>JAGPOW010003648.1:118346332-118358316 GCA_030014935.1 Caiman crocodilus | reverse complement strand
ATATATTACCATTTATATATTTTAGGTATAGTATGTGTTTGATGGTGTAGTTCTTAAGGAATTTGTCTTCTAGGTGGGCCATAAAAAGGTTGGCATATTGTGGGACCAATTTGGTGCCCATAGCTGTGCCCATGGCTTGGAGGAAGTGTTGGTTGTTGAAACTGAAGTTGTTATAAGTTCAGTAATATCTTGAAGTCTTCCTTTGAGTTGTAGTCTTGCTCTTGTAGATATATATGTAAGGCAGGCATAGAAAGTCTGTTGTGTCTTGAATACAACTGGGTCCTTGGGTGACAAGGGGTCTTAGGATGGATTCAGTGAAACCTGATATTTCTGCAGGGTTCCATGGTTGAAAGTTATAGGTTTGCCTGGGTTCCCTTGCTTGTGGATTTTAGGGAGCATGTAAAAAAGTCATTGGATTGGATAGTACAGGGATCAGGGTCTGAAGTTTTCCTTACAGTTCCAGTAGAAATGATGTGATGGTGGTTTTGAGGTAAAAAGAGGAGTTGGCTCTTCCTCTAATTTTTCATAGTAGATGGTGTCAGAGAGTTGTCTGTTGGCTTCTTTTATGTAGTCTTCACAGTTAAGGATAACTATAGATCCTCCTTTATCTGCTTTTTTTATTACTATTTGGTGGTTGGATCTAAGAAATTCTATGGGCCTTTGTTACAGCCCGTTAGGGCCAGGTTCTGGCGATCCAAATTCAGGGACTCGAGACAAGAGGATTCTATACTAAGTTTTTATTACAGAGATTAATCAAAGTACACAAAACCCCAATCAATATCGTTAGTATGTATAATTTATTCTGTAGTTAGTATAATTAAAGCTTTTGCCATGGAAAAATTACAACTTAATCTAAGAAAAGAATCAGGAGGGGAGAAAGCAAAGGTTAAAACAGAAAAGGAATCAAAAACTACAACGACGTCAGGCTTAAACTCTCTATGTCTGTTTCAATGGTAATCATGCACATTCAAGCATACGGGTTCGATTCTTACCCCCCACAGATCTTGACGCAGCAGAGTGCTTGATCGGCTCTGTCCGTCACGGTGCGGGCGTCCCCTGTCACACTGGGTAGGCTGCGAGAGTCTCCAGGCCAGCTAGGACTGTCTCCACACTACAAATTGCTAACTAAACCAAAAGACTTTTATGCCCAGTTCGTTAACAAGGCGTTTTCTGTCGATACCATCACTGATTTGATTTTTCTCCATCTGGCAATAGGGGGCGGTGTCACTCCTATCTTCAAGGAGATTATTTAATCATCTTGTATCTCACACCTTGAGTTATCCCCTGTGCCTTTCTGTAAACAACCAGTATACGTGACCCTCTCGCTTAGGACTGACGGTGCTGCTCCCAGCATGCCACTGTCCCAAACTCCATTTGGAGGGGGGTCTTAGCATAACTTGGGGCTAGAGTGGGCAGTCACAGCCTTCTCTCTGGGAGGGAGAGGTTATAGTGGTGTTTGTTGTTATGTCATTGTTTGTTCTTTGTCTGAAACAGTTAGTGTAGCAGTCGAGGTTTGAGGTTTGAATTTTGTCTACTGCAAGGTGTCCAGAAGTTTTTAAGTAGATTCTTTATTTAGTCAGTGAGACTTGTTAGACTAGCAAACTGCTGCAGATCTTAGGTGAGATGCATAGTAGCACTGAAACAATTTGATGGAATTACATATGCAGTCTTAGGACTGAAATCAGAGGTGGATATTGTAGTGGATTATGTAGAACTGCAACACTTATCAGGAGGAAGAATCTTTTGAGAAATTTCCTTTTAAAATGTGACATAAGCAGACTTAGTGTAACTTAGCCTTTCTTTAATGTAAATCTTTGTGGGGAAGGAAGAGGGTGATTGAACAGCAAAACTGTTGAACTGTAGGGCTGGGCAGGAAGGAAAGAACAAACAAATACAGAAATCTTTTCCTTCCACTTCACTGGGACCAGAATGAAGTGGTGGCACCAAGAAAGGGGGTGAACTTCTCATTGTTATAATTATCTGTTTTTCCTCTTCCTAGAATATAGATCTCTGTACTTTTTTTGTTTTGTTTTTTTTCCCTTAGAAACAACTACAGCAGTATATGGTGGTAACAGATAAACAGCTCACTTCACTCACTTTAGCATATAAAAGCCTCTTTTTGACAGACCCTAAGAGAGAACAGAGTCCAAACAGTCCTGGAATTGCAATCAAAGATCCAACAAACATCCAAGGTGTGTGTGTGTGTGTGTGCACTGTGAAGGAAAGAGTGGGGAGCTGTCATTGAATTAGAAACGTGAGAATTCTAGGTGCATTCTTGGAAATTGCCCTCAGCCTTTTGTCCAACCAGCAGAAGCAGCAGTTCAGGATAGCTGGTAGTACATGGTCCAGAAGGAGAAGGGCTGAGCTTTTCACTTATTTTTCAGAATTCCGTGGTGGTATTATAAAAATCATTTTACTGCTAAATTAGTCTTCTACTTGCACAGTCTGGTTGTTCCATCTAATCAAAGTGCAGTCTTATTTTTTTTGTCTTTTTGCCAGCCTAGAATTGATGTTAAAGGGAAAATGCAGAAATCTCTGGAAACAGCATCTAAGAGTTACCCACTGCTAACCAGTAGAGTGGTGTCTCAGTTTGGGCATCTGTCTGGCATGTAGCTGAAGCTGTATCTGCTTCTTTCCCAAGTCTGAGGAAAGGCATTTTGTGTTGGAGAACTTGTCCAGCACCTCTCCTAAACAAATAGTTGGTCTAGCAGAATACTAAACAGTCTTAACTCCTGCAAAGGGTTGGACAGGTCAGAACACCTCTGAGTGTGTTGGGGGGGTTTTTTGTCATTTTTTTTTTTTGTCACCCTCAGTCTTACAATGCAGATGGACCTACATGCTTGAACCAGTGACCACTTGGTTTATAAAATATTGTCTGGTTCCACTTACTCATGAGTGTGTGTATTACTGTTGATGCCTCTATCTCTATTCCAAGCACCACTTTTGTCCATTGCTAATATCATTATGCCAAAGGGTCTGGGCAGGGGTGGTGTTCCAAACAACTGCTTAGGTAGCAAGAGCAGTTTGCTATAGTTGGAACTCTGAAGGTGGATGGAGTGTTAAAATGAAAGATGATGCCCAGAATGAAGGAGTAAAAGTTTGTTTTGCTGTTGCTTAGCTCAGTGGGGGGCAATTTTGGCAGGTAAGCCACAAGGTAAGCCCCACATCCTCCCCAGGTACCATTTTGATCCTCTTCCCTTACCTGATCCATTGCTCTGCTTTCTGCTTCCTGTTGTACACACACAGGCTGTCCTTGCCACTTGTGGCACATGTCGTAAGTTGACCACCCTGTTTTAGCTGACACTGGCATTTGTATAAGCCTGGAAAAATAACATGGGAGTTTGTGTGTGCTCTGCTGTTTGGGCCACCAGTGTAAAAATAAAACTTCTCCCGGAACCTATATAAGAATGGCAACTGTGGTCAATTAATTTGGTCTTGATATACTTCTTTTACAAAGAAGGTTATGCAGTTCAGAATGACAAAAAAGTACTTGTTTAGTACTACCACTCATCTGTATAAACCAACAAGCTTCACCATGAAAAGCCTGCTCAAACAGACTTACCTGTATGCTCATAGCTTGAATGACTGATAGTCACCTGCTTGGGCAGAGCATTGTACTGTGTGACATTCTTGGGATCAGAGTGTTTACATTTTCATCTTGGAAACAAAGCCATTTCTGAACTATTTCACCGAGTGGTAAGGTTTTGTAACAACCTTTCCAAGCTTGCTTGTGGATTTGTCATTCAGACAACAATATTTTACTTTAGATGGTGTTTTCCACCTCCATGTTTTCAGTTATCTGAAACCTGGAATTATTCTGATGGGGATATTTTTCTGTTGTGCAAGCACCAACATGTGTTTTATTTTTGATGCACCTGATTCTTGCCTTGTCTGTCTTTTTCTTCAGAGAGGTCTGTTTTGAATTCCACTCTGCCCAAGACTGATACTTGCAGAGACAATATGCTCAAATTCGCACAAGAAGAACTGTCTGTCCAGCGTCCTCAGTGGTCATGTCCCCCAGACACTGTAGGAGTGGGCAACAGTTTGCCCATGCATGTGTTCCAGCCAGCTGTGTTGTTATCACCACCTAGACAGAAAAGCAGCCAGGACTTCTCTCCTCTTCAGAATGGTAAGATGACTGTCTCTCTGTGAACAGGATGAGATTAAAACATCAGAAGTATCAGACTGGGTCAAACCATAGGTCCATCTATCAGTACTTATTGATGAACCCATCTTACATAAATTTATCCGGTCCCTTTTGAACCTGATTAAATTGCCTCTGCAATACCTTGTGGCAATGAGTCCCACATGTTAATTCATTGTCTATGCTGTTCCTTCTTTCAACTTGTTTAGTCTTGAGCCCAGAGTGTAATTCTGCAAGTCTGTTGTTTGAAGCCTCTGCCTTTCCCTTTGAGAAGCTGCCTGGCATCTAAATCTCCTGCTTTTGTAATGGACAGTACATTTCATTCTTTTCTTCTCTTTGCCTGTTCCTGATGTTTGTTTTGGTTGCCATATGTCTCCCTCTACCTCTACCTAGCACTGCCTTGCAGTTCTCCTTCTGCAATAGAAATTGCCACTTCATCCTTAAAAACACAGTCTTTGAATATGGCCTATGCGCAAGGAGTCAGTAAAGATTTTAGTTGTATGGAAGTCATAGTTTCATAGTAGCTAGGGTCAGGAGGAACCTGAACAGATCATCTAGCCTGACCCCCTGCCACAGGCAGGAATGAATGCTGGGTTCACAAGACCTTTTTGTCTGCAGTCTAATTTTTATTTTATTTTTTATTTTTTTTCGAATTCTTAGGTAGGTTTAGTACCTAACACGGGTACTAAATTTCTCAAAAGCCCTTCTTTTAAAAATCTCTCACTTCTACACAAACATATTTACTTGTAAATTCTCAGGAAAGTTGCTTTACTCTCAGAGAGTATGCATTGTTCATTGAGAAAGGTTTGCTACCCTGTACGTTCCATATATAAAAGAGGAATCCCTCCTTTAAGTGCCAAACCTAATCAGACTTGATGGTGGAACAGTAGTTGGTTCTCTCATTGTATATGGACACCTATACATGAGCTCAGAGGCTGCTCCAATGCACTAGAAATCCACACTCCAGCAGCCTCCTCTGTCTTGTGTATCAGCACCCCTGTGCTTAAAAATAGCGGTGGGGGTGCTTGAACTAAAGCTCATTGCACAAGCTTTCGTTCAAGAGCCCCTGCCACCATTTTTCAGCAAGGGACACTGATCCTTGAGATGCAGCAGCACTTTAATTACAGCAGCTCTCAGAGCCTGAGAGCTTACTGCCCCCACCCACCCCCAGAACACATGTAAAAGTACCCTATGTGTCTCCTGTACACACCAGTACTGTAATGAAAGACAAGACAAAATAAAACGTTCCTTTTTCTTCTGGGGGCAAAGCAGACACCCAAATTGAGATCTGCCTCTACTGGCTTAGCTGTGAATAACTTGCATTAAACTGCCTCCAGGTTGGGTTTTTTTGTGTTTTCCTTCTGATATCAGTTTTAGGTTGGGACATAGTGGAGGACTGAATCGGCAATGAAACAATTAATTGACAACTGTTAGCCGATGTTGTGAACAACTGAAAAGCTGAGCACTTCTCCTCTGACCTTCTGCTAGTTTTTAAACCATGTAAATGTTAAATTATTTCCGCAAAACTCTCCTGGAAAACATTAACCAATGGTGCAATGAGTCTGTGTGGCAGGATCTTGAATAACAGCACAGCTAAATAACTACTTGTATCCCTACCCAGAGGATGGGTATTAGACTTCACATTATTTTTTTTCCTGCTTCTTTTTTATCTAGCACTGATCTATGAAGTGAAATTATCTTGTTGAAGACGGCATGTTTACTGATCCTTTATTTCTCATCTGCAGCACTGAACAGCACAGTTCAAACACATTTTACCTCCCAGGTCTCTCCATCTACCCAGAGCACTGAGAGGAAAGCAAGTGGGGAAAAGAGCTCACCTTCCTCTGTGGGAACACAGAGCACAGATGGAGAGAATCGTCTGCTCATCCAAAGGTGGCAAGTTCCTCGCACATCCAAGGACTCTGAGAGTTCTTTGCAATCGTATGGCCAGCCAGTGAGCAGTATCATCTCCTCTTTGGAGCAGGGGCAGGCCCCTGGTGTTGCTGGGGAGGGGGCAAAGCCCAATGCCACTGAAGAGTTTTCTCAGAACAAAGATCTGCTGGGACAAATCGCTGAGCTAACACGGCAGAATACTCTCATCAAAGCTCAGTTGAGCAAATTCAAAGACTGCTCTCAAGAGGCAGAGGATGGCCTGCACCAGCTAGGTACAGTGCAGAATATACACACTGCTCTAGATCCAGCTACCCAGGGACAGGTAAGAATGTCATGAAGAGATAGGAGGCCCAGCCTTCCCTTTCCTCTTGGCTTGCTCACAACCTGTGGATGTTGGGAATCTTTGTTCCTAACTTTTGCCTTCTGTTATAATGGAGAGAGGTAGAATAACTAAGGCCTTTGAGCCATCTAGACTCAACACTTGGGAACTGCAGCTGCAGTTTCTTGTGTTGCTGTGATAAGAGAGAACCTGCTTTTTCATAGGTCAAAATCACTGGTATCTAGGCTGGGCAGCAGTGCTGGGAGGAGGTGCTCTGGGGGGCTAAGGCAAATTTTCAGGTGCCTGCATCCCCCCATGGCCCCACTCAGTGCCACCGCCACCCAGCCTGAGTGCAGCCCAGCCCCAGCCTGCTGGCGTGCAGATCCAGAGGCACACGGCCCCTATGTCCTCCTGGGCTGTGTCCACCTCCCCGCACCCCCTCAGACAAGCCGCTCATGGCTCCATCCCATGCCCCATCTGTGCAGAGCCTGCCCTTGCTCCAGCCCCACTCCCTCCGTCACCACTGCTGCAGCTGCCCATGCTGCCTGGCATTTTGTGGGGGCACATGCCCCCCCATCCGTGCACAGCGGAGGCACCTGCCATTGTGGTCTGGGCTTTGAGCCTCGAGCCACGCTGCATCTGGCCTGGGAGCAGCCCCACACCACCTGTGTCCCGCCATTGGGCTGTGTCTCATCCTCTGCCTGCCCAGCCGCAAGATGCACGTGGCATTGGGCTGCTCCCAGGCTGCAGCCTCAAATTGATTCCAAGAGTCTCCGAGATTGACCGGTCAATCTCGGAGCCTTTTGGAGTTAATTTGACCACTGGTGACCATGGTAACTACTGGTGTAGACATAGCAGTGTGGGCCTCGGCACTAGCTAGCAACCAGAACATAGACCCAGGGTCCCTGTCCAACTTGAGTCCACATTGCCTGTTGTCCCTTGAGTTTACCAGATTACAGCCAGTGTGGGTATGCCTACATGTGGCTCATTCACACACCTCTGATTGCGGTGCAGATATGAGTTGGTTCTCTTGCCCCTGCTAGCAGAATTAACTAGGGTCAAGCCAATGCCTCTGGGGAAAAGAAGAGTAGAAGACCTTGCGTTAGGAGAATTAACCAGCAGAGTGGCTCCACTGCTCAGAGTAGGGTTAGGCAACACCAAAGAATCTCTGATGCCTAAAATACATGATAGCCTCTGTTCTGACTGGCACCAGTGGTCCAGCATTGTTGGGGTATGAGGGATCCAAATGTTCTTAGTTAAATGGAGCCTAAAGGCCCATCTCTTCAGCATATGGCATGCTGTTGAGTTGTTTGCAGCTGTTTAAGTTATGGGCAGATACTACACTAGCTTGCACAGGAATGTGGCTCCTCCAGGGTCAACTGCATCCTCAAAATATCAGGCTGTTGGGCCATAGCAAGGGGAGGGTGAGTGGGGCAACTGCCCTGGGTGCCAAAGTGAAGGGGCACAAACAGGTGCTGCCTGGGCATGGGATGGAGCTGCGAGTGACTTATTTGGGGGGCTGTGGGGATGGGAGAAGGGTGGCTCCCATCACTGCATACATTCCCAGGCAAGCATGAGGGGGACATGTGCCCCCCAAATCTATGCACTGGGTGAGGGCAGGCTGCTACTGCAGGCTTTGTCCCAGGCACCAAACTTCATTGCTACAGCACTGTCAGGCTGGCTCAAATAGATCACAGCTTGCTAGTTCAAGACTAGTGCAATTCTTCCTGCCTTGTACATCCAGAACAAATCCCTTTGACCACATGATTGCTTAATTATGGTTGATCACTGGCAGAGTTTTGTTTTGTTTTTTTAATGGTTGGTTGCAGTGATGCAAGAAACAGGGTTGTGTGGTGTCTGTGGGCAGTGTAGCTTAACGTGATACTGTCCCTATTTAATGCGATTCTGTTTGGACAGCACCCAGATGCCACAACAAAAGGCGTATAAAACCAGAGATCTACCTGAAAAATGTTGTGATGTTTACTTAAATTCCTAATTCAAATTCAGTGTGAATGATCATTTTATTAATACAATACTTGAACTATATGGCATGTCCTCCCCAAAGGTGCAACTTGCAAATCTGCTTATTGAAAACCAACTGTTTATTAGACTTTTCCAGAAGTCTCAAAGAACTTGGAGGAGCGAATAGCAGAGCTGAATCGTCAGAGTGCAGAAGCCCGTGGAAAACTGCTGCAGCTGATAGAACAGCAAAAATTGGCTAGTGTCAGCACAGTCTCTCCATCAATCTCTCCTATTCCACCACCACCCACAAATTGGACTGGTATGTATCCAGCACAAGAAAAGCTAAGATGGTGCATTTTAACCCTTATGTGAGAGTCCTCTACCTTTTGTTAACTCAGTCAGTAGTTCCCAAACTGTACACAACACAGCATTTAATGACCAACTGAAAGCTCTCAGGACAGGTGGGTACAGGCTATCTCATTCACTGCTGCTAACCTTTGTTAGACCGCTAAAAACACCTCAGCTAGAATTTGCTAAAGTTACTTTTCTGCGTAAGGCAGAAGGTAGAGCTGGGTGGCTAGAGACTAACTAGTTCAGCAAGGTTTGAGCTTTCATGGGCAACAGTCTGTTTGATATGTCACTGTTACAGTCAGCCTGATTTATGGGTAGAGGACACCAATTGGGCTTCTCTCACAGGTAGCAAGGGAATGCCTCATCCCAGTGAAGCTCCTGACAGCTATATTCTACCTAACCAGGCCTGGCTACAGAGCTATTCCAAGGGAGATTCCAGCACTTAATTTGAAATGTCTTAACAATCCGACTTCACAAATTTGCATTCTGATTCTTAGTTACGATCCAGAGAGGAGGTCTTATGTGGGGTGATCTTGCCTGTGCTCTGGTTCCCCTAAAGAGGTGCTGCAAGGGCTACTAATCAGATACTCAGAGATAACTAAAAGTCTATAGCACTCTTTCTAAGACAGTAAAGGGCTTATTCTTTATGCGGCATAGGGTCTGTGGACTAGCTACCGTGGCTTTTTAACAAAAAGAAAGCAGGACAATGTAACCCTTTCTTGGAGTGGCTGAGTGTTAATGACAAGTAAAATAAGGAGAGGGAAAATGGTTATATGTACAAAGCATAGAAGGAGCACAAGGGTAAAGAGTGTGAGTGTGAGTGTGGGGAGCATACCCACAAATGAATGGAGTGGGGCCTTGATGCAGGAACAGGGACTCTAGCTACTATTGCAGTGTAAATCTAATAACTCACTATTCCAGATGAAGGAAATAGAAAAAATAACATAATACTGGAGGGGGAGAAACTTAAAATCAAGCCACATGCAGGAAAAAAATCAAACAAATGATGCTGCTAATGTTCCTGTTCCTTCACTAGAATTAAGTAATACTAATTTACTGTCTAGGAAATGCAAAGAGGACAATTGAGGTGTCTGTTCCAGTGGCAGAAGCTTTCAACAGCTCCAAAGAAGGTACTCCTTCCCCTGCCAGTGGGCCCAGTGCACAGAGGTGAAAACCAGTTTTTTATTATTTATCTGTGATCAGGGTGAATGAAATACATGTACAAAATTGGTCACTTATGCAAATTGTTCAAATGCACTTTCACTGTGTTCTCCCAGATTTGATTGACATGCCGTGGCTTCAGCACAGTCTAACTGGGAGAGCTGGAAAGAGGGACTGTAACAGGATAACAAATGTCCTCTCATGACCTCATCCTCTCCTGGGAAACTGACCTTGCTGACTTTTTATGTTTGAAATTAGATTGTTGACATTTTCCTGGATATGGGGTAGAGGGAACTGCATTTTTGAAGGGATGCAGAGAAACCCAGAATGCCAAAGCTTTGGGGAAGAATACAAATCCATCTGGTTCCAGGACAAACAGGAAGAATCCCTCCCAAAGGAAAAATAGTTTACATACATATTTGGGGAGAGGGAGACATGGGGAGCCAAGAGGAGCTTTTTCATCAAGTCAGACATTCACCTCTTTGGGGAGGAGGACAGGGGGATTTGATGGTGGTTACCCTGCTTCTGTGTGCCAGAAGCAGGCAGGGGTGGACCAAAGGACCACTTTGTTTTCTGCTCCTCCTAAATTCTAAAACCAAGTGCTTGGGAGTGGCAGCAGCATTTCTGTTCAGGCAGCACTGAGGAGGTCAATTGACTTTATTATAATCTACGTGATGCCTACTAATCTCTTTTCACTCCCTCTTTTCCCTGATTCCCTCAATCTCTCTTCATTGACCCTCTCTTCTTTTTAATGGTCTTGATGTTCCACTGTTCAATACTACCCTTTCATAGATTCATAGATTGTAGAGTTGGAAGGGACCACAAGAGATCATCGTGTCTGACCCCCTGCCCTGGCAGGAAAGAGAACCGAGGTCAGATCACCCCAGCCAGGTGACTATCACGCCTCTTCTTGAAGACCTCCAAGCTAGGTGATAGCACCACCTCTCTTGGAAGCCCATTCCAGACTCTGGCCACCCTTACTATGAAAAATTTCTTCCTAATATCTAACCTAAATCCACTCTCAACTAGTTTGCACCCATTATTCCTAGTCACTCTCTGTGGCGCCTTGGTAAACAGCACTTCCCCCTATTCCCCATTGACCTCCCCTAATAAATTTGTAGGTAGCCACAAGATCTCCCCTCAGCTGTCTCTTCTGAAGGCTGAAGAGATTCAGCTCTCTTAACCTCCCCCAATAGGGTCTATCACAAAGGCCACTATTCATGCGGGTGGCCCTCCTCTGGACCCTCTCAAGATTCCCTGCATCCCTCTTGAAGTCCAGCACCTAAAACTGGACACAGTACTCCAGCTGTGGCCTGACCAGTGCCGCACAGGGGGGGAGCATCACCCCCTTTGTTTTATTAGTCATGCACCTGCTAATGCACAACAAGGTGCGATTGGCCTTGTTGATGGCCTCATTACATTGCCGTCTCATCGTGTCCATCTTGGTGTCGGTTATGACTCCAAGATCTCTCTCTGCCTCTGAGCTGCTGAGGACGCTCCCCAACATATAGGTGTGCGAGGGGTTCCTCCTTCCCAGGTGGAGTACCTTACATTTATCTTTTATTTAATTGCATCCTATTTCTCTCTGCCTATTGATCCAAGCTGTCCAGGTCAGTCTGAATCTGCTCCCTGCCCTCGGTATACTAACTTTGCCCCACAACTTGGGATCATCAGCGAACTTGAAGAGGGTGCTCTCCATGTCCTCGTCCAAATCGCTTTTGAAGATATTGAATAACGTTTGTCTAAGGACCAAACCCTGTGGGACCCCACTGCCTGCCTCCCTCCAGGCCGAGAAGGAACCATCCATCACCACTCTCTGGGTGCGGTCCCTAAGCCAATTGGCCATCCACCTGACCATGTAGGCATCCACTCCACAGTCTGCTAGCTTCCCAATGAGGATAGGGTGTGAAACTGTGTTGAAGGCCTTCCTGAAGTCCAGGAAGATGACATCAGCCTTGGCTCCCACGTCCAGGCAGTGTGTGACCTGGTCACAGAAGGCTATAAGGTTTGTCAGGCAGGACCTACCTGTGACAAACCCATGCTGGTTTGCCCTCGGCATCGTTTCCCCTGCTGGGCCTGCACAAATGTGTTCTTTGATTATTTTCTCTAGCATTTTCCCAGGAATAGAGGTAAGACTGACTGGTCTAAAGTTAC
>JAGPOW010003648.1:118304462-118346232 GCA_030014935.1 Caiman crocodilus | reverse complement strand
TGTGTTCTTTGATTATTTTCTCTAGCATTTTCCCAGGAATAGAGGTAAGACTGACTGGTCTAAAGTTACCCAGCTCATCCCTTCTCCCTTTCTTGAAAACAGGCACCACATTGGCCCTTCTCCAGTCCTCAGGGACCTGGCCAGAGCACCACAAGTGCTCAAACAGCTGTGCCAGCGGCTCAGCTATGACACTGGCCAATTCTTTCAGCAGCCGTGGATGGAGGTCATCTGGGCCTGCTGACTTGTATCCATGGAGCTCCTTAACTATTGCAGAACTAACCATAGGTGGGCTGGCGCCATGTGGACATCAGTGATCAAGGTGGGGGAATTGGCTTGCTCAGTACATAGAAATACCGAAGCAAAGAACTCATTGAAGAGCTCTGCTTTTTTCCCTGCATCAACCACCAACAGCTTTTTTCCTCACATCAACCACCGCGTCATCTACAGTTATGCTGTCTGTTAGCCACAGCTCTACAGACTGTTTTTAGTTCTGACTAAAAAACTTATCTCAGGTGTGGTAATATTAACTCAAGCGTAGAAATGACTGACAGTGAAGTACTGGAGCCACTGTCAAGAAGGCTAGATTTTGTTTACAAATCTGAATAAGAACTGTACATTTAACTATGGTGACAATAAGACTAATGAATCAGTATCTTTTGATTATTTTCATGAATTTTAACCTAGCTTTTATGTTTTTTTAACTTAATATATATTTTCTAACAAATTAGTGCACATTCCAATAAAGTTGCATGTGTTTTTGCTTTTATTTCAAATAGAATAATATATTGCTAAACCCCTAGCGTATTAGGAAAGATTATAGTTTCTGTTTAACTGTAGAAAAATATGTTGTTATTTGTGGTGATGTACTATGCCATCTGTACCCCCTTTTCAAAATCCCAGATCTGCTCATGGAGGAAGGTAACTCTGTTCTGGGCATGATGCAACATAAGCCAACTAGCACTAGTTGCTGTTCTTTTCCCCACCCCTGCCGTATTCTAAGGCAAGGGTACCCAGAGTGTCACCCCTGAAAAGCCATTTTAAAAGGGCAGTCCTGGGTGGTGGGTCACATCGAAGGGGCTCATGGCCGCATTTTGGTAACCCTACAGGCACTATAATGTAAGAGTGGGGATGGCTTTACTGTATAGTAACAGGTTGACCTGATGGACAGTAGCCTTCTTGACAGTATGTTTGAGTAGTTAGTGGGGAAAGACATCTTCCCATTTCTGTCACAAAGCTGGATTTTCCCAATCCAGCAGGGTGGGGTTTTTTTCATAGAATCATTGGAAAAATAGTTTTCTGAGGTCCCATCCAGTCCAATCTGATCCAACTCCCTCCTCAGGGCACGCTGATCCCTACCTAAATAGTACCAGACAAGGCGTTGTTTAGCCTGCTCTTAAAAACTTAAAATGGTGGCAAGCTCTCTAGTCATCTGTACAAATGCTTGACCATGGTCATAGTAAAAAAAAGTTCTAAATTTCCAACCTAAACTCCCCTGTTTCAATGCAAGACAGTTACTATCCTGTCCCATTCAAGCACAGAGAACATTGTTTCAGGTTAACAAATCTCCCCTCAGGCTTCTCTTCCCCAAATGAAAGAATCTCTGTTCTTTTGTCCTTGTTTTCCATATGCCATGTTTCCTAGATCTCCACTCTTTCAAGTGGACTCTTTCTAGTTTGCCTGCCTTAGGCACTTCAGAAATGTTCATGACCATGATTTACATGTTTCGCCAAAAGCTGTTTGCTTTGGTTAGTTGATGCAGAGGTTTTTGACCTTGCCATAGTATTTCTTCCTCTTTCTTTCCCTACCTTATATATATTTTAGATCTTCAGGTGCCTCTAGTAAGGCCTGTTCACCGTTAAGCACCTCTTCGGGAAGTATGAGATTAACTCCTGTCAATCAGAGGCCAAAGGTAAGGCTGACATTTGATTGCATGTCAAAATAATCTTCAATCCAAGGTCATTCACTGCTATGGTCAATGTATATAATGAAGAGTATAGATGGATAATGTAGGCTGGATTCTGCTCTCTTTAGACCAGGGTAAAGGCAAAGAGATCAGTAATTACCATATTTATCTGAATCCAAGACAACTCTAAATTTAAGATGACCCTCCCACCCACCCCCATAATTAGATTTTAGATGTGGAAAATGTAGATATTCATTATAATTTTACACATATAGACTATAATTATTGGAGGGTAATCTTAAATTTGTTCCCCCAACCCTGCTGCTACAGCAGAAAGGCAGTGAGAGGGGAGGGAGACAGTAGGGAGGGGTCAAGCAGCTTAACTCCTACTGTCTGTTTTCCTCCCACCCCACTTGTCCCCGTTTGCCTGCTCCTCCTCCACCTCTACCTTTTCTGCCTGCCCCTCCATCCTACCCCACACATACCCTTGTTCTGCTCCAGCAGGTTCAGGGCCCATTCCAGTCTGGGGCACAGAGCAGGGCCACAGCCCTGCCCTGTAGCCATGACACCAAAGTGGCAGGTCTAGCCCCAGGGCCCGCTGGAGCTGCCACCGTCACCACCACTGCTGCTAGTGGGCCAGGCTGGGTCCAGAGCAAGCTCATGCTCTGTGCCCCAGGCTGGAGTGGAGCACAAGTAAGCAGGAGACAGAGGGGAAGATGGAAAAAGAGATGGGGGGAACCAAGGCTGTTGTGGGGCAGGCAGCCCTGATCCTGAGTTGGAGCCAGAGCCTCAACAGCTGCCTGCCCTCTCATGCCTCATACACAGATCCAAGATGAGGGGCTTCCCCAGCATGTTCAGTGGGGAGGGGGGACCTCATCTTGGATTCCAGTAAATACTGTACATTGATTGATAACAGACCAGAGTCTGAACAACATGCACAAGGATCTCTTACAGTGGAATAATGAAACCAGTCCCTTGATCTGAAACACTGTACAATTACACATGAAGTAATGCTGTGACCAAATCTTCCCAGAGGGTGTTTGGACTCAATACTGTACTCTGCAGAAGAGGGAGCCTTTGGCATTCTTCAGGAGGAGCAGCCAGTGGCTGAAAGAGCAAGGCAAGGTTTCAAGTGAGGCTTGGGATGCACTGACAGGGCCATGCATTAGGTAGCTGGCAGGCTTGAATAGAGCTTGCTTGCCCTTTGTATGTACTTGCTTGCACAAATGTTTGAAGAACCTTAGAGGAAATTTGCCAGATTCTATATTTCCAGTGTCCTGATTAGGGTGAGACTCCTTCTGCCAAACTTGGAAATTTTGAAAAAACCCTCCACAGAGCAGTGCTGTCATGTGGGCCATCTGCAGAAAACCCTTTGTATTCTTGGGAAGTGTCAATAGTGGAGGGGTGTGTTACAAAGCAGCTGCCACAGATGTGGAATTAAGTATTAAGTAGGAATTGGTAATAACTGATGAGTCTGTGAGTCAAGAAATGCCGTAGTCTCATCTCTGCTCTCTTCAGCAGGTGGAGAAGGAAAGAGAAGAAGGCTGGTTTGCACTAGCAACACACTTCTTATAAGAGAGGATGAATTGCACAAATCGTATTTTATTTTTAAATTATATTTTGGAGACTACTATGACATCCCTCCCCAAGGCTGTAAGACCAAAGTATCCACCTGTCAGTGCCATTTGTATAGAGATCCAACCCTTGTGTTTGTGTCCTCCTTCAAACTAATGCAGTCGTAAGTATAGGCTTGAGAATGGGATGCTCAGATGGACACTAGGATGTTATCTTCTCGTTTCTGTTGAATGGTAAAGGGATATACTTGCCCCTCAGCATACATCTGAAATTACATTATACATGCTAAAGAAAGAGGCTTCTGGAGAAGATGCCTTCCATGGCCATCTCTGATGCATGTATTGGAACAAAGGTAACCAGGACTGAGGATTGACTGCATGTGCACATATGCATCAAACAGCCTTGAACACCATAGTCTGTAGCTTGACTGGATACACATGCATTAGAAAGAAACCATTTTTGATATGCTACATGTGATGAATGGTTTGTGGAAGTTCATATTCTTATATAAAGACAGTTCTCTAATGAAAGAGTTGGGATTGATAAATTTTTTTTTTTTAACATTTTATTATAAACAAGATCACAGTGATGCTTCAATTTTTGACATCCACATGCTAGTACACATAAGTGCCCAGTCTTACTGCTTCTGTGTCACAGTGAGTAGCCTCACTCTGAACCAAGCCCCAGCAAGATTTTCCTTAAAATGAGGGAAATGCTTAAGAGAAAAATCCATTTTTCCAGAGTCCCCAGGCAGTTCTCAACAGTCTGCATAAAGAAGGCCTTCATACCATAGACCTATTTTCATTTCCCAAGGCAAAGAAAACATTTTTCTGAGAGTCCTTTGATCCTGCACTCTTTTTCTGTGTGGACTTCCTGCTACCCCCATCAGGTCCGACTTCAAAGCCAGAGAATCTTGTGAATGGAGCACAAGAGCTAGAAGCAGAGGAAGTACATTCTTTTCAGTGAACACAGAAGATACCATTTAAAAATTATTATAAATATTTCTTTGTAACAGGAAAGAACCTCCGTTCTGGTATTCCCCTGCCTCCCTGCACACAGTTTGTGTTTCTAGTTTTGAAAAACTTTGGACAGTTGAACTTTAGGGTTGCAGAGTGCTCACAGGAACAGATGGTTCACTGAGTATCTGCTTCCCCTGCCCTCAGAGGTGTGGTTAGCCCATTAGTGATGACTCGAAGGTTCTCTCTTTTACGAAGAGGTTTACAGTAAGTTGAAAAGGTCACTTTGAAGTTGAAACCTTAGTTTCTCTACTTGCTTTTTTTTGGATACCCCCAAAGTGCCAATCTTTTTGATACCACAGTGAAGTCTGTGTTCTATGTTAGATTGTTCTGCATGTGTGCATTATCTAGGGATTGCCATATGATATTGTATACATTGTATTTGGTACTTTTTAACCTAGCAATCATTCATGAGTGATTAAAGAATTTTATTACTATTGGTATTTGTCCCCCCTTTTTTTTTACTCATTTTAATTTACAGTTTTACATTTTGAGGTTGAAATTTTCCATGCTTGGGGTACCTACCCAGAAAACATTTATTTTGGTGGAAAGTGCAAGAGAAAACATTTCAGCTGTGTGAGGTTTAGAAGAATGGAAAAAACCCTACTCAAATTATAAAAAAATATATTTAAAAAAAACAGATGATTCCATTTACCAGCCCAACTTCTAAGTCTGAGATTTGGTAGTCCCTCAGTCTTTGTGCTGTGCAACATATTGATTTGGTTGTTAAGACTGTCAGCATATCTACTCAGGCTGATGCAAAATGTAAACAACAATGTATGCTATAGATAGCTACATATCCAAGCACACCCACATGGGCACTATTTTTTGAATGGTTCCAGAATATTTAATACAGTATAAATGTTCTACAATGTCCATTAATGAAGGAGGTATGCCGAGCGTGGGAGGGGTTCACTGCTGACTTATCTGTTTCTTATCCATGAGCCTAGTATCTTGTTTATAAACATGAAACTGGAAAGAATCTCCTGGGTCAGAAAATCCAACCCTTATCTTGAAAGCAGCCACACTGTAAAATCCCCTGCATAGAACGAGTCCTCTAACCCTGCTCTGGGTGCATCTAAAAACACTTTGATTTAAAAACAAAAATGCCCAAGGAACAAGTTTCTTGGTGAAACACAGCCCCCTTGAAGTTGATGCAAAAACTTCTGTTGGGCTGTGAAGGGCTCAAAAATTATCAGATCGATTGTACATCTCTACCAAGGTGTCAGAATTGGTTGGATGTCCAGGGATGTACTCAGCAGCCGCTTTATTCCAGCTGGCACAAGGTGCATCCTGCACCTGGATCTGGATAACTGAAAATGTGAAACTTCTCTTGTTGTGTTGGCAGATGTGCTGCTGCTGGAATTTAGAAGAACTGTGCTCAACTTTGTTGAAACTCCTTGTGACAGGATAAGGCTATTGTTGTGTAGTATGTAAATTGTCCTTACAAGTGTGGGGTTGGGGGCAAGACTGAGCAAGCAGCACATGCTTCTAGGTTGTGCGGTTAAGTGAAGCTGTTGCCATTAGCATGTTCATCTTAACTTTCTGCGGACTGCAGTGGTGGCACAGGGAGATGGCTACGGTTGATACAGATTCTGTTGACTCATGGGATAAGTCAGGGAAGACTCAGTTCACCACAAAGTGGGGGGGAGCAGAGGGTATGTTACGTTTAGCATAAATTTTTTCTCTTGGCAGCGGGTTTGTTTCTTTCCTGATAAGCAAGATAAAAAAAAAAAAGTTTCCCTTTTTTCCAGGCCTTCCAGCTTCCTCCTTTTTGTCTTGAAGTGCTGCATTCAGCACAATGCCAAAGCCACAGTAAACGTAAAACCAGAAACTAACAGGCTCAAAGACAGGCTGCAGTTCCCCCTGTTTGCTTTGCTTCCATCCGTTATGGTCAATCTTACTTGGTTGGAAAATGCAGCTATTAGGAAATTTAGCAAAGGAGCTCCATGGGAAAACATAAACTTCAGCTAAGATTTGTCAATTCTCTGACCAGAAGATGTCATTCCAAATGGACTATGTTTCTTGTTGATTTGGGGGGATGGAAACAAAAACGTTTTTCTTTCTTGTTTTTTACCCATTCCTTCTTCCAGCTGAAAAGTTTGGAAAAATGTTTTATTGAAAAGGAGCAGTGAGGCATGTTTCTGCTGCTTTAACACTACGTTACCTTTAGAAGTAGGGGGTAGAAAGAAATAGGTGTCAAAGTGAAAGGGGAAGGGCATCAGAAATCCAGAAACAAAAGACTTCTGGCTTTTTCATTTCAGTTTTCAGAGGCTGGACTAACATTAATGTGGACCTTTTGCTTTTATAAAGAAAAAGGTTAAATGAGGTGAAATGACATCTTGAAACAATATTTTCCATTCTGCTGTGAAAATGACCTCCAAGAACCCTCATTTTAATTTTTCAGTTAGGACGATATCAATGGGAAATCTCTCTTATTTTTAGCAGTGGGAACTCCCTGACTGGAGGCAGTTTCTCCTCCAGCATTTACTATTAACTAGGGATTTCAGGGCAACATTTTTCAAGAAATTTGATACCACCTTTTCATACTCCCACAACTGGGTGAGGCCACTGCCAAGGTGCTTCATCTTTTTATAGATGTAAAAAAAACAAAGCAGCAGCTCTCTGCCCTGCAGTCTGAAGAATTGTTGGCTACAAAAGTCCAACTCGGGATCCTTAAAATTCTGGTTTATTAGATGGATTGAAACACTGTAATCATAAACCTTGGGGCTGGTCGTCCCCCCCCCCCACCACACACACACGCACAGCAGCAGGCCACAGAGTCAGGTATACATATCCTACAAGTGCTGGAGTCTGTCGTTGAGGCTTCTTTCAGCGTGGTGTTATCTTCCAGAAGAGGGTCGCCGGCTGGTCCTTCTGGCTGGACAAGTCTGGTCGAGTTGGAGATCAAGAGGGCGCCACTGAGGGTCACTTTTTACTGCCAAAGGTACAAAATGTACACATTCAAATTTTAAAACACAATTCCTTATCTTAAAGTGAAAGAGAGAGGAAGGAAGAAAAGGTAGAAAAAGGGAAACGTATCCAAAGAGGGGAGAGCAAATGCAGGCAAGGGCTTTCTGCTACAGAATTAATGGATGTATCGAGTATGTAGGGGTAGACTATTGGGTCTCAACCTTTGGCGCCTTTTGGAAAACACCAGCTCTTAGCTTTCACTTGTTTTTAACTACCGAAAAATAATAAAGCAATGCTGTTTCAAAGAACTCAGAAAGACCACAACAGATCAGGCTGTCTCTGACCGTCTGGATTCCCATCTGAAATCTCTGGATTTATTCTGTGAACCGTGTGTAAGTGTTTGCACCCCTGACAACCTTAAAAGATTCTCAGAATATTCCAGGGTGCCATGGCATCCTGGTTAAAGAATCACTGGTGTGGTAGACACACAGGGGCAGGCAGAGATGAGAATCAAAAAAAAAGATCTCATTTAAGGCTTTTTCTGAAGACATTATAAGGAGGGAGAGGGAAGTGGAGCATCCTGAGACCCTAGAATATAGGCATAAATCCCAGATGGAAGTTTTCAACATACTACATTTCGTAAATAAACTGAGCAGTAGCTTATGAATCCCAGAAAAGTTGAATGCTTTAGACATCACTATTGCAAAACACTCTCGGGTGGGATTTTTGAAGCATCTCAAAGGAATTATTCACCAAGATCTCATTAAAGTCTAACAGAATTGCATGCTTTGCTCCTTTGAACAACCCAGCCCTCAGCAGCTCAGCAAAACAGGCCTTGGATAATGAGACGACTGAACAGCTCTGAGACAGTGAAATCTCAGACATGGTATTTCCAGCAGGTTCTCTGAGTGTCCAGATCCTGTATTTAGATGCTCAAATCAGCAGTTACATGCATAACACTAGCATTTATAAACGATGTTATAATTTATGTTTTAGACGGACCCTTTATTATAGGACCTTCACTTGGATCCTTCTAATGTAAACGAGCCCAGCTTTTGTAGGCTCACTGGCAGCGTTCTCAAACTCAGCTTGCTGACTGCCTTTGAACTTAAAGGCACTAGGAGCATCCAAAAACAATTACTTTGTACAAATGAGCTAAACAAGCCTATGTGGACACTGCAGGGTTTTTCTTGAAGACCACACAATCCTGTTGTGAGGCAACAGCTTTAATTTTTCACTCCGATATTAAATGGTCAAGACAACATCAACTTGAAGCCTGTCAGAGAAACAAAGTTATGTGTATGGGCATACACCCAGAGGTGGATGGATGTGCTGACCCATTTGCATGCACATGTTGCCTGGAAAATGCCAGTTTAAGCATGTACACAAATTGGCACTTCACCAAGCATCCTGTTTTGTGGTCATTTTATTTTAATGTTTACCAAGGTTTCAGTTTGTTTGGAGGGAAGGGGTGAGGATGGACACATTCAAAGTGAGGACTAAAAGAGAAGCTGAAAGACTGCTATGTGAAAGTGATGGTTATCTCCAAATAGTAGGGATCATACATGGGTTGTATCTCCTTTCTGAATGAAGAAAAGAAGAGCATTTGGTGAGGGCAGGTGGACCAGATGCCTTGACACTACAGCTTACAAGTAGGCAGTTATGAGAGAGCTCCTGCCCCAGTGTCCAAAGGGTCTTGTGTTTCATCTGTGGTATAGCATGGGCTCATCAACCAGGAGTTTGGGGTATGTTGAATAAAACTTGAGGAAGCACCTTGAAGCTCAGTGTTTTGTGCATGCAACTTTCTAGCATTTCTGCTCCTAATATCCTTGCCTGAAGCTTTTGGCAATACCAGGTTGGAGGGTTTTCACCTCCCAAGGGTAGGAGGCCCCTGACACAGGGCTGCACTGACAGGTGGCTGACCACCATGTCTGTTCACAGAAAGTTAAGTTATGGTGCAGATAAAGCTGGATCTCCACATTGGGGCCTTCCACGTGCTGTAACTTTCTGTGATATGTGACTGCAAAACCTGAGGATCAACCACTAGGAAAGCTTACCCCTGAAGAGACCAGCTTTAGAATCGTTTAGCCCATCTGTATCCCTAAGGAGAATCTCAGCGCCCCCAAGGAAAGTAAACGCCAGACTTACAGAAACTTGGGGGTGATTACATAGGTATTGTGATCCTAGTTCTGCTTCCCTTGGCATGGCAGCACTCTGCTCGGAGCACCACTGGGTGTGGGGAGCACTTATTAGCACATTAAATACAAGTGGCCATGGTCTCTGGCTCAGACTGTGACTTCTCACATGGGTTAGCTGCAGTGCCAGAACACCGAATCGCAGTGTTTTCTCCATTTAGGAATAGAAGGTGCACAACAGGATTGAAACAGAAGATATCTCTATGGTTGTGGGCTGGGGAGGAAATGGTGCAGCCTCTTAGTGAAAAGTATGCTGTTGCAGAGAGACAGGGTAATGCCTTTACAATGTTTGTGTGAGGCATTCATTCGTATGAAGGTAGCGCTTAGCTCGTCTAAAGAGAACTCATCCATGGTTGCAAAGTCTCACAGTCCCCATTTTAAGATGAGGAAACTGAGGCACAAGGGGGAGTGCCTTCCTTAAGTTCACATGTCCGTGGCACAGTGAAGGCTAGCATTCAGGTTTCCTGACTCCCAGCACCATGCTCAGTCCAGTGACCACCCCACTGCCTGCATCAGATGATACCTCATTGCGGGGTGCATCCCATTTTCACTGTTGCTCCCCAGGGAGATCACTCACTTGGTGCCCTTGCTGTCTGGCTTGGGGGCTTGTGTGCTGAGCCCTAGACCAGAAGGCTCTGTGTTCAAGGCTAGATGTGCGCCCAGAATACACCCCCCCTCCCCCGCGCTCTCCCCAACCAGGGGCATGCGAGAATTTCTTTCCAGCAAAGCCGAGGAGGTGATTCTTCTGCTTTACTCGGCCCTGGTGAGACTGCAGCTGGAGTACTGCATCCAGTTCTGAGCACCACACTTTAATAAAGACATGGACAAGCTTGAGTGAGTCCAAAGAAGAGCCACCCATCTGATCAGAGACTTGCACAGCAAGCCATGCAAGGGAAGGCTGAGGCACCTGGGACTCTTCAGCCTGCAGAAAAGAAGGCTGAGAGGGGACCTGCTAGCAGCTTACTGCTACGCTAGGGTAGTACATCAAGGGCTCGGTGAGCAAATGCTCACCAGGGCACCCTAGGGGTAAACCAGGAATAATGGCCACAAACTCCTGGAAGACCGATTCAGGCTCAACATTAGGAAAAACTTCATAGCTAGGGTGTCCAGACTGTGGAATAAGCTCCCTCCAGAGGCGGTGCAATCGCCTACCCTAGAAATCCTCCAGAGGAGGGTAGGCAGTCACCTTGCTGGGGTCACCTGACCCCAGTTGTCTTCCCTGCTTGGTGCAGGGGCCTGGACCCAATGATCTTCTGAGGTCCCTTCCAGCCTCACAATCTATGAATCCTGTGCATGGCTCCAATGGGCTGGGTGCTTAAACCAAAGCAGGTTTCTATCTGGATGTTTTGGGATGAAACTGCTCTGTAAGCTCTGCTCTCCTTTTCAAAGACCTGCATGGTAGAGTAGTGGGTCAGATCCTGTCCTCCCAGACACACCAGGCCACATTTATGCTTGTGCTAGCAGCTGGGCCACAACTTCATCCTTGACTGTGGTGTATGGCACCTGTGCTTCTTCAGCTTCTAAGTATGGCAAAAAACCGAAACACTTAGCGCCTTCCTAACGTTACCTCTCAGCAGTAATGGTTGTGGGCAGCCTTTGTAGCGAACACAAGTGTTGTTCTGCCACTTCACAGCTAACTCAGGGATGTCTGACACAATGATCTTGGCTTCCTCTGTAAAGCAATGAGCAGAAGAGAAATAAAATGGAGTCTGCCTCTCCCCTGGTTCCAGTCCCTGACCTCTCCCCCGGAGCAGCTCAGACAGGTTGAGCCATGCAGCACGGACAAAGCAAGTAGAAGAGGAGGGCATGCATTATGGACAGCAGTTTAGACTTAGCACGCTGCATGGTGAACATTCGGCCCATCGGAGAAGATTAAAAAAATGAAATGGTCAAAAATGGGGAGGAGCAGCTTTAGCTGAACCACAGGTGTTGGCAGGCCTTCCATGCCTTGGCCCATTCTCCAGTCCTCTCAGCTCTGCCAGCGCCCCTCAGGCCTGGTGCATTTCTGTCTGGTGCAGATGTCTCTGCAGCCCCCTCTGCCAGGGCTGCGCTTCTTGGGGGAAGAGGATCTGATCGTTCCAAAACGGCTGATTTTGTAGGCCTCGAAAAACATGCACAAGATGGGATGGTGGGAAACTTGTTCAGATGGTTGTTGCTGAACCTGTGAAACTGTCTTCAGGTGAAACTCATAGAAGCAGCAGAGCTTTAAACTGATAATACTCTGGGTTGTCTTCCACCTCGTGCTCCTCCAGGATATCTTCCCTCTTCCAAGTCGTCGGTGTCATCCTTGAAGGGGACATGGCAGGACAGGATGACTGTGCTGAAGGACCATGCCCTTAGTTTTTTCACAGCTTCTGGGGACGGCGCGCAGTCAGCCCAGAGGGCCACGAGTTCAGCCGTCACCCAGACCCACCCTGCCTCCTCTGTGCAGGCCGTCCCCCTGCCACTGCCACCCGCTTCCCGTCCCACGAGGCTCCGCTCTGTCTGCCCTGCCATGCCCCATCCTTGTGCCCTGTACAGAAACTGCCTGCCTCTTCCACGGGCCCTGCTAACGCAAGGAGAGCAGACACAGAAATGCAGTGGGGGCAGTGAGGGTGAGTACATAGTGCACAAGAGAAGGAGGTGTGTGCCCCCTTCCCCCCCG
Source organism: Caiman crocodilus (assembly GCA_030014935.1). Lineage (NCBI taxonomy): Eukaryota > Metazoa > Chordata > Crocodylia > Alligatoridae > Caiman > Caiman crocodilus. The sequence goes on along the minus strand of JAGPOW010003648.1, from coordinate 118,333,986 downwards.
CGCACACACACAGAGCAGGCTAAGGAGCAGCTTTGTAGACAAAAGGGATTATTCATTGACCTCACTGTCATTGTTGCAGCTCCAGAGGCTTTGCAACAGCACAGTGTCACAGAGCCCAAGCCCGCTACCTCCTGGTTTGCTCCAGCCCAGATTCAGTGCTCTCCTTTGGTGCTGGGGTGACCCCAGGCTTGGGGAAGGGCCTCTTGGATGTGGGTACTCCCTGGAGGAACTGGCACTTCTCACATAGTTCAAGGAGACTGTAGGGCATGAGCTAAGCTGTCCTGGGGGGTCAAGATTAAACCTGTTATGGTCAGGCACCAAAAAAGGGGTGGATGGGTGGAGGGTTCTTCTGCTTTCCAGTCCTATGGAAGCAGCTGACTTTATTTAGCCCCCGCTTTTACAGAATTCACAAAGCCACAGGTAGGTACCAGGCTCAGCACCCCTCACCAGATGGCTGTTGAGACCAGAGAGCCACCGGACGCAGCCTGATACCAACCTGCACCCGTGGGGACAGCACGGGACAGCGGTGTGGACGGTTCCTTGCCCACAACCCCTATAACTTCTAACACCCGAGTTCAATGAATGAGCTCAGACCTTTGCCTTCCAGCGCTGGGCTCTTCTGAAATGACAAGGTCTTCCTTTTAAGTTATCCAGATACCCTTATAACTCTAACTCCAACCGAAGAAACTCCTTCTTGGACAAAACAGTCAATAAGGCGAGGCACGGTAGGAACCTGCTGGTAACGTTCATCTGTTGTGCCTGTTATTACTGAGTCCCCCGCAATATTTAAACTGCCCGTCACCAGGTGTATTTATAGAAATCGCCATTCACCAAGAAGCATTCCCGTGGACCCACACAAATCAAGGCTCTGCCCCAAATCCACCTCCACTCCAAACACCCAGGAACAAATAGTATTAGGACATTGTAAACGCCGAAGGGGAAGTGATGTTGTCTCCGATGGTCTGCGTAGGTGGAACCAGAAGACAGGTAAAGCGACAAGAAAATTAAGGCTGAATATTGGGAAAAGCTTCCCGGCAGTGAGGTGGGAGAGTCTGTAAAATAGTCTCCCTGGGGAAGGGGTGGAGACCTCGCTGCTTGTCACATGTAAAAGTAGATGGGACATTGTGCTGAAAAGAATATTCCACAGGGCATTGTCCTATGGGAGCACCAGACATTAAGTTGTAAGTGGAATCAAATAGGTCCTTTACACAACTAATATCTGGGATGCACCCCCACAAAATGCAGTGCAGGGGTGTACATTTCCCACAGGACAAATAGCACAAATATGTGCCGCTGCTATTTGTCCCTGGACAAGCCCCTGCACGCACAATCTGGTGCATGGCAAAGGGACCTGGGTGGCGTAGGGGAGGCTGGGGCCAGCAGTAGGGGGTGTTCAAAGCTTAAGTTGCAAATTCAACTTGGAGAAGATCTGGCCCGATTCAGAGGCCAAATCACCAAATCCAAATTGAACCGGGAGACCAAAAAAAACCTCTGAATCAGTTTGGAAAAGGATTCCAAGTTTTGCTTTCAGCAGTTTGAGGTGCAGTTTCCCTGACTCTCCTGCACCTGTCTCCTTGAAACTTGGCAGGCTTCATGCTCTCAGAAGGGGCTACCACCCCTGCTGTTTTTATCCAAGTCTGCCAAAAAATTACAATGTTATAGGTATTTGAGTGATTCCCCATTATAGTTTATGGCTGAATCACCAAATCTCTTCAAATCAAGTGCCAGATCTTCCAAAGCCAATTTGGCTGAATTGATTCAGCACAGTAATCCGAATCTCTGAATCAAATCACTGTCCTCTGAATCAGCCAAATCGAAATCGACTACTTCCATATCGACATGGGCCAAGCCAGCAGCCTTACCTGCAGTCCTGGGGACCTTCTGAGGCCGTGGTGGTACAAGCCACCCACTCGGAGCCTGGCCAGCCGTCAGACTGTGGCTCTGGCTGGCCAGGCTCCAGTGTCTGTTGGCACACACTATTGCCACATGTGCCACACTGCTTTTTTTAGCAGTGTATTTTTTTACACCTGGATCTCGCAGTGTCAAAAAACCCTCTGCTATAGTGCATGAGGCACGTGTACCACGCGCAGTTTGCTGCAATTCAAACAGCTTTGAGGCACTGCAAACCTCATGTGCGTGCTCATGGGGACGTGCCCCTGTGATGCTAACACTGGATTAAGAATTTAATTTCCTCTGCTGACTTGGGTAGACACGTGTGATTGTTCCAATATGCACAGAGTTTATAGAGTTGTTAGGCATTCACATGAATACATATAAATATGCCCCTGGGATGTTTCTTCTGAATTCAGAAACCAGAAGGCACCTTCAACCTTTTCCTCCACCACTTCCCCGGGAGGCACAGCCACAGCAGGAGCAAAGGCATAAGCAGACACCACAAAGCTGAAACCTTACAGACATAGCAGTTGTGTTGGGCTTCTTGTCCCAGTTTCCCCTGGGTTCTACAACAGGGAGAAGGGGACAAGGGGACAGATGTCATAATCCACAAGCCATCCTTTCCGTACTGTTTGCACCTCTGGCTTCTCCCCACCCCCTCACTTTTGGAACAATGCATTAAAGCAGGGGTCAGCAACCCCTGGCACGCATGCCGAGCATGGCACGTGAGGCCATTTTGCTTGGTACGCCATGGCCAGCCCTGGCTCTGGGAAGCTGCTGCCATTGACGGAGCCTGGGCTGTTCCAAACAGGGCTTGCAGCGTCCCAGCTGCCTGCTAGGAGCAGCCCGGGATCCCCAGAGCCAGGGTGGCTGCAGCCGGGAGGCTCCAAACAGCTGCACCAGGCTCCGACACCAACTCCGCAGGGTAGAAAAGGAGGATACATAAGGCTGAGCTGTGTGCCTAGGAACTGGTGCTGCTCAGGACACAAAAGTGCCTTATTATACCTCTGATGGATGCTAAATGGTCACATATGTGACAAGCTGTTGGCTAGAAGCAGGCATATCTGGGCTGTATCTATCATGGGAAATGAAACAGCAGCAATCTTCCTCTTGGCTACTTCCCCACACAGCTACCTTTATTCCACCACCCTATCCTCACCTGCATCACCAGGCTGCTTGCTGTTACATGAGGCAGAAAATACGTATGTATTTGCATGCATGCACACGTGTGTGTAACTGTTTCCAGAACACTACTAAGCTCGGCAAATCCATAATGTACTGGACCCTTCTCTTCATTCTTTCTTTATTCGTTTGAATAACACTGTTACATTGCCCCTACCAAGGCTGAAGAAAGAAAGAAAGAAAGATCTAGATCAGCATTTCTTAACCTGTGGGTTGCAACCCACTTTCTAGGTCAAGAATATATAAAAGGGTCATGAACAACCTTTAAAATAATATCTAACTTTAAAAACGAATTATTCTTTAAAGCCTGCAAGGGGCTGCTTGAGGTCCCCCATGCCCGCCACCCCACACACCTACCCCCTGCCCCACACAGTGCGGGGCTGGAGCCTGGGAGTGGGGACTGTGGGTTGGGACTGCCAATTTAAATTTACAAAAGGGTTCTGGTCCAAAAAAGGTTGAGAAACACTGATCTAGATGACATGCAATTAAAAAGCTGAAGTGTCAGGACATGACCTGACAGCTGCAGAGATGGGGAAAACCAGAGCGTCTGGCCAAAAGTCAGAGACAACACAAGTGTGAACTAAGCCTATGCTGAACTACGCTGGAGCCTGCAGCTGCTTTCATCTACAAAGAGGCACTGCCAATGCCAAAGGGGCACCGTCACTGCAAAACCTGTGAGTGTTTACACAGGCCTCTATAGTTACAGGCATTAAGCCTCCTTTGAAAGAGATTACAGACCAGTATCTCTGTGTTATCAATTTCTTCCTCCTGTACACTGACACAGCCTTGTACAGAGCTAGTTTCACTTATTCCAGTGCTCTGTTCTTCTCAGGTTCCTGAGTGCACCAGTTGCACCAGTAGGTGAGCTCCTTTCATTGCTCTGAGTGACAGGACTTCAGTTTGTCGCATGCGCTGCTTTTCAGCTTTCTTTCCCCTCTCAAAGAATGGTGCAGATTTTAATTGTTTTTAACATATGTGCATTTCTTCATGCTGGGTGTGATCTTGCAGGTGAAAGACTGTGCCTTGCCATTGGGGTTCTCAGACGCAGGTAGACCTGCGAATCCGTTCCACAGCCTTGCACCAGGCCCCGGAGAGCTCTACCTCCTGCACACACCCTCCATGCTGCCTCTTCAACAGGGAACTTGGCTCTCATCTCAGAGGGGCTACATATTAGAAGGCTGATGCTTCACAGAAATAAAGAAACTAGACTGAGGTCAAGTCAGAGCTGCTGGATATGGCTACACGGTGTCCCAGCTGCTGTCAGGGCGATGCTCCCAAATGCACCTTGTCCACCTCCCATGTACACATGCTAACTACCACACTCAAATGCATGGCTGAGTGCAAGACAGAACCCATTTCTTCAGGACAGAAGCCTAAGCATAAGGTCAGATCAACCTCTTTCTGGAACAACTACCATTCTCTGCCCACAGTCAGTGCACAGTCACTCCCACCTGTGGAGCAGCTGTCTGAGCTAAGTGTAACGTGCAGCTAGGCTGACAGAAGACCGAGCACCCACATTTCCATAGGCAGTCAAGCAAAGGCAATGAGGTTTGGGTCTGCCACCACGGAGGACTGGGTTTTATTTCCACCGCTGGTGGCTGTGACCTAGTGCAAACTGTGCTACTTTGCATACAAAACAGGCTGCACGGACAATTTTCTGACTTCAGGGTAAGGCAAAAAGGCATTGTTCAGACGCATGGCCTAAAAACCTGGAAAAGGAGTTGTGAATTCCTGGGAACCAATTAGCAATCAGGGCTCACAGCAGAGATGATATCTCTTATTAGACCAACAAGATTTTTGCCAAAGAAATTCTTTAATTGCAAGCTTTTGGACACAAATGCCCTTCATCAGGCGCTGGAGAAAAGATTGTAAAAGTTTTCCTCGGTAGAAATGAAAGTTCATATTTCATAGGATTTCACAGAGTCGTCAATAGATGGAAAACTCCTCTGGGCAGGCAGTCATAGTTGGTAAGGAGTCTCTTACCTCTTGTGAAGTTCTGCGATGATGCAAATCACCTTGAAACAAAAAAGGCAGGAGCAGCAGCTCAGGTTTCAGATGGTTAGAGTTGCTTCCTCCTTGGGAAATTATAAAGATTATAAAGAGGGGTCTCTTTCTGCCCATGGTTTGGCACCTGTGAGCCAGGTGACCCAGCTCTGAGCCAGGAGCAGCACTGTCCTGTGCAATTTGTTTCTGAGTTTGAGCAGTTCATCTACAAGCGAGGAATGGCCATTTAGCAGGGCCACGCACCTGACACGCAATGACAACAGGTGCTGCCCTAGGATATGGGCTGTGTGTACATCCTCCTCGGTTTTCTTAGTTCTGACTGCAAAGAAAATAGGTCTAGGAAAGCTGATGGTCTCAAGCCAGGAGACCAGGAAGAGTTTCTCTTGCATGCTGACCTTCATAAGGCATACTGAGACCCTCTGGAGAATGAACACTGTGTACATGCAAAACGTTAAGTCAAGTTATGCTGAACTGCAAAAATAAACTCCAGTGCTTTGCTGCATAGGGATCGGATTACTCATATGCTTAAAGATAGACACAAAAAATGCTTTGCTGAACCGAAGTGTTTAGGGGGGTTTCCAGGACCAGCTAATGCCAACGGACAATTATGTTGCCTGAGTATTTTGGGAATAGAAAATACAAAACAGTTTGTATGGAAACAAGTAGTGAAGCTGTGTCTCTTCTCAATGGGTGAATAAACAGGCTCCAAGATGTGGGAATGGTTTGCTGAGCTGATGCTCCATCATAGAAAAAAGCTTTGTCAGTGTGGGACACCCCGAATCTGAGATCCGCAAGCTGCAGTCAGTTCTGAGTTACAAGGAGTTAGTGTCTGACTTCTTGGACCAAAAACTGCTTCATTTACACATCCTGCCTTCCTCCCTGCAATAGCAAGGGCCAACATGGCAAATGCCTCAACACCTGAGTCTCACCCATTCATGTGTGCAAGTGCTTGCACGGTCTAACATTGTCCCCTGTCACTGGCTTCAGTAATTGACATTGTGGCTGGGGAGGTGCACCATTGCTTAGTGATATTATGGACAAACAGAGTGAAAAATGCTCATTGTTGCTGGGCAGGCTGTTCATCTACTATGGAAGGGGTTGTTCAGGTGTAATTATTTATGCTCAATGGTGTTAACATAAAAGATAAAAGTTAAAATGTAGCCAATGTCACAGGATGAAAAGCCTGCAAAAGCCATTCTCCTGGGTAAGGGGATGCAAGATCTAGCACAGCACATGTGCAGAGCTGGGAGGCTTAGGAAGGCAGTGCTATTAGATAGTGCCTTGTGATTACGGCATTGAGCCAAATTTCTGGGGAATGTACTTGGTGGGGGAAAGCTGCACTGCTGGGCATTTGGCACTTGGAAAACAGGCTTGAGTGCCAAGGCATGCAGTCTGGGGCATGGTCTTTCAAGCAAACCTCCCTAAGCCACCCTCATTGTTTTTTTTTAAAGGAACCCCTCTGGGGCCAGAGGAGAAGGCTGTAGAAAGAAGGAGGTATAGTGTCAAAAAGAGGTATTCCCTGGGCATGTACAGGGAAAGGCCCTGAGAAGTGATTTGGAGGTGGTACAATTAGCCCAAGAGTGAGTGATGGATGTGAGGCTGAAGAAAAACCACCTTCCACCCTGGCTTTGAAGCACACTTCTACCCCTTCCTTTCCCTCCCACCCCTGCTCCACTCCCCACCACTTGTTCCCTTTTCATTAACTGCCAAGCCCACCCCCGTCCTTTTGCCTGTCCATTGTCCTCTCTGGGTCTCAGCTCTTCCTGGCTCCACTTTCTCTACCTCTTTTCCCAGCTCCTTTCTTCAAGGGAGGAGCATGACCTGGTACTCACCTTCAAAAACATCATCCTCTTCCACCTCTTTCTTGTTCCATCTCGCTTTCCCACTTTTCCTATAAACTACTGACTGAGCTGTTTCCAGCTATTGCCCTGACTACCTGTCTAGCTCAGCCTTTGACTCCCCAGCCTGGCTTTCACTCCCTGCACCCGGTTTTCCAAATGACAAATGCTAAATCAGGAAGTTAGTCCAGAAGTCAAGTCCTGGAGTCAATTTTCTTACCTTATTTGAGGAAAAGGGAAACTATATTGTTAACAGAAAGTTAGCTGCCTTGATGCCCCTTCAGCAAAAATCATATATGCACCTTTTTTCTTATGGATTTGAGGCACTTTTCCCAGAGACTCTGCTTACTTGAACATTAGTAGTCCGAAAGGTCACATAATTATATATTTGGTTCAGCACGTTACCTTTATATTTGGCAAGTTATTCACAAGACCTCAGCTTACACTAGACACTAGAACAAATGGGTAGATTTCTTAAGGAGAAAGCATCGAGAACTTTTGCAAATATGTAAATAGGAGCTGAGCTGTTTTAAAAATCTGGCATCTTAAACAACAGCAAGTATGACTCAAGGATAGGTGAGGATACGGTCCACAATGTTTCGCCTAGTTATGACCCCTATGATGTACCAAGTTCCACATAAGCATGGACTTTCACCATACTCCAAATGCCTGCTTGGCTAACTTCCTTCTCTGCTATAGAAAAATGCCCACTGGGAGCATTTACATGAGACCTTTACTGTGCAGCAGACTAATTACCTGCACAGTAAACATCTCATTGTCTGTACATGCAACTCGGTTAGGTTGGGGTAAACTAATTTACTCCATAGCAGGATAGTACTTGTATCTACAAGTTTTTTTACTCTGCAGCACTGGACATGTAGATGCTGACATGCCTGGCTAGGGCAAGAGGATGCGTCAGTGTGGGGCCTGTCTGCCAGCTAGACCTGCATTAAAGCACCCTCAAGCCCCAGCCAGCCTCTCCGCAGCACATGGAGCCAGGAGGAGCAGCCCCAGGCTGACCCCTGGGGCCCCCTGCCAGCCAGGTCTGCTCCACCCCGGTTCAATGTGCCACCATCCTGGGTGCATGTGTAGACATGTGCCCGGCAGCAATAAGCTCTGGGGCTTATTGCTGCGTGTAAAAGGCACGTGTAGATGCACCCCCTATCTAAAATCCTGGTCCTCTTATCCAGATCCTGAACAAGAACTTACCACACGGTCCAGCAGAGGGCAGCATGGGAGTCTAGTAGACCCACATCCCAAGACAACGTATGCTGTCCTAGGGGAACATCTACATGTGTCGCTATGGCAATGTTGTTACTACGCTGTCTTTTGGTTCTTCCTTTTGGGAGTACTACAAGATGGCACGGTAACAGCCTGTACTGCGCTGTGCATGCTGCACACGATTATTTTTGGCCGCTGTGTCACCATAGCAACACATTATAATGTGGGAGCGTGTTGCTACGGTGACACAGCATCATCATCATAGTTTTTGCCAATGGCACCATAGTGCGTCACTATGGCACTGTAGCCTTTTGTGTAGATTCACCCTAGATTGCCTGCATCTTCTATTTAATAACTGTGGGGGACAGGCCATCAATAAATATTTCCATTTTATATTTGAAAAGAAGCAGATGTATTTTCTTGAATCACGTATAAAAGGCAGGATAATTTGCTTGTACTATACAAAGAGGACACGGTATTTTTTGATATAACAGTACCCAAGCATGTTAAACAATGTCTATTAATGATAAATATTATTTTAAAAACCAGTCCTGGATAACTTGCACTTCTTCGTTCTGAAAGAGCCGGCTAAGGGGCCCCCTTGCCTGTGTATGTTAATTTTTCGCATATCTTGCAATGCTGGAAAAATTCCAGAAGACCGGAAGAGTGCTAGTATTATAACCAGCGTGCAGGAAGGGCAAGAAGAATATTCTTGATAACCAGAAGCCAGATAGCTTGACCTCATTTCCAGGCAAAGTAATGGAAAAACTGAGCTACAATTTTTTAATTAAAAAATGAAAGGACGGGAATATCATTAATTCCAATAAATGTGGTTTTATGGAAAATAGGTGATGTCTAAAGCATCTGTTTATGCTTTGGGATTAAATTCCTAGTTTTGTTGATGAAGGTAATGATGTAGACTTAATAAATACAGGCTTTTGTAAATAGTTTCACTTAGGACACATCATATTCTGATTAAATAATTTGCATTATCAGTACTGCACCCATTAAATAGATGAAGAACCAGTGGATTGACAGATCTCAGAAAATCATTGCCTCTGGGGAATCTTTATTGAATAGGGAAATTTTTAGGGACTCATTGGGATCAGTTTTAGAGGTATACAGAAGTGCCACAGAAATGATTAGAGGTTGGGAGTAAACGGTTTTGAATGAGAGACTCAAACCAGTCTGTTTAGCTTTTCAAGCAGAAGAGTGAAAGGTGAGTTGATTTACAGTGGGCACTTCTACACGGAACGTTTCCTGCTCAGTAGACTAATTAGCTCCGCAGTACACATCTTGTGTCTACACGTGCAGCCCTATTAGGCTTCAGGAAACTAATTGACAGTACCTGTAAATACAAGTACGTGTAAATACAAGTACTATCCTGCTGTGGAGATTTTTACTCTGCAGCACCGCAAGTGTAGACATTGATGTGGCTGACTGGGAGAAAGTGCCAGGAATTGAAAGGCTTCTTGTGTTTTTTTATGCCTCTCCTGCTAGATTGATGTATGAAATCTGAAGCCAGACACATTCAAGTTCAAACAAGAGATTCAGCATGCATTTTTGACAGTGAGAGTCATTAACTACTGGAACAGACTACCAGGGTAAGAGGCAATGAATTATGTCCTGACATCTTTGTAGCAAGACTAGTGCCTTTCCTGGCTTTAGCTAAACACAAATACAGGGGGAACTGGATGAAAGGCAATGATCATGGGTGGCTGATGCCATCTGAGTCAGGTGGGGCACATGCCCCCCCCCCCCCAGGGACCAGTCAGCAAAGGTGATCCCACTGACTGGGGAAGGGGTCCCCCCACGGCCAGTTGTGAAGCGGCCAATTGCTGCAGCTGCTTCTGGATGTGGCTGCAGCCAATTGCTCCGGCTGTGGCCACTTCTGGGAGTGCAACAGCGCTCCACTCCCCGGCTGGTGCTTGCAGGGGGGCACCCGTGCTCCCACCTGCCCCCGCTGCCCATCGCCTAAGCACCAAGTGCAGCTGGTCAAGGGGTGCACCGGCACTTTCAGCGGGTGCACATGCACCCCTGTGCACCCCCTCCGTGTTGCCAACCTCCCTCTTTGTATCTATGAACTTCTATGTCCCTAAGTAGTTTTGAACAAATGCTCTCCTCTCTGCCACACATTAAAGCCTCCCTCCTGACCCACACACATTGTTACAGTCTCTTGCCCTTTCCCAAGCTCCTCGAATTCCAGTTACCTCCTTGCTGGTGACAATGTTTTGTTGTTGCCCAACAGAAATTGTCATGGAAACATAAACGCTATTCTATTGTCCTTTCAGTCCGAGTAGCCAGCGTTGGCCTTCACCTGCCACGTGCTAGCAGGATCCCTCCGCCAGAGCACTGGTTCGGGACCCATTTGTATACATCAATGTGCAGCCCTGCGCCAGCGTCCCTCACTCCCAACCCACGGCCCCCAGCCCCAAGACTCCCAGGGGTGGGTCAGCACATGGGTACATGGAGCAGGACGGCACCCAGCAGCCCCTGCCAGGCTGCAGCTCTACGAGGGGAAAGCTGCAGCTCTCCATGTTTTTCCTCCTTTGAAGGCAAATCCATTTTTAAAGTTGGTTCATAACCCTGCCATATATTCTGGTGACCCACTTTTGGGTTGTGGCCCCACAGGCTGAGAAATACCGGACTGGAGGGCAAAGAAGAACGAGCTCAGAAGCAATGCCCTCTTTACGGAACAAGCCGCCCACCCCCTCGCGCGGCTGCCAGCTGTTTGGCAGAAGCGGGTGCAGAAGCACCACGCGCCCTGCGAGGCGGGAAACAGCACCCCCCCTGGCCGTGCGAGCTGGGGTAATCTGGGGGCTTCTTCACACTCACGCTGGACCCGACGATCTCGTAACGTCTCTTCCGGCCCTCACGTCTATGAAACTGGTAGGAGAGGCGGTATCTTTTATTAAATAGTATCATTTAAACCAACTACATTTTTGCAAAAAAAATAAGGCATGGGGTGGGGTGGGGGGGAGGGAGGGAGGGAGGGAGGGAGAACGACATCGGGGGCCGGGTCGCAGAGCAGACACCAGAGCCGATGTGCGCGGCCGCTGAGCCCCTCCACAGGGACTGAACTGTGAGGCGAGGGCGGGGAGGGGGCAGCGAGGAGAGTGCTATTTAAGCCTGGTGGGTTTAAGCCCTCAGAATAAGGCGCGCACTGATAGGGCGATTAGAGCGGGGCGGGGCGGCGATTGGTTTGCCTCGGCGTCACTCTGGGCAGAGAGAGCCAATGAGTTGGGCGCAGGGGCTGGCCAGTGAGTGGTGGAGCGGGGAGCAGTGATTGGGCGGGCCGGGCCTGGGTGAGTCGGTCGGGTGGGGGGAGGGGCACGCGCGGGGTTCTCCCTTGGACCCCCCCGCCCCTCCCCCGCCCCGGCTGTGCCACCTGTCCCCACACCTGTCCCCTGGGCATTGGGGCTGCTGCTGGGGTGGGCAGGGAGGCTTGTGGGCGGTGCAGGGCGCAGTCAGGGCTGCCCTGGTGTGGGTGCCTCAGAGGAGGGTTTCATTTCTCGTCCATCCTCTCAATCCCAGGTGATGTCGGACCCCCAGCAGCAGCCCAAGACCATGGCTAAAGACCCCGGTGAGGTCCGAGCGCCGCCCAGGACCCGGTGCCCGCTGTGCACAGAGCTCTTCTTAGCCCCCAAAATCCTGCCATGCTTGCACACCTTCTGCCTGCCCTGCCTGGAGCAGCTGGAGCCCTTCTCGGTGCTGGGCTTGCAGGGAGATTGCAGCTCGGACTCCAGTTCGGACCGATCCTGCCTCCTTCGGGACCTGCCGCAGCCCCTGCTCAGCATCCTTTGTCCCGTCTGCGACACGGAGGTCGATTTGCCCCCCGGCGGGATTCAGGAACTGACCACGGACTACCTGGCCCTGAACGAGGTGCTGCTGGAGACGCTGCAGGCGCAGGGCCACAGGGTGGTATGCGACCTCTGCGTGGATGGGGAGGCAGCGAAGCGCTGTCACACCTGCAAAGCCAACCTCTGCCACTTCTGCAGCCAAGCTCACAGGTAAGGTGTGGGGGGAGCATTCAGTGCAGGGAGGTGGCGGACGTGGCATCAAGTGCCTCCTGCCATTCTCTTCCTGTGCATTGTACACACACCGTGTCAGCTGTCCACTCTCTGGAGTAAACACTTGGGTCAAAAGTGTCCACCTGGTTTTTGGATGCATGAGTTTCAAGAAGTGTCAAGCATCAGTTCCTCCAGGTGGAGTAAAGGGGAGTCTGTGAGCACATCTACACGAGGCACTGCATCACCCTAACGACATGCTACGGCATTGTAGCACTGGCAGGCACAAACTGTGATGCCGCAGCTACGTCGCCATAGTGACACGCTCCCTCCTTGCTATGTCACCATAGTGAAATGCTACAGCTAAAAATAACTGCGCCACTGGCATCACAGAATCACAGAAAAGGAGGGTTGGAAGGAACCTCAGAAGGTCATATAGATGACCAACCCCCTGCTCAAAGCAGGACCAGCCCCAATTAGATCATCCCAGCCAAGGCTTTGTCAAGTTGGGTCTTGAAAACCTCCAAGAATGGCATGGTGCAGTAACAGCACAGTACTAAAGGAAGTATTAAATGACAGGGCAGTATCAACAACTGCGTAAATACATCATGTGCCTCCTTGGCAAGTCATGTTGAAAGTCTCCAGTTGATGTGTCAGCCTGTTTGTACAGAGCTGTGCACATTCTGCTGGCCCCTGCCATGAGGAGAGCCTGTGTTGATCCGGGTTCCCATGACTTCCAGGCAGAGAAGGGACAGGGGAGCTGCTCTTGTCTATCCAGCGTGGCCCAGTCCAGAGGCACAGTGGGTACAGGCAGGAGCTTGGGTTACATGACCTGTGGAAGTCCTTTTCAGCCCTACTTCTCTATGATCTAAATCCACACATTAGCAGTTTCCAGACATCTCTGTTTTCCATCTGAGTGGATTTAGCTCTTCTGGGAAGTCAGAGAACAACAGCCCTGGGGGAGTTTGGGCTTCAGTCTCCATCTTGCAGCCAGACCAGTGGTAGTGCAAGCTTCTTATTTTTTGTGTAGGCCTGGCATTGAGGGGACCCCATGGCTGGGTGGTGATAGGGAGGTTTGGTTTCCAGTTGGTGTTCAGCTGCTTTTCTGCTGATGCTGCCCAAAAAGAGGTTGATTCATAAACAACAACTATATTAATGTTTTAAAGGTACTTGCAGGTGCATTGGAAAGTTCTTGTGGAAAATTCCAGTCCTGGAGGAGAAGGTGTCAGTGTCCGGGAAGTGCTGATGTTGGCTTTAATTGACCCATTTATGACCAGGCAGTTGGCAAGTCACATGCTTAATTGCCCCATTATCTTAGCATTTGGGTACCTCCCAGACATAAATATGTTTTTCCTCATGGCACCCCTATGAGGCAGTAAGTCAGTAGTCACACAAGGGAATTTCCCTTTGATTTGCAGAGGTAAAGGAGTTGTGTTGAATAGTAGCAGAGTGGAGAAAAACTGAAGAGGCACTGCCCAGGGCAAGGAACGGTGTTTGCCTCTGAAGTGAACTAAGAGGTGTCAAGGCAGAGGCATAGGATGACTGCAGGAACCAGAGAATGTGGCACCGTTTCCTGTGCCAAAGGTGGCATGATTGTGTAAACAGACAGGAACAAACAGTGCCTGGAAAAAGGAGGGGTATTAGTACAGGTTGTCATTTAGCCATTGTCCAGTCCAAATTGTCTGGTCTCCTCCCCTGGTTACTTGCTTTTGTGAATCTAACGCTGGTGAAAAGTGCCAGGCTGACAGGTAAGAAGCCTGGCATCTCCTGTCCATCTGCAGAAGTGGCAGTGTCTGAACAAGTCTATTCCAGGCCACCCCCTGCTAACCCTCGCATGCACTGCAGCACTTCTCGAACTGTGATCAGGCTCCCTAGGGGGACATTGAGCATAATGGTTTAGAAGTCAGGATAGATCTGCACCTTTAGACTATGTAACATAACACCCACACATATATAACAATTACAAATATGGGATGGTTTTCACATGCTATCATCTTCAGTGTGGTGCTGTGGCCCCAGGAGACCATTGGTCCTGGTGTGTGATGTGCCCATCTGCTGAAACAGGCCAGAATGTCACCTGCTATGATGCATCATCTCATCAGAACACAATCTGTGAGGTAGCCATGGGTTGCTTTTAGGAGCCTACAGGGCATGTTTGTCCCACCCAGGTTTACTTCTGGTTGCTTCCTTTCAGGAGACAGAGGAAAACAGCCTCCCATGCTGTGGTGGACATGGAGGACCTGAAGGGCTACAACCGGATCGGGAAGCCCATCCTGTGCCCATCCCACCCCTCCGAGGAACTGAAACTGTTCTGTGAGCGGTGTGACCGGCCTGTGTGCCGGGACTGTGTGGTGGACAAGCACCGGCAGCACCCTTATGACTTCACCAGCAATGTCATCCATAAGCACGGTGACTCCATGAGGGAACTCTTGAAGAGCACCCAGCAGCAGGTGGGTGCCCTGGAAGAGGCACTGCATCAGGTTGAAGGGGTGGGCAGCACCATCCGCAGTCATGTGGAGGCAGTGGCTACAGAAATCCATGCATTTGCAGACGGATACATACAGGCTATTGAAGAGCACCGGGACCGGCTGCTGAAGCAGCTGGATGACTTGAAGGTGCAGAAGGAGAACCTGCTGCACTTGCAAAAAGCACAGCTGGAGCAGCTGCTGTTGGACATGAAGACAGGGGTAGAGTTTACAGAACACCTCCTGACCAATGGCTCGGACCTGGAGATCCTTATCACAAAAAGGGTGGTGGCGAGCCGGCTGAAGAGGCTGATCAGAGTGGATTACAGCATGCACCCTGGAGGGGATGATGGGATCCAGTTCTCTCCCCAAGAGAAGGCTGGGCAGTGCCATGGCTATGAGGTTTTTGGGGCTGTTCTCAACAAGGCAGTTGATCCAGCCAAGTGCATTCTGCAAGGGGAAGGTATGGAGACTTTCTGCACTAGTGTAATCATGGCTCACTGCCAAGAAATTGCAAATAAATGGCTTTACTCAGAGCCTAGAACAGTGTCCATGGGAACGTTTTTGTCTGTGCCCACATACCACCTAGTTCTACTTAGCCAGGGACAGAATTAATGCAGGAGAGATTAAGTGAACCATTAAGAGCTCGGTATGTAGATGTTTGCTGCATCACCGTGCTGAAATGGAGCCTGAGAGCTGAGGGCTTAGGAGTTAATTCACATGTAATGGAGCAGTTTAAAGCTGTCTTCATCAGTACACAGTGTGCTCTGACTTGGTGAGTAGCCTTGGGACTGAAAAAAGGCTCTGCATGTACCTGGCGAATGCGCTTACAGAACCATAATAAGCAGTGCTTGTTAAATGCAGAATAATCAACTTTGGCTATTCTTAGTGCTGTGGTATTAGCAGCCCCAAACCTGACTAGCTTCAGCCATTTTCAAGTCTTCTAATAATTTTGGGGATGGCTATTAAAGGCTTTGTAAATGAGAAGAGCTGGTCAGTGTCTGAGCTGCTCACTGTTTCCTCATTTTCAAAGCTTCTAGTAGTAACCCTTTTGACAGCTGCTTCCCCTTCACCATTTTTGGTTGCAATTCCTGTGCAGGTAAAGAAGATACAGTTACATTGCAAAATAGACAACATATGAATTGCATCCAGGAATGGGAGGGGAAGAACTGTGGCCAGCCCAGCCCTTTGCAATCACAAACCCCACTGTGGTATTAACTTCCTAGGTTCTGGCCCTGTAGATACAGCAGCTCAGGCAGCCACAGGGGTCAATGCTGCTAACCTTCAGGCAGCATCCTGGAGAGGTGACTCTGCAAAGGACATTACCTCTGATTCTGGTCTGTGCTGTATTCCCTTTAAACAAGCAAAAGGCCTGAGATTGCAAAATCAGTTAAACTAGCTCCTGGGGATGCCTGCGTGCTGTAGAAAGAGTGGAATGGTGCTGTACCCTGCTTCTCATGTCAGGTGGAAATGAGGGTGGTTAGGAGGGGCTGGGCTGGAATGCAGTTGCATTATGGCTCTCTCCAGCCTTCACAGTATTCCTCTGGGGCCACTGTAGTTGAATACTCACTAGAGCAGTCTTTGTCTGGGGGACAGAAGTAGTTGCCAGCTGAGTTCAGAAACCAGGGGACTGCAGAGAGGCATACAGCCTCTGCATCTCACTTTCGGGCTACATCAAACAGAGTTTGTTCAGCTGCCACCAAAGATTAAGGCCCACTTGCCACTTGTGGAGGCTATGGTCAGCCATACCCACCTAGTCACTATGAACATACTTGTTTTTACATCCTGTAGGAAGGAGGTCAGATGCCTAGATGAAAGGAAACTTGTAAAACCTTAGCACAAGTGAAGTAATTTACGGATGGAAGGTAGCTGTTTGATGTCGAATGTGTCTCGTTCTGTTCTGTATGGGAGAGTTTGTTCTTCTTTTCAGATCTCCACCATGCCCGTCAGAATCAGTCAGCCAGCTTTACTTTACTCTGCAATGATGCACTGGGGGAGCAAATGGGGAGAGGAGGAGAGTTTGTCAAGGTCACGCTTGTTCACAAGGATAAGAAGGACTGGTGAGTGCTTTCTCCAGGGGATGCAGAGTGATTCTCTTGCCTTCTGTCTTTAAAGCTTTTGCTGTCAGCTTGCTCCCACTGCTGACACCACTTTCTCTCTGCTCAGAATCACATGGAAGTAAGAGATGTCAGTAGTCAGGCCAGGATTCACCTGGAGAATGGCATAACTGTGTTTTGGCCAAGACCAGTTGTGCTCAACCTTTTGGTCCCCTGAGCCAGATAACTGACAGGGTTGGTCCATGGGCTGGATTGAGTTCCATGTGCCAGGATTGGGCCCTGTAGCCCAGCACTGCCCTTTTCTGCCTTGAGTGCCCATAGCAGGGCCTGGCCCTGCCCCATCCCACCCCTGGGCCCTAGGATTGGTCTGTGGGGGTCTGACCCTTCCCCCTTCCACCTTAGCACTGTGGGACTGGGTCCCAGAGGCCTGAGGCCAGAATGGGTCCCTGAGGGCTTGGTACCATCCCCTCCCAACCCAGCATGCTGGAATTGTGTCTGGTATCACCCCTTCCAGCCTCCTACACTGGGATTGGGCCCTGGGGCCTGGTATCACCCCCTCCCAGCCCCCCACATGCCAGGATTGGGTCCTGGGGCTTAGTGCCACCCCCATTCAGTCCTGCATGCTGGGATCAGAAGTGTCTTTTTTACTCTGCAGCAGCATAGTACTTGTAAATACAAGTACTGTCCTGCTGTGGAGTAAATTAGTTCCCTCCCTGATCCAGTGCACAGGGCCTGGGGCTCCCCGTAGGTTCAGAAATTTGTCAGTGGGGAAACAACATGGCCCACAGGCTGTGGATTAAGCACCCTTGGCCATGACTATGCAACAGCCGCCTGTGGATCCCTTGCAGCCAGGGTGTCAAAATAATTTGGCCCTCTATTCCAGGACCAGGACCAAATAACCTACCTCTGGGGTGAATGGTGATAACATTAACCGCCTTGGAGCTGGTCCTGACAGCCAGGGGGGTTGCAGTTGCTGCCTTTAACCCTGTTGCCACAGAATTGTGTCCTCGGTGGAGATTATGATCCAGAAGTCTGGCAGCAGGCAGCCAGGGCAGCTGGCAGCAGTGTTGGCCCCAGTGGCTGCCTGAGCTGCTCTGCAGGCGGGGCTAACACCCAGGAGGTTAACACTGCACAGAATTTTATCCCCAGTGAGGATTGCAACCCAGAATTTTGGTGGCAGGATGGGCAGCAGCCGTGTTAGCTCCCTGGGTGCTGGCCCTGCCGTGCCCATACAGTGACTCTAGCTGTTGTGGGAGTTAATGCCATTGCTGTTCACCCCACTGAAGCAGTTCTGGTCCTGTGGGAAGCCTTGCAGGCTGTGTGTAGCCCCCGAGCCAGATGTTTGATACAGCAGCTGTTAGCTCCCAACATCCAGTAATATGTTTTACAAGATTTAGGCTTTTACAAACTCTTCCCCACACAGTTGGTATGAATTGCAGCTGGTCTAACTTGATAGTACTTGTCTAACTTATTGTACTCCTGCTATGTTGGTATACATGGCTGCACATGGAGCAGGACAACAGAGAACTGGGGCTTAGGTTTTAGACAATATCTCATTTTAAAAGGTGTCTTTGTTAAAGCTTCAGCATCTTTTCCTCCTCCATTAAAGAAGTATCAACTCAAACAAAATAGGGTTTGAGGTCTTTCTGCAAAACTAGGGAAAACCAGACTTGAAACTTTGGGTATTTCTAAGGTAAAAAATTTTAAACCAATCAAAAATCTTTTGCAACAAGCTTTATGGTGAGCTAGAGTTGTTGTAGAGCAGCAAGGGCATTAATAGCACAGTTGGGAAAAAAAATCTGTCATGGTCATCTTTGAAGATACAGCTGGTTCCAGAGAGGCCTAACCCAGAGCTGGTTGCCAGCCTAGCTGTTGATCGGTTGCCATGATGTAGGAGAGAACAAAATGCTAAAACTCTGCTATGAGGGAAACTGAAAGCTGCCATCATTCAGGAGTCTAGCTTTGATTATAGATAGTCGTCTATATGGGTTATATCTTGATTCCGGCCACACAGCAAGCAGAAGTGACAAAGCCAGCAATTACATCTAATACAAGAAAGGGAAGCATCACCTTGTACGTAGATATCTACTGAACCAGAAGCATTGCCATGGGACTTATCTCTCGTCCTTCCATCTGCACTCCAGACCATTTGAAATGAATGAAAAGTGCACACCTCACCTGTCCTTATGGAGGTTAATTCTGATAGTGGGAGGAGAGATCACTGAAATCATATCAACATGATTTCACATTCCTGTGCATCTGTGATTGCTTCCTCCCCTGCAGAAATAGTCACATCTGGGGAGCAGCACAGCAGTTGTTGAACAATTCAGAGCCACATTTAATGGCAGGGTGATGTCAGAAGATGAAGTAGATGAGTTTTCAGTTGAGATGGCAAGCAGAAACCAAATACATGGTTCTGTAAGGGTTATAAACTATCCTGTTCCAGGCAAAAGCAATTCTGATTAATGGGAGCAAAGGACAAACTTTCTATCTAGGCAGGCTGTTCCAGAGACCCCTGCTGCAGGGTTTCTTGGATCTTCTTCTGAAAGGCAAACAGCACTGGCCGCTCTCAGAGACAGTACACAAAGCAAAAGCGCTGATCTGCCTCAGTACAGCACTGATAGTTACCACTGAGCACTCCCAGTGATTTGTATTTTCATTTCAAAGTGCCTTCAGTGCTGATGCCTCCTGCCTCTTGGGATAAGCTACCTTTCCTTTTCCTCTCCTTTCTTCCCTCATATTCCTTCCCCTGTTATTGACTCTTCTTCCTCCTTTCCCAGTTAGAAGGAAGCAGCAGATCAGAAGTACTTTGGCTGCAGCAATGTGGGCTCCTGAATGATGGGTTTTGCTTATTTGTGCTTGCCTGCATGTGGTGATTCCATCTCTTTCTTTGTTTAGTGTGTGGTCAGCGCATCTCATGGCTATAGTGTCAAAAGCATTGTAGTGATGTGCTGGAGGGACCCTGCAGTGACCTCGCCACTCATGCATGTCTAGTCTACAAAGTGGCCTGCCATTAGAAGAGTTTTTTGTAAGATCCTGACTGCTTTCGCTTCTCTCCATGTGTTTGTAGTGCAATCAAGCCAGCCATCTGTGATAATGGTGATGGGACCTACCATGTTTCTTATACCCCAGAGGTGCTGGGCACATACACTGTCTGCGTCTCTGTCAAAGGGCAGCATGTGCAGGTGAGGCTTCCAGCTCGTTGGGCCCCATTGTAAATGACTGTGTGGGGTGGAGTGAATCAGGCAGTTAAGCTGTTCCCAAGAGAACCCACAGATCTCCAGATTCCCTTTCTCTGACCAGAGACGCTTCCTTCCTTCCCTGTGATAGTACAGCAGACATTGAATCTTTGCTGTCTCACCTTTATATCTCACTTCTTCCCAGTGGAATCTAAGGGGCTCGGTTCCTTATCCCCTGCATCAGTCTCTGACCTAGGAAGAATCTCCTGCAGTCACCCAGAAAAGCATCTCAGCTTGGCCCTTGCTTCCTTTTTGTCAGTTCCCTTGCTGTCCCCTCTTGCTTCTTGCTCTGGTTTCTTTCAAAAGTTTCACAGGCTCCCTGCTGATAGATTGCCGCTGGCCTCCAAGTTTACTTGTTGCTGCCCACTAAGCCCTTTGCTGGTTCTCTTCGTAATTGCCCATCTATTATCTCTAACTAATTTTCTTAATCACGTTTTGAGAAGAATGTTGTCCAAGGCACAAATCAATTCTCACCATTTCTCCTTTGTCTGCTATTTTGACTGGTTCAAGGAATTCTGGTAGATTGCAGAAGTATAACTTTCCTTCACAGAGCTCCTGCTGCTTTTATCATCGCACATTCATCTAGAGCTGTGATTCTCTACCCGGGTGCCAGAGCATCTTGGAATACTGTGCGATTCTTTCAAGGGTGCTGTGGGGTGACAAAATGTTAGCCCTGCTAGGTGGGAAAACATGATTCACAAGATGAACCCAGAGATTTCAAATAGAAATCCATGGTTGTGGTCTTTTTGAGGTTTGTTTTCAATAAAAAAAACCCTGCTCTATTCTTTTTGTTTAGTCAGATTCTGAGGGGTGCCTCCTCTAGGCTATCCAGGGGTTCCTTGAGTCTAAAAATGTTGAGAATTGCTGATCTAGAGGGCATTTAATACACTGTTTTGTCACCTGGTGCTAAAGCTAGGTTCATTAGGCCTGTATTTCCCAGAATCACTCAAGCAGCATTTGATACTAATCAGGGCCCCAGTATGGTAGTAGATGTGCCAAGCACTCATCTCTCTTCCCTTGTCCTCATCAGGGCTCTCCATTCACTTTAACTGTGAAGAACAAATTCCGCAAGCACCAGGGTGTGTTTCACTGCTGCACATTCTGCTCCAGCGGAGGCCAGAAAGCTGCTCGCTGTGCCTGTGGTGGGACCATGCCAGGTAAGAACAGAGCTCTCTCCAAACTTTAGCTTCAGCCAGAAGTGTTTGTCATATCCCATCTATCCTCTCTCACCTATCACTGTGTTTTTAAGTGCTCTGGGTTCAGTCCTGCCCCAGCCTATGCATCTGCATTCCCATGACCTGGAGGAGTATGAATGTAGTCCAATCCCGGCAGGAGATACAGCTGAGAGAAGACTCCAAGTCCAGATGTTTAGCTCTTTTAAGCACCCAAAAGTTCAACTCTCCCTGCTTCCCTTGACCCTGGTACATGGGAAACATTCTGAGTCCCAGCTATGTACAGACCATGGTCTAAAATGAAAGTTCGGTTTAGCCACACTTTTCGTTAGAGCTGGCTTCCCTTCTCCCATGCAAGGCCCATGTTTGTCTTTTAAGGCTTGCATGTGGTAAAAGTAGGAACGGCCTTTTCCCACTGGGACCTTTTTCTCCTGTGCCTGGTCTGGAGATGAGCTATTGGGAGCACGTTCCTTGTCTGTAAGCTCCAGGAGTTGGCATAGACAGGTGAGATCAGGTTCTCCAGGGCTAAGCTGTCTTTTCTACCAGAGGCGGTTTGAAGGGTGCTGGTGCTGCCAGTCCACAACACAAGGATCTGAGTTTGTGCTGCGTGTGCACATGCATGTGTGCAGTGACCCCTCTACACCACCAGCCAAGCTATGGGTTTCACAGCACACTTAGGAAGTCACTTCCCACTAGAACTTTCTTTCTCATATTCTCAGCAAAACTAATGTTGCTTCTTCTCTTTCCTTGGGATGGGTAGGTGGATTCCAAGGCTGCGGCCATGGGCACAAAGGTCACCCTGGCTCTCCCCACTGGTCGTGCTGTGGAAGAGTTGTTGAACACTCTGAGTGCCCAGGTGGGCCACTGGGTAAGACTCTGCAGCGGAGCCTGCTCAGAACAGTAGCACTTTGACATATGACAAAGTCCCCGCAGACCTGGAGTGTCTCTGCTGGCTGGGACTCATGCCTGTCTCAGCAGGGTTACAGAGACGGTACCTGTTGCCAGGAAGCACCTTGCTGAGACAGAACTGCAGTGGGGTGTGCTGGGAAAGAGAGACCTGTTAAAATAAATGCGTGCCTTATATTTTGCCTGGGGGATATCTGTGAGTGCTTGTTTTCACCTGTGGTTAGAATGAACTGTGGGAAGCACAACGTTGACTTCTGCTCAGTGAGAACACAGAATTTGGTAACTAGGCACCGAACTCCAATCCTAAGTGAACGGTCATGGGGAGGAAGCATCAGCACATACAGGAAGGTGCAGTTACCTCCCAGACGGTCAAGACACATCTTGTTCTACAGGGTTGACATTCTCTGCCTCTGCTCCCTTTCTCTGTTCTCAGCACATAGTTGTGAAGAGACCAAAGGTCCTGGTTTGGTTGCATTCCTAGAGCTTTTCTGTACATGCTTAGGAAAGGCTTGGCACATGACCTGTTGCTTCTGCCTCTACCAGACACAGTGCTTGATTCTGATCTCAGTTGTGTGGATACATCACAATCACACTCAATAGATCCACTGTTTTGCCTGCAAGCTGTACTCTCCCTCTTGGTGTGTTGCCTCAGCCTGTGATCTTTTTAGGTCCCATAAACTACACAGGATCAGGCTAGATTGATACCAAGTTGGGTAAAATCCAAGGGAAGCCCATGGGACTGGAGGAGAGGGTGTTGATGATTAAGTTGGAGGGTGCGTTATCATGTGAGTCAGTGCAACACCTGTTCTGCACTGTGTGTGGCTGGAAATGGAATGAGATACTGAAGTGAATGCACCTGTTGCATGTGAAGAAGCTGGGGGCAATCTGAGCGCTCGGGTATGCCTCCTAGCAAGTGCCAGAAGAGGAGCTTGCACAGAACTTTGGCCAGTGCAGAAAACTGGCAGAAGAAATTACCTGAACTGATCCATGCCCCTTGCTTTAGATCACATCAGCTTCTTGCTTCTCCTTTGTTTGTTCCTCTTTGGCAGAGTCCCATAGGGTTTGTGCTGTTTTTCACCTGCAGGGTGACATTACATTCTGCTCATGCATAGCTGGGAAAGCTAGGAAAGAGAAATGGCTTCCCCTTCTTTGTAGGCCACTGGAACAAATGCAGCCTGGGCTCACAGCAGGAGGATGTCGTTGTAAGGCTGAACTGTGACTACATTTGGATTTCACCTACTTGCCTAAAGTGCTTGTTTATAACGGGTCTAAATGCTCAGGGGTTACCTAGTGTTTTGTGGAATTAAAACTTTTTAGCATTCACCTTTAGTGACTCTGTTGTAAAATTACTAGGGACTTTGGTTTGTTAATTATCTTTCTACATCCTAAGTCAGCTGAATGTGAGCAGTGCCCCATTAAGCTTTGGGGTTCCAGCCCTTCATATCGCAGTTGCTAGTTCTCCTACTCTGCAGTAAGTCCCACAGCTGCTGTCTGTGTGCGTGTGCCGGGCCCATGCATTGAACTGTTGACCCTTAGGAGTAGGGTATGCTCTATGCCCAGACTTGAACAATCTGTCATACCCAGGCAGGTGTGCCTGGACTCTCATCACTTTCACAAACCTTGTGAGGACATGGCATATTAGGGCCTACCACAGAGGCAGCTGGGGTTCCTCATGCTATCTAGGACTGAGAAAGGGAACTGCTTGAAGTGCGGACAGAAATGAGCCAGTCGGTTTTATTGAGGTAGGGACGGTACACAAGTTTACATAGCAACAGTTTGATTCTTGTCTATGAATAATAACTGTCATAAATATTAACTAATAAAAAATGGTTGGGGCATTGCTCAGCGAAACCTTCGTTATTTTCTTTTTTTACCCTGCTGTCCTCCTTTCCCCTTCTTTTCTCCTACAAAGCAGATTTTGGACAACCATCCTTTCAGCTAAGGAGGATGGAACCATCGTTATATACCTTTCCTGTCATCATCCAGAAGGGGAGCTGCTGCCATAGAAGAAGGCATTTCTTCTATGTTTAGAGAGCCATGCTTGTTAGGCTCTTTTCATGTGTAGGTTGCTGCCACTGACATCTGGGAGAGGAAATACTGTTTGAGTACCTTTTTCACCAATAGCTGTCAATTAATAATGGACAATTAATGATAATCAAAGTCTATTTGCAGATAACTGGGGAATGAGTGACTAGATTCATCAGATAAATGTATGGTGGATTGTTCTCCCAGCTCTGCTCATAGACAGTCCGCTTTGCCGTGAGGTTGTTTGCAACAGTTTTTCCTCCTCTGCTGTTTGCTCAGGAAACCTGCAGTTTATAATTAGTTGGGCTGTCCTGGCTAGTCCCCAACATTGTTTCTGTTTTCTGACCTGACGCCTCCTGAGTTGCACAGACCCTTCAAGATGGTTGTGTGACCAGCACTGTTGTAAGAGCCTTGAGGTCAATGTAGTCGCACAGGAAGTTGGGATGCTTTCCTTTTCCACAAAGAGTCATTAGCAAGAAATTCATGAAAAGAAAATGGGCACTGCCAAATATGAGGGAGGTAGTACAGTTACAGGAAGGGGAAAATGATAAGGAGGGTTAGGGTAAAGGAGAGCTAGTCATTCTCCCCCACTAGGCTTCATGTGGGGAGAGGGAGCAAATATAACTGCAGGGAAATAAGTTTTCAGCAGAGATGGAGTATAACAGTGAGCAATGAACTTCTCTTGCTGTAGCTGGAGTGACAAAGCAGAAGTGGAACAGAGCCGGAGACGGGCATGGATGAATCAGGTGGTTGCTCAGGGCCTGGACAGAAAGGGGGCCCGAAAATGGTAATTTTTTTCTGTTGTCCAATTACTATTATCACTATCTGGCGAAGTGGGTCCCAATACTAAAAGTTTGCCTGGGGCCACCAGGAATCTAGGTACGGTGCTGATGTGGAGTGAATGTGGTTGTTAACTAGGGCAGTGGTTCTCAACCTTTTTTGTACCAGGATCTGTTTGTAAACATTAATAACCAGTCCTGACCGAGCGTCCCTCACTGCCAACCCACTGTTCCCAGCCCTCCAGTGGGTGTGGGGGGTGGGGGGGTATATGTGGGGCATGCACCACCCCAAGCAGCCCCTTGCAGGCTGGAGCTCTGCCACCCTGCAAGGGAAGAGCCACGGCTTTCCACGTTTTTCTCCTTTAAAGGAGAATCCGTTTTTCAAGTTCGCAACACTTTCATATATTCCTGCGACCCACTTTTGGGTCATGACCCACAGGCTGAGAAACACTGGGCTAGGGAACTCAGAGGAGTGTGGGGCAGGGCTGTGGTTGGGGAGGAGAGGGAGGAGGCTACAACTGGCAAATTAAGCAGAGGGTAGCAGCTGAAAGAGCTGGGTAGTTTTACTGGAGGGAGTGGAAGACCTTATGGGATAGCGGGTTACAATCATGAGTGGCGGAGGAGTTCAGGGAGTCAGCCAACGGAAGGAGTACTTGTCCAGTCCACCCTTCCTGTGATGAAACCTACGGATCTTAGCAATCCATGTACTGCTTTAGCACGACAGAAACTGGGGAGAATGTTCTGGGTCGGCTCAGGTCTGTGAAAAAGCCGCAAAAGCTTAGGGGAGTATCCCTAAGACAATAACCCTGTTGACTGAAATGAAGATTTCTCATGGTGATGTTTAAAAAGCTTGCAATAGGGCCATCACTGACTTGGGTGGGGGCTAAGGTGCACAGTTGACAGCCCAGGGGTTGCAAATTCAAGGCCAAAGCAGAAGCATGGATGGTGCAGCCTGTCAGATTACAACGAATCTGCAAATTCTGCTAAATACCTTGTCAGAAGGACACAAAAAAGGAAAGGACTGACCTGAGTTGCATTAGGACAGCTAAAAACGCCTTTCAGGCCCCAGGATTGCCCCACTGTCATGTCAGACCCATGGTGCAGATTGTGGAGGCACTGGGACTCTAAAACGACACATCAGTGTGTTGAAAATATGTTCATGATTGCAATCATTGAGCAGCCTTAATACAGGGGTCAGCACTGCCCTCATTTAGTGACGACTAACTTGAACCTTACTGCTGTTGACCATGCCTGGTGGGGAAACTTGCTTGCATCCCCATGGCTTCCTCATACCGCAGCTTGCACTACTGGGAGTCACCACTCCTTTGTGTAGTCCAGCTATTTAAGCAGAGTACCCTGAAGAATGCGTCTCACAGGGAAGGAGGCAGGTCTGCATACTGCATTGGTTTTTCCAGCACCCAGCACAGTCTGAAGTGCTGTCTGAAGTGATCCTGTTACCATGGCTTCCCAGGGTCAGGTCATTTTCTGGAGGTACGGTACAGTCTTTATCTGCTTTTGGAGACATGGAAGGGAATTGCTATATGCACAGAGGTGTGGGCTCCTCTGGCATTTTTGGCTGTTGTGCTGCTTTTGAGAGGGAAATTATTTGCTGTGTGACTCAATACCATGCTTACTGGGGTTGCTTGAGTTTGAAAAGTATGCAGCCAACTAGCTTAGCGTTTATAAGCAATAGACTCTGTAGCTTAAACTGGTACATGCATGCTCCTAGAACCGTAATGCTAGTTACCCACTACAGCAGCAGTGAAGAACAGTTCCCAGTGAAGTCCACACATCTGGATTGTAATATCTCCGACCCGCATGCAGCTAAAAGAATGTGAATGACTTTGGAAAAGTTTTGAGTGTCAACTGTCAGCACGCAAGAGCTGGGCAAAGCTCCACCAGCCTAAGACACTGTAGAAGGCAATTTAGAGCCTATGCATGTGCCATGTATAGTGTATTACTTGTAGCACACCTGTTCACTCCTACATAACAGCTGCACAGATTAGGAGCTGGAAGGGGAGGAAAATGATAGCATCTCTTTGTTCAATAATTTGGTCGTCTTTTGGCTGTGTTGGTGAAGCGAAAATTAAAATAACACGTGGTCTCTCCTGTGTGAGGCACCTGGTCTCCAGGTCAGGAGTCACTGAAACAGTTTCCACCAGGTTGCTGGTTGGTGGGCTGCATGTCAAATGGGCTGGAGGACACAGACCAGTTTCTAATGACCAGGTGCCAGTGTCACGAAACCACCCCCAACTTTCTCCTTCTTCCTTGCTGTGGGCTCTCAGATAGGATAAAGGCACAGTGGCAGAGCTATGCTGGTATCTCTTCTGTTCATAGTATCATAGTTGAGTTATTAGGAATGATCAGACTGGTACTATGGTCTTTTGAATGAGTTGCAGCAGTGGAATGCCATGTGTGGGAGAATGAAACCCCTTTCTTGTTATACTTTCTGCACTTTCCTTTATTCTTTAAATGAGGCACATGGTTCTCTCCTGTGCTATGTAGTAATAATAAATACTGTATTCACCCGAATCCAAGACTACTCTGAATTTAAGATGACCCCTCAATTATTAGATTGTAGACATGGAAAATTATAAATTTGTTCTAATTTGGCATGTCTAGATCTAGTTTTTGGAGGGCTGTCTTCATCCCTCCTACCACTGCCACAGGGAAAGTAGTGGCAGAGAAAGCAGCAGCTAGGAGGCCAGCACCTTGTTCCATGCTCTTGCCCCCAACTTGCCACT
The DNA here is from genome assembly GCA_030014935.1 of Caiman crocodilus. NCBI lineage: Eukaryota > Metazoa > Chordata > Crocodylia > Alligatoridae > Caiman > Caiman crocodilus. Next base: position 118,306,454 of record JAGPOW010003648.1, on the reverse strand, counting down.
AGTTCCGCCCTCCCCCCTGCAAGCCTGTCCCTCATCCCTGCCAGTGCCTTTCCCATCCTACCACTTGTCCCCTTCTTGTGCCTGCCCCCTCCCCCTTACATTTGCAGCTGGTCCTGCTCTGTCTCTGCTGGGGGCGTGGAGCACCCTGCAGGGCAGGCAGTAGTGTTGGTTGTGGCTTCAGCCTCCAACCCAAGTTGGGGTTGGGGTTGGGGTTGCAGTTGAGGCCAAAGCTGCAGCAGCTGCCCCACAGCACCACAAACCCCTTCCCTGCGCTCCCCCTACTCTGTGTGTCCCTTTCTCTGTGCTCCCCTTACACTGGATCCTCCTTCCCTGCACACCTTCCCTATGCTTCTCTCACTCCACGTTCCAGTTCCCCCATACTCTGTGTCCCTTTCCCCATGCCCTTTCCCCACACTCACCTTGCTCTGCACATACCTTCATCTGTGGTCTCCCCACACTTACCCTGTGTTCCCAATGCTGCACACCCTTTCCCACACATTTGCCCCAGCACTATGCTCCCCATGCTCTGTCCTTACCTTCCCCTGCACCCTTTCCCCATGCTTCATGAGACCCTACCCCTGCACTCCTTCCCCACATCCCCTTCTTTTCATAGATGCATAGATGCTAGGGTCGGAAAGGACCTCAATAGATCATCAAGTCCGACCCCCTGCATAGGCAGGAAAGAGTGCTGGGTCTAGGTGATCCCAGCTAGATGCATATCCAATGTCCTCTTGAAGACCCCCAGGGTAGGGGAGAGCACCACCCCCTTGGGAGCCCATTCCAGATCTTGGCCACTCTAACTGTGAAGAAGTTCTTCCTAATGTCCAGTCTAAATTTGCTCTTTGCTAGCTTATGGCCATTATTTCTTGTAACCCCTGGGGGTGCCTTGGTGAATAAAACCTCACCAATTCCCTTCTGTGCCCCCATGATGAACTTATAGGCAGTCACAAGGTCACCTCTTAACCTTCTCTTGCAGAGGGTGAAAAGATCCAGGTGCCCCAGTCTCTCCTTGTAGGGCTTGGTCTGCAAGCCGTTAACAATAAGAGCAGCCTTTCTCTGGACCCTCTTCAGGTTATCCACATCCCTCTTGAAGAGCGGCACCCAGAATTGCACGCAGTACTCCAACTGTGGTCTGACCAGCACCTGATAGAGAGGAAGTATCGCCTCTTTGAATCTATTTGTCATGTATCTGCTGATGCACGATAAAGTGTCATTAGCTTTTCTGACGGCTTCGTCACACTGCTGACTCATGTTCATCTTGGAGTCCACTAGGACTCCAAGATCCCTTTCCACTTCTGTGCCACTCAGCAGGTCATTTCCTAGGCAGTAGGTATGCTGGACATCTTTCCTCCCTGGGTGCAGCACTTTGCATTTCTCCCTGTTGAATTGCATTCTGCTGTTTTCTGCCCACTTGCCCAACCTATCCAGGTCTGCTTGCAGCTGTTCCCTGCCCTCCGACATGTCCCCTTCTCCCCACAACTTTGTGTTATCCGCAAACTTGGACAGAGTACGTTTCACTCCTTCGTCCAAGTTGCTGATGAAAACATTAAAGAGTATCAGTACAAGGACTGAGCCCTGCAGGACCCCACTGCCTACAGCCTTCCAGATCAATACTGACCCATCCACCACGACTCTCTGAGTGCGACTCTCTAGCCAATTTGCCACCCACTGGACTGCGTAGTCATCCAAGTCCCAGCCTCTTAACTTGTTCACCAGAATGGTGTGGGATACCATATCGAAGGCCTTCCTGAAGTCTTAAGTATACAACATCCACCCCTCCTCCTGTGTCCAGGTGTTTCGTAACCTGGTCATAAAAAGAGACTAGATTAGTCAGGCATGATCTGCCTGCTACAAACCCATGCTGGTTTCCCCTCAGCATAATTTTTCCTGCCAGGCTCTCGCAAATGTGAGCCTTGATAATTTTTTCAAAGACTTTGCCGAGGATGGAGGTGAGACTGACTGGCCTATAGTTGCCTGGGTCCTCCTTCCTCC
>JAGPOW010003648.1:118230752-118291168 GCA_030014935.1 Caiman crocodilus | reverse complement strand
TAATTGCTGTGTGCCGCTACCTTGTTACACATTCAATCACTGATTCACTCCCTCTTTCAGGGACCAGCCTGATACAGAGAAGGACAGTTTGATTCCTGCTCTTGTTAACATTGTTACAATGCATAACTTGGTAAAACACATTTAGTTGGAAGTTGAAAGGTGGGGAGTATAAAATACAAGCTACAAATGCCATGGTGCACAAATAGATAAAGATACCAAACTACAAGGGGAGATACAAAATGCACACATACAAATTTTAAAACACAATTCCTTATCTTAAAGTGAAAGAGAGAGGAAGAAAGAAAAGGTAGAAAAAGAGAAACATATCCAAAGAGGGGAGAGCAAATGCAGGCAAGAGGGAAAGGGGGCTTTCTGCTACAATTCCAGCTTGTCTGTTCCTTCCCACTATCCCTTCTTTTCTGTCTCAAGCATATTCCCATCCTCTGGGAGCCTGTGGACAATTCCTGGGGTCATCTGTGGTTTCTAACTGAAGCTAATGTAAGACTGACGATGATGAAGAAGACAGAAATGCTTAATTGTCTGAGACCCGACTCCTGTTCTCTTGCCTTCTGAACCTGCCTTGTTAGTTCCTGGGCAACATCATTCCTGTCACCTAAATCCAGTCTCCTCCCTTCTCTTCTCGTTTCATCCTTGGGCTATAGGCAATGTGGCTTGGGGGCTTGTAGGTGAGCCAAAGGAAAGAGAGGAGTTTTGTCTTAGAAGGCACAGGCCTCTAGTTAGTGGCTCACTCTGGGGCACGGGGCTGGAGGCGGATCGGTGGCACCACGGTGCATTAGGTGGCGGCACTCTGTCCCCGTCAATCTTGACAGGCAATTGGCATAAGAGACGAGAGCCCCCAATCCACCCCACACTTTTCTAAGTAGCTCAGGTGGAGGCGGCAGCTCCTTGCTGCCTCTGGCTGGCACGGCTGCAGACGCCTCCAAGAGTCAGAGCATAATTCGAACCCTATATGTATCAGCTGTTTGAAAAGAAAAAGTACGAAAAAATCTAACCCGCCCCTTAAAAGTAACTGGGCAAAGAAAGATTGTGGGGTTTTGTGATGCTGATAAAAGTTCTTACCTTATTCTTTTGCTAGAAACTGCTACTAAGAATGGAGGGGGATGTCACATAGGCACCCCACAGGTGTTTTGTACAAGTTGTTATTTTTTTAAAACAAAACTAAGAGGTACTCCTGCCTCTGGATTCATTGGTCTCACGCAGCAGAGGCCCATGAGTGCTTCCAGAGTCGTGGCTTGCCGCTACTGTTCTTTGCACCCCGATGTCCTCCTGGCCCTGCCACTGGATCTGTGCTTCTTGTTGCAGGTAGACACTCCATCAGCGTCACTGCTTTGACCTCTGCGGGGAACATTGGAGAGAACAGCATCTTGGGCTGCACATTTGAGCCTGACATCAAACTCAGCAATGTTGTAATTCAGTGGGTAAAGGATGGTGTTGCTGGGCTGGTCCACGAGTACCGAGATGGCAAGGACCAGCTGCACAGCCAGGATGAGACTTTCCAGGGCCGCACGGCAGTCTTTGCAGAGCAGGTGATTAGTGGGAATGCATCCCTGATGCTCAGAGATGTGCAGCTTTCTGATGCTGGCACCTACCGCTGCTCTGTGACCACATCCAAAGGGAATGGAGAGGCAGTGCTGGAGTATAAAACTGGAGGTGAGGAAAACCTGGTGAGGGAAGCTACCTGAAGAGAGCTCTTCCAGAGAAACTGTTTTATTGGGGAGGCTCTGGCCAAGGCAGACAGGCATCACCCAAACCAAGCTGTATAGTTCAGCATCGTTACAGCCCCGGCTCCACTCTCAGTGAAGGCCATTCACCTTCATCAGCTGTCCCACTCCCAACAGGAGCTGGACAGGACATTTTTAATGAAACACCACTTGGTTGGGAAAAACTGTCTTCAATAAAGACTGAGTCCAGGGGCAGATCCAGGGTGGGTGCAGTGGTGCAGCTATACCCCATTTTGATTCCTGCTCCACCCAAACTTTCAAAGCAGCTGCCTGGGGCGATAGTGGCATTTCTATTCAGGCAACCCTGACAGAATCAATTGACTTAGTGGCTCATTATAATCTGCCTCATTCCTACTAATCTCTCTCCACTCCACAGGTGTTAATGACCCTGGCTCCTTTTTAATGGTCTTGATGTTCCACTGTTCAAATGATCTTTTCTTGTGCGCTTTAGCTATCTGTTAGCCACCCCTGGTACTGTCTTTCTTCTATTCCACCACTCTGCCAATGGGTTTTTTTTTTAATCTAATTTAAAACCTTAATTCACATGCGGCAATATTAACTCAGGTACAGAAATGACTGACAGTGAAATATTGAAGGTACTGTCAAGAAGGCTGGATTTATTTTACAGATCTGAGTAAGATTTAACTATAGTGACTGCAGGACTAATGAAGTATGTTGAGGTTTTTTGCCTAGTTTTTTTGTATTTTTTGAACTTTATATAGAATCTCGCAAATTAGCATACCTTCCAGTAAAATTACATTTTTTGCTTTGATTTTAAACTGAATAATGTAGTGCTAGACCTTTGACATTTTAGTAAAGCTTCTAGTTTCTGTTTGTCTATCGAAAAATGTTATTTGTGATAAAGTGCCACACCATCAGCACCTCCCTTTTCAAAATCTTAGATCTATCCATGCCTAAATTGTTTGCAAAATCTAATGATTTTTAAAGAAAATTTTCAGATGATATATTTTGGGGGGTTGAGAAATTTTCATTTAGGGGAATAATGACATTTTATTTTGAATGTCACTGCCTGGAGCTACTGCATTCTCATATTATGATTTTTATGTTATGTGGAATAGTAAATAGATGATATAGTCCATTTTTTTATATTTTACATTTTTAAGGGCAGCTACTATATAGCACTGGTTGAAACGTCATCTTTTTGAGATCAAAGTGTCTCTTGTAACACATGACAATGAAACAGTGATATTCTGTGGGTAGGAAATTAAATTTGAGAAAAGGCTGTCAGAGTTTTTCCAGAGATTTCAGAAAGGTTAAGGGACTCTCCTCTCTTTCGACATCTTTGTCCAGGGAGAGGAAATTAGTTTATTGTCCTGCTTTGATTTTTCTCCATGGAGGATGCATATGTTCATGTTTTTCTCATCTACTTGCTTGACTATGAAATGATTCAGTTTATAATTATTTATAGAATTGGACCATCTGTCTGATACAGTTTTCATAGGAATCCAGGTGGCTGTTGCATAATAATTATTACTTTATTAATTATGGAAAGACAGCATTTGCTCTCCATAATTAAGGTTATAACTAAAGCTGGGCGAGGTACTTATAACAAGCTATAGCAAATGTAGCTCTTTTTCCACTTGCAGGTTTTCCATAAACTTTGATCCTTGCAATTTGTTCATTATTCAAAACAAGAAATAATGATTTTTAACCCTTGTGCTAATAAGTTGTTGTATCATGACTATTTTTCTCAACTATTCACTATCTGCTCAGTGTAGCTGGTCACTCATCATGGGGTATCATTTCTACTCCATAGTGGACGACTGACATGCTAAAAATAAAAGGAATTAGATGATCAGAACTATCTAAGTAATTTTAAAGAAAGTCCTGAAAATCCTTCTGATGTAAACCCATGCATTAGCAAGTAGCTGTGCGAATCTTTGTTTTCTCAAGTACTTTATTCTATATAAAACTTGTTATAGTCATAAAAATGTTGACAAAAGCCAGTTGCAAGTTAAATGCATACAAATGTTTTCAGAAAGAAAATGGAAAATGATTGCAAGTAGTACTGGGATAATTTGTAGCTTTAAGCATAATACTCATTCCACAGAATCTCTCTCTTTCCATTACTAATTTGATTGTCTTTTTTCCTTCCTAATTTTCTCAGAAATTAGGACAGCTAGCTAGGATTTATTTCTGGTGCCCTCACTTTGCCAGAGAACAGTTTTCAAGTCTGGTTTTGAGTTAATTAAACAGGGCGTTTTGAAGACACCTGACTAAAATGACCATGTTTTCAAAATCTGGCACACTTTGGTGACATCTTCAGCCTCATACATAATCTATATAAAAGACAAAAATAAACCTTAAAAATGCATGCAGGGTTGCATCTGCCAAATTCTAGCTTAACAGGCATCATTCTGCGGTAAAGGGTATTGTTTCTGTATGTTAGCATTCTGCTGGATCTAACATGAAACACTGCCGTCAATCTGATCAAAAAATATCCCTGAGTGAGTGTGTCTACATGTTCATTAATGAGCTGTAGTTACTGAGCATTAAGTTTAGTACGTGGCTAACCAAGTGCTAAATCAATGTGCAGTAACTTGCACTACTGTGCAGTAGCAACGGAGCACAGGGTTTTAGTGATGCTTACTGTGCTGGAGCCTAATATTACTGTGCAGTAACTTTTAGCATGGTTTTTGCACAGCACGCTACTATTAGGCGACTGTGCAGTTAGTGTCTCGTGTAGACTTGCCCAGTGTGTCCACTTCCATTTGATTTTTCTTTCCTCTTCAAACAGCATTCAGTTCCACAAACTTTGATCCTTGCTAATTTGTTCAGTTTGATCTTCCTTGCTGAAGTGCGATCAGTTTGTTCAGTTTGATTTTCCTCATTCGCACACTCAAGCAAAGAAAATAAAACAGAATGCTTGTTCGTACCTCTTTTTGTTCCTAGTGAACACAACGCAATGAAAAGCCAAGACAACCTGAAACTGTCCTGATAAGCCTGCTATATATAAGCCACTTGACCAGGAACGGGGCTTTCAGATGTGTTCACCACTCAGAATTTGATCCAAATTTTAGTTTCTGGATACTTAATTCTTCCTGTAATGGTTTAGTTATCCAATACTGAAGGTGGATACAATTCCACTGAATTGGGTTTTATTTGCTTAGTTTGTCTCTGAATTGGGTTTATACTGGTCAAAGCTTATTTTCACTAGAGAATTACATTGTCCATACTTAACTCAATGTGGTTTTTCACCAGCCCCAAGGGATGGCCCTGCTCAATACAGTATGGGATGGCCAGGGTGAGGGGGAATGGTTACCCTTCATCAGTGTAGACCATGTGAAGGAACACCTTGAGAGGCTGGACACCTTCAGGTCAGCTGGCCCAGACATTTTACACCCCAGGGGACTCAAGGAGCTGGCTAGCATCATAGCTCAGCCCTTGGCTGCTATGGATCTTCCAGAACTCGTGGCACTCAGGTGAAGTGCCCGAAGAGTGGAAGAAGGCCAATGTGTTGCCTATCCTCAAGAAAGGGAGGAAAGTGGATCCGGGAAACTACAGGCCCATCAGCCTGACCTCTGTCCCAGGGAAGATCTTGGAAAAAATTATCAAAGAGACCATTCTTGACAAACTGGCTGATGGCAACATCCTGAGGGACAGCCAGCACAGGTTTGTTGTGGGTAGGTCTTGCCTGACCAAGCTCATCTCTTCCTATGACCAGGTGACATATCACCTGGACAAGGGAGAAGAGATTGACGTCATATATTTTGATTTTAAAAAAAAGCCTTCCATCTGGTGTCCCATGATCACTCAGGGGGCTGGACTCGATCTTCCGACATCCCTTTCAGCCCTAATGTCTATGAAATCTATGAACCTGGTCCAATGCATGGCCTCAACGCATGTCAGTGGTGTGCTGTGGTTACATCCCTCTGTAAGCACCAGCATCAGCACCAGCATTGCACTCCACAGGACGTCCAGACAAGCGGTCTATGGCACCACAAACCCGTCTGCAGAGCCACACACCACACATGCAAGTATTCCCCGCACTGCTACTGTGTAGCGCAGGGGGGCGTTGTGACCCCGTGGAGATCCTGGGGTCAAAAAAGTGCATGCCAAAAAATAAGCAGGGCAGCGTGCACTACTCAAAACCAGAGCCTGGCCGTCGGGAGCCACTGCTCCTGCTACTTGTCCCCGGAAGCAGTGCCACTGCTACTCGTCCCCATCATGCTAAATGCAATGGCTTCTGGTCATGACTCCCAGAGTACAGCCATGCTTTGCTGATAAGTATGCAGTATCCCCTGGGAGACCCTCTGAAGGCAGCATGAAAATGGTGAAGAAACCCATCAGATGTCCATAGCTTTCGCAATTTGAGCCCTCCTTTCCTTCTTTCCCTAGCTCCCTTCCAGAAATTGCTGATTTCTTCAGGAGCTGTTCTTCCAAAATCCCCATGGGCCCTGAAACCACCTGCTCTTAAAAATGTCTCTGACACAACCATTTGAGACTCAGTTAGAAGCTGCTTCCGTGGCTTACCTTGGAGACATAGCCACGAAACCTTTCCTGAGCTCTCTGGAACAGGGAGCTTGCATAACTCTCCAGTGAGGAAGACAGCTTATCAGAGAGCTTACCCTGGCCCTGCAGAGCCCAAGCAGGTGCCTGGCAAAAGCTCCTAGCAAGCTCCCCGAGAAGCTGGCCACTGCTGCCTGGTACGGGCTAGTGGGGACCCCAGTTTGGGTCAGTTTGGGAATCCCCATTCCTGGTGTGGGGAGAGATCTGTGATGCCAGATCTGCAGGAGAGGGAGAGAGAAGGAGCAAGAGAGAGGAAAGAAGAGAGCGTAAGCATATCTTTAGAATGTCAATTTCCTATTTTTATTTAATTTTATCCTATTTTTATTCCTATTTTTCCTCCCCCCCCCCGTTGCTACGTGAAAAACTCACAAATGGGAAAGGAGGCAATTGGGTCTACAGAAATACGCTCTTTCTAGCCGTTCCCTTGCAGCGATCTTTCTTAAGAGTTACTTGTAGCAATGGTAGAGAAGGATGCCAGGCAGAAGTAGCTGCGTAGCATTTTCAAAAGTCCCGAGTTTAGCCGTGTAAACCCTCCCGGTCCTTGTGGTTCTCACTGTAGTTGGGAATGCCCACTCCTCCCCTGCCTCTTTATTCTTGTCGAATGCCATTTTCTTGAGGTTTTATTTTGAATAGGAAGTTCAACACAATAAAGGCCCTTGCGGACATTTTGCTACACAAAATGCTGAGTATTACCATGCTTTCTAATGAAATCTCATTCTTGGCTACCTTAACCTCCTCAGAAGGTTGTCTCTGATGTGAGAAATTTCAGGGGTGTGTTGTTTCGGCGCAGAACAGCCATTTTTGGGAACGTTTCAGGTTAGCCAGAGAAAGCCCATCTCAGACGCAGCCAGGTGGCAGAACTGCCTTTTCTCCACGCGTCAGTGCTGGGAGAGACCCTAGTGCACAGGACAGTTTCTGGTACGGTAGGTTACTTCTGGAGTTGTTCAGCATGCACGTTAAACCTCTGGGGGCTTCCTCAGACCTTGGCACTGCCATCCCGGTTTGTAGGTTACAAGTTCCTTGAATATTTGCAATCAGGACTCGTAGACCAATGCGGCTACAACCCGGATACCTTGAACGTAAGCAGACAGCCGATCTGTGAGACGCTGAGTCTTTGATTTTTTTTCCTTCCATGGGAGCTCAGGTAGTTAGTTCCTCCTTTCACACAAGGTGCCTGGTCTCACGGGACCATGCTGTAACTGGTAAAATCTGTTGTTCAGGGAGCTTGCAGGTCACCCCAAGCGGCTCGTTATCTTGCAGGGAGCTTGCCGGTGACCCCCACGCTGCTTCATTTCAAGGTCCTGTACGATGCTCTGTACACGGGCCTGCATACATTTAGCTGCAGGGAGCTCTGCCAGGTGTGCAAGGATGAGGGCTGGTATTTGAACTTCCAGTTTCTGGAAGATTAGACGAAGTGTTTAGATGCTGCAGCAGCAGGGGTTTTACAAATATTAGGTTACAGTGGATGCGGGGGGAACAGGCATTTCCCACCTGACACTTAGACAGGTTGGTGCTCTTCTCCCATCCCATCCTCTTCTGCCTGGCTTTGTTTTCCCTGCAGCCTTCAGCACTCCAGAGGTGCACGTGGATTACAACAGCAGCTGGGAGACCCTGCGGTGCGAGGCGCCCCGGTGGTTCCCTCAACCGGTGGTTATGTGGACCTCAGCCAGTGTCACGGGGAGCAACCTCTCTGAGGTCGTCAACACCAGCTTCAAGCTGAACTCAGAGAATGTGACTATGAAGGTGGTGTCCTTTCTGCACAACGTCACTGCTAATACCACCTACACCTGTGTAATCGAGAATGACATCGCCAAAGCCACGGGGGACATCCAAGTGACAGGTACGTGCCAGCCTGCCTCGGACTGGAGCTTGAGGTTAATGTTACCTGGGAAGTTAACCCTGTCCCTCCTGCTGCAGGGTAGGATGTTGGGTGGGGGGGTGGGGAATGGACAAATTATAGCTGAAAACAACCTGTCTCTTTTTTATCCAAAATTTTGAAATTTGACATTTTGAGTAGCTCTACACGAGAACTTCCTTTCACCACTGAACAAGGAGTTGGCTGCCATATTCCATCTGCCCAGCACTAGCCGGTCCCTTTGGTTTTGCTCTGGTCTGGATCTACAGACCTCGGTGTTGTTATGAAGACCTATAAATGCCAACCTTGGATAAGTGTTCTTGTTGTCCATGCCAAGGGCTGTGAATCTGCCCCAGTGGGATGTTCCCAGCAGCGTGCCTCCAGACTGGGAAGCAGCTCCCACCTTTAATGATGGAAACTGGGAGGGGGAAAAGGAAAACATGGGCATTGGTCTTCCTCTTCCTGGAAGCTGACCTGTGAGCGAGGAGCCCATACCTCTCACGCTAACAATTGCTCTTACTTTGCAGTTTCCAATGTCACAAAGAAGATAGAAGTGCAGCTTATAAACCTGAACATGGCATCAGCTTCCTCATCTCCTCCTGCCCTTCATCGGTTGCTTCTTCCCTTCCTGTTCGTGTTGTCTTTGTAATATGGACGTGCCAGGAAGAAGTGCACAGAGGAGATACAAGTGGAGGTAAGGACACGAGGAGAGGTGTGGGGGAGGATGGACAGGACTGTGGAGCTGATGTGCTCCCTTGTTGGGTGGTATAAACTCTACACCAGACACCGTGCCTCCCTGTAACCACTGTCTGGCCAATACCTGTGGTGACAGCGGTGGCAGACATTGTGCTAGTAGCAGGCAGATGCTTAGAGGGGATACACGCAGGAGGGGTCTTAAATGCTCAGCCCTAGCCTGCTACAGAGGAAGGATGATGTGGACAGTCCCTGAAAGCAGATGCCACTGCCCGACTGCCTAGCCCCACAGACACATCTGTATCATTCCCCCCACCCTACAAAGATCATAGTCGGCATAGCAAGGGACAGCACACATAAGCAACTAAACCGGAGCCTGTTCCTGTCTCCCCACAGGACAGACACCACATCTGTGCTGACTATGGAACAGACATTGCACCTGCCTTCTGTCTGGGACTGGAGACCTGCTACAGCTACCTGCAGCCTTTGGGGCCAGGTGGCAATCCTGATTCGAAGTTCCTCCTCCCGCTGCTCAGTTCGCTTTGCTGCTGCTGCCGGTTCTGTTTGCCCACGGTCGTGGGGGAGCTACTGGCTTCTGTGCATCCCTGGCCTGTTTTTTGCGTACTTGCTGTCTGGCATCTGAAAGGTGAGGAATTCCCCCAAGACAAGTTAGTGGACGGAGTTGTGACCGCGGGCACTGGATGCATTTCCTTGCTTAGAATAACTCCACGCTCCAAACTGGTGGGGAATGTTCTCTCCATGGTCCCACCTGGAGAACAGGTTTTCCACGCTGGATCCGATCATCAGTCCCTCAAATTCAGGACTCTGGCAGAGTAAGCAAATTTTATATTCTTTTCTCTTAAAATGGCCAGTTTTATTTGCTTGCCCATTCTTCCCTGATCTCTTGTAATTCTGTGGACGTGCCAATAAAAGAGATAAAGAAAACTGGTTGGCAATTTACTTGGACCTTTAAAAGGCTTCTACGCCTTTTAGGCACTCTATCATTGTGCGATGAGAGGCAAAATTGTTAGGAAGCTGGCTAAGACATGGACAACAGACTGGGAATTAATAAGGGATTTTCTTCACAGCAAAGGGGTACTGAAAGGATATCATAAGCCTTCATACTAGGAATAGCAATGTTGTTATATATTGTTTTAATACACGAACATGTAATTTATCTCCTCTTGCCCTTCACTGGATGCTTCTATCCTTTATGAACACACATACATATAATGTAATCTAATGTATCGGCTGTTATTTCTCTCTCTATGTATGTACACCTATGAAATACACACAGTTTTAAGGAACAGACCTGGAAAAAGGAAGCAAGTAAAATCTTCACAAGACATGAAAAGTGAGCATAGAAAGAGAAGGAGAATAGTATTAACACCCTTGTAAAAAGAGGGAAGGTGGGCAAGTTCCCAGGTTCATGGTGGGACTCTTACTCAAAGCAGGTGAGAGACAGAAGTCTGTCTGAGAGTAGCGCAGGGATCGGGCCACTTGCTCAACTGGGATTGAGAGACCTTTCTTCCAGTCTCTGCTCTGCCTGATTAAGGACACGAGGTTGAACCCAAGGTGTCTCCCACATGCCTGGCGAAATCCCTAACAATTAGGCAAGTCTGAGCTGGATCCGTCTGTCTCGCTTTCACTTTGTCTCAAAAACATTCCACAAGACTTTGACTCATTCTTCACTGAAATAAAACCAGAAGTTGAAATCCTGAAATGCTTTGTGAAGTGGGAGCCTGGTTTCCACCCAGTGCAAGGCACAGATAGATGACAAGTGTGAATAGCACCCTGGAAAAGCTCTCAGGCGGATGGAGCCCACAAGCACCCAGACTGTTTAACGCGACAAGACCAAACCGTATTACATGAAATGGTACAGACCCAGCAGACTGGGAAACTTCTCCTCGCCCCGTCTCATAATGCAAGAAGCAAGGAACGTCCCTGCTGAAAGGTGGCAGGTGTAACGCTGAGGAAGGAGTTGCGCTGTGGGATTCCTCTATCAAGGGCAGAATTTGCAGGAGTAAAAAAGCTAAGACAGTTATACAGAAAACAAGAATATTACCTCATTCCTAATAAGGCACTGAACCAGCTACAAATATTGACCAAAGTATTCTTCAGCGAATTGACTCATTCAGTAATGGTATTAACACTTGGCAGATTGGGCTACCAGTAACACGCATGCCCACAAATTCTTTTCTCGGCCGTGCGATTATCCAGGCCGCTGACGAACCTGCTTTATTAGGTGTTCAGAAATCTTTGAGAGTAAATCGTGGGCGTGGACTGTATGCTGAACCAACGTGCATTTCTTTTCTCCTTCCTGACCTACAAGGATCACTGGGCTCTTAATTAAGTGGTCCTTAAAAACCGGAGCTCCGTCTCCATGCAAGTCCTCCCAAGCTGCAGTCTCTCCAGCGGATCCCTCAGTGGGGTCTCCTGCCCAGAGCCAGCGGGAGGCTGAAGGCTGTGTGTCCGAGGGGGCAGTGGTCTTTACATTGAATTGAACTTGCATGGCTGCTTCTGTCCCTTGCAAATGTTAACTGAGAAATATTATCAGTCTGGCCAACGAATAGCATCTCACCTTGTTTATCGAAATAAATATGCTTGTTGCTGAGAGAGTCTGGGGCAATCAGTATCCTCTCTAACCCTGGACTGAAGATTGCAGGGGAAAACACGAGTCCCTGGTGCTCAGTGACAGCTCTTCCTGACAGTCAATAAAAAGGGACTCTAAAGCATTCCCTGAGTCCCTTTGACAGTATCAAGCCTTTGGGGGGAAAAAAAAAGTGTCCTGGAAGCACACATGGGGCAGTGGAGCCTGATTTGGGGCTGTCTGTTGAAGGTGGAGGAACTATTTGCAACGTTGCCTAGAAGCCATCCCCATGCCTAGGGAGACTCTGGGTTTTACTGACTCTTTGTAGGGGCCAGCTTTACTAGTTCAGAAGCTGGGGGCCGAAAAAGGAGTTGAAAACAATTCTGCAGGTTTCATTGGGAAACAAACTCTGGCTTACCCTCCAGTCCCACTCTAAAGGCATGAAAGCCTAACCAACCACCACTCCTCAAGGAGGAAGTGGTATTCAGGATGAAGGATAAGCACATGATAGCTAAGTGCTTCAAAGACTGTCTCCTGTGCAAGCACAAATGTCGACGTCTTCATCCTGTAGGAAGTGGCCTGGATATCCCAGTCTCAGTGCAACAAGAAATCGTTGACAAGAGAAAGAAACGGCTGAACTGCAAGACAACTGGCTTCTTTTCTGAGAAGCCTATGCTGTCCATCTGCACTTCTGGCTTTAATACAGTAGGAAGGGACAGGCAGTACTTCCTATTATTGCACTTCCTATTAGAAAGTTCAGTTGCTTAAAACTTTGCTGAACATTAACTGTATGGGTTGACAAGTTCCCTGGCAGGTGCCTGCCTCAGACCCAGTGTGGCTTGCTTTTTAATTGTTCAGCAAAAGCGGTTGGAGACAATAAATATTGCGGGCATCTTTCTGAGTAAGGATAGTTCAGCACCAGAAGAGACGATCAGGAGAGATTGTGGCCTGTCCTTCCTGGGCAGTTTCTAAGAACAGGTTAGACACACCTGTGTCAGGAATGATTTAGGTAGAGTTGGTCTTGCCTGGGGGGAGGGAGGCAGGAGGAAAGAGAGGGAGGCGGGGAGGGCTGGACTAGATAACCTCTGGAGGACTCTTCCAAGCCTATTTTCTATGATTCTTTTTTTATCATATTCAAATTTTGAGCCTCAGAAAGACTCTGGCATCTGCCACTTCGGAGCAGATGTACCAGGACTGTGCCCTGCACCGTCCCTGTGAAAATCCTCCCACATCTGACAAAGCTGTAGATCCTTAAAAAAAAATCCCAATTTGTTCATGCTTGAAAGAAACCGTAATATTTTTGATGAGTCCAGCACAACCACGATAAGGGTTATAACCCCCCCCCAAGAAACCAACCAATGCATCTTCAGAGCAGGGTTTGAAAAGCATGCAATAAATAAGGCCTGGAGCCACCCATGCTAAACAACCATAAGCTAAGCACTGAACAATTGCTTTTTATGTGAACAGGGTTCACTCTGGGTACCATGTCAGGTAGGGCAACCAACAGAAAACAGCTTTTTATCATGTAACTAAAGATTGCTTTAATGAATGCACAAGGGAGCTAAAAGGTCCTATGCAGCCTTAATTCTGGCTGTGTTAATTTGCGATTACATGGATTTTGCAACCTTAATCACATTATTTTCAGTTAGGGAGGCATTTTTGCAATTTTATTTATTAAATGGTCCGGGCCAGAAGGGAGTGGCAAGTAAATTTGGGGTAGGAGGTCTATGAAATAGTTCCCTGTTCAGGTCCAGTTGTGCAGAATGGATTGGTATGGTGTACCTCTATGAACAGTGCAGTGATGCGTCCACATCCAGCACACGGGACCAAGCCACTTGGCCTAGAAACCAGAACCTCAGGACATAGGATGCAAACCCAAATGAGCAGCTGGTGAGCTTGCTAGTGCCAGCAGGTGTGCTAGGACTTGAACGTTTAATATCCTTCTTTTCATTGCACACAGACCAGGCTCTCTCCACCTATGTAGAAGGGGGTCAGGCAGCAGTTTGTTGGGTATTTTATTAAGCTAATTTGTAATACATGGACAAAAGGAACTGGGTGCTCAGGGCTTGTGCGCTCCAGCTGGAGTTCTCAGCATGGTCCAGACCAGTGATGACCAATCTTTTTGGCAGATGTGCCACAAATTAGCCCCGAAGTGCCCCTTCCTTTGTCTTCCTCTGCTACTCTGCCTTCTGCTCCCAGTCCTGTGCCCCCTGCCTTGTCTGCTGCTCTGCTTTCTGTTTCCTTCCCTATGCTCTCTCCTTGATTTGCTGCTTTGCTTTCTGCTCCCAGCCCGATCTGCTGCTGCGTCCCATCTGCCTCATGCCACACACAGAGGCTGCCCGTGCCACTTCTGCAGGTTGACCACCCCGGGGCCCGTCCACTCAGCTCTCCTGAAACTTGTAAGCACATCCACCAAGAAATATCGGGGAGCTGTTGCCACTGCTATCAGACGGAGGTAAATGAGATACATTTTTGGAAGCTTATTAGGATGCTGCAAAAATGTAATCGCGTACCTGATATAGTCCAGAACTATCAGAGAAAAGCCTTTAAATTAAATGCCTTTGTTCATAAGCGTTTGAACTGGATTTTCTAAGCTCTTAGAAGAACACTGAAAATTGTCTAGTGAAGTTCTTAAAACAACCCATCTTGAAACGGTCTTCTGAGAGGTGCTGCTGCTCCGTGGCTTGCATACGGTACTAGAGACCTGTTGAGTACAGACAGGACTCTTCTGCAAGTTGTGCCCTGAAAGAACGGGCAGCTCCTCAGCGTGTGTAAGCCTGTAAATATTTCTGAGACGACCCCTGCTGCTACATTGAGGGTTATTCAAAACCAGATGATTAAAGCAGAGGATTACCTTCCCCATATGCACACAACTGGGGAAGCAGGATCTATAGAAGCCAAAGAATAATACATTCAAGTGACTAAACAGGTTTTTGCTCAAGACTATTCTTCTGGTACAAGTAACAAGCTTGCCAGGTTATGATAGCTTGCACCTAGTTTTTTTAGTTCTACGATCAAGTCACTTTCATCCATGCAGACAAAGACTAAAATTTTCCCCTTGTTTTTGGTGCTCCACCTTTTGGATCTAAAATCTGTCAAACCCTGAGGGTAGTATCTTGTTGGCTGCTTCAGTCTTGCCTGGACAAAAAAATGAGAGCAGAATTTCCTTGGGGCCTCAAGCTTTTCTTTCCTCCATAGCAAGTGAAATTTAAGCTACTGTTTGTACAGTTCTCTATCATGATTTGATGGCCTGCAAAGGACCCTTCCATCGGTATCCCATTTTGTGCTTTATCATACAGAACATTATTCATAAGCTTCATAAGTCTTTCACTTTATTGTATAAAATCACTGCAAAACATATTCCTTTTATATTTCTTGACACACTGCATCTGTTGTATGGTTAAGTGCTCTTAGTATGTTAAAGGATCAGTCTTGGGAGAGACTGTAAAGCTTTGCCTACAAAGAAAAGTTACCATGAAGTGAGTGATGTACAAATTCACTTTGCTGTAAAGCACAAGGTAATTAAATTAACTCCACCTGTATGTGAAGAGCACGCACACACAGTCAGTGCGGAGTAGATAGCACAGTGGTTCTCAACCTTTCCAGTCTCAAGGCCCCCTCCATAACTTCTCTGAATTTTGCAGCAACCCGATTAAAAACACTATGTTAAGATCTAAATTCAGAAAAGATGTGGAGCTGTAGAGGGGCCTTGAGGCTAAAAGCTGAAAATCAAGTGATCTGGCTGGTGCTGCTTATGGGCAGTGGGGGAAGGACCTCATCCTGCTGTGGCCTGATCTCTCCATTGTCTACCCCCTGCCAACCCCTGGTCTGTACCTTGGGGCAAGAGCAGTCCCTGCTGATGAGGCTGTTGCAGGGTCTCACATGACAGTGACCACCCCACAGGCCCTCCAGCTAGCCCCGGGACCGTAGGAGTGGAGGGGATGAGCGGGACCACAAAGCAGGGTTGTCTGTGTCTGCTCATCCTCTCGCAGCAGAGGGCACTGTTGGCAACGTAGCAGGGTGCTGGCACGTGGGCTGGCTGGGGGCAGGAGAAGCAGCAGCAGCGGCAGTGGTAGTCCTGAGAGCAGAGGTGGGCAAAATGCGGCCTGTGGGCCAGATGCGGCCTGTCAGGCCCTTCTAACTGGCCTGCGGGGCCCCTAAAAAATGTAGAAAATTAGTATTTATCTGCCCCTGGCTATCTGTCATGCGGTCCTTGATGGCTTGCCAACACTCAGTAAGTGGCCCTCTGCTCAAAATAATTGCCTGCCCCGCGTCAGAGGAACAGCTGCAGGGCAGCACCTGCAGGGTGTTGGACAGGAGAGGAGAGCACTGAGAGGAGGAATCTCAATGTGCTTCTGCACTTTGGCACCCCTTTGGGCATCACTGAGCTAATGCCCGAAAGGTCACGCCACAACTTAATTTGCAGCAGCTTCCCCACATAGGTTTCACCAGGTATTTAGATCACAAGTCAGTATGGGTTTGTCTAAGTGCCATCATGTGGCCATTTTACAAATCATACCTGGCTGACATTTTTACCTTCCATTACCACTCATTAAATAACTTCTGGGCACTTTTAGCAGGTCTGGCACCAGGGTAACAAAATCAGCCCCTGGCAGCCACCTGACCCCCACCTTGCTTGTCCCCTTTGGCCTTAGCAGGGTCCCTCCCTGTCGTCTCACCTGCCATGCCTTGATGTTACGAGTGGACAGGGAGGCCGCCCCTAGAGGGCAGAGGGCCCGGGGTCTTAGGCCCTTGTTTGGGCTGAGGGCTTCTGGCCTCGACACACTTTTCTCTAGCTGTTTCTCCACCTGAGGTCCACCATATCAGGACCCTAGGCTGCCAGTCCCCAGCTTGTCTTGCCCTTTGTGGGCTCTGTGTCCCTCAGCCCCCTTGATCTCACCCCTCATGGGCTCTGGGCCCCTTGCAGCCTGCAGGGCCAGACTGCCTCCTTGCCTCAGGCCCTTGGCTTATATGCCCCTCTCTGGGTCATCTGATCCACCACTTCCTCCCCAAGCCTGTCAATCATGGGCTACACTGTGCTTGCGGTACCTGGGGTAGGTGGCTATTTGATTAAAAAGCCCTGCCTTCATCAGTTCCTCCAGGTGTTGGAGCCAGCCAGCTGCACTCTGACTCTCTCTTGCCTCCAGTAATGGGGTAGGGGCCCCAATTACAGCGCTCAAGGCCTCATCTTTTCGCCAGAAACAGGAGCAAAAGGCTAAGGCAGGCTTCACAGAATGTGCCAGCAATCTCACAGCAACTCTCTGCACCTAGACAGAAGTCAGCTCTGCACAGGATTCCCAGTTTTGCTGTCTAGTCTCTGTGCAGCTTCTCCTGGACCTCTCCTTTGTAGGAGAGGAACATCTGTGGGAACACAAAGGGACTGTAGCCTCTGTTCCTCGTGCTTCCCTCCCCCTCCGTCAAACCTCTTCCTCCTGCTGCAAGACTTGGACCTCAACACCGGGAGCAACAATCCCCACCCCTCTGCCAGTAGCATGCTTAAAAAGAGCACAGAGGACAAGACACAGGAAGAACATGTAAACAGAGTAAATGCGACTCAGTGAGATGCTGGCTGAAGCTGCTGGGTAGTTTCCCTCCTATTCATTTGGGTGCTTTGTCACTGTTATACCTCCTGTTCCCACAAATGGAGTTACACAGCCAAAGCCCCACTGCAGCAGTAGCACATTAAGAAATCCTTTAGGACCTGACATTTTTTCTGAGGCCAGATGCTTTTCAAACCACCTCTGTTCCTAGCTACTAATTTTAGCCTCAATGGCTAGGAACCATCTCATAGTATCATAGTGTCTAGAGTCGGAAGGGACCTGGGCAGATCATCTAGTCCGACCCCCTGCCTTGGCAGGAAAGAGCACCGGGGTCAGATGACCCTTCTCTGGCTCTTAGACACTGGGACACATGCTCTTTTGCCCAAGTTCCTTATACTGGAAAGAAAGGTTTAAATATTAAAACAGACTGCCACTGCAGCACTTCGGTGTTATTAAAGAGTTTTATTTACATCATGTTCCTCTGAAACATGTACAGCCTGCACTCTGGGTCCAAGCTAGTGGCTGACTTCATAGAAGAGCTAAGCACCTGCCCTTCTCAGAAGCTGGGCTTTGGTTAGCTGCCCAAGACCCAGAAAGACAGCATTCAGGAAAAATGCAACCCATGGACACTTTGCAATCCCACACGTTTTAAACACTGATCCCAAGTCCTACTGACACTCACAGCCCCAACTGCAGGGCCAGTGGTTTTGCTGAGATCCCAAGTGCTGCCAGCCTATACTGGAGTCCTCCTTATATGTCCTCTGTGGATATAGGTGAGGGGTCATGTCTCAGGCCGAGTGTCCTCTTGCTGTTCAGATAGGATAAGACTTTATGTTCTGCCTCCTGGATATTGAGACTTGTTAGAACTGGGCGAGGTCCCACCCGGGACATAAATTCCACCTCCGTGCCCAGGAATCTTCTCAGCTGCAGTGTAACTGAGTGGAGAGAGAATACAATCAGTAGTTACAAAAAGAAGAGCTCACATCCCACCCCTGCACTCAGCATTATATTGGGGTAGTAGTGTGGTGCCCATTAGCCATGAAGGACAGGAATGGCAGGAAGATGACAAAATAAGGAGAGCACGTATGCCAGGACATGGATGCCAATCCTTGATCTGTGAAGTGCTTTCTTATGGTGTACACAGCAAGCACATGGACATTACTCATTCAACTGGCAGACTGGAATACACAGCTATTCCCACAGATCTGACTTATAGACCAGGGAAGACGTCCCTGAAAGATGTCATCTACAACAGCACAGCACCCCTCACTGAATCACTCATACCCCTCACTGCAGTACAGCACCATGTGGCATCATGCCAAAGCACTGGAGTAGGCACCAATGAGTAGGAGAGAGCACCCCTGCAGTCTGGCATCCCTTTCCACTAAGCAGCATTGGAGACAAGACTCATTGTTTGCAGATCATGACAAGCCAAGTTGGTAGCACTCTCAACAGTGCCCCCTTCATCATTATGCATGCTACGATCCTGCTGGGGGACTGCAACCCAGGCTTGCTGGCTGGAGGCTGCTGGTCTGTATGCTCCCTTTTCCCCAAGCAGTGAGGCTGCTCCTTCATTCCTCAGCCACACATCATTGGTCTGAGGGCACTCACCAGGCTGAGGAATCTTTGAGGGCTTCCTGTCAAGGCTGAAAGTTAGCAGAAAGGGCCGGCAAGCAACAGGGCTCCTACACAAGCTCCTCAGGTACCAGGCAAGAAGATCATCAGGCTCCTCCACACACTGAGGAAGGAATCAACCCCATCAGAGCTCAAGAGAAGCAAAGCAGAGAGGTACCTGGGAGCCAGGGACTCTCCTTGGACCCCATGGAGGCTCAGACCCAGGACTGGGGCCATTGCCAGGACAAGCCACTCACTGCAGTCCCAGAACTAGTTCCTCCAAGCTGGATGGAAATGCTGCCCCGGCTTTGCACGCAACTCTGGACAGCTTCCCACTCTGCAGAATTCAGGCCTAAGGCTGCTGCCACCTGCTGGTTCCTGCACTGCACCAGGGCCTCGCCGGTTCCATCTTCCACCAGAATCCTGCAGGCCACAAGAGATGGACAAAGAAGGTAACTGCACATGGACAGCCCTTGCTGCTGCACTAGGGAACTGCGCTGGAGGAGTGTGGGGGCCAGGGCAGGGAAGGAGGACAATTTATGCCTGAAAGAATGGGGGACAGACTGAACTCTCCCCTGCTGTTCTGCCTTACATCCCCTGTTCCCAACCAACCTTCGCTGGGTCAAGTCCCTGCTCCTGTAGCATGGCTACCTCTGCCCTTTCCCCACCTCTCCCTACTCCTCTGTCCCTTTCCCTCCCCCCGCACTTACCGAGCACTGGCTTGACTCACTCCTGTGTATGATGGACAGGGTGGGCTCTGGCGGGTGCATCTCCCCTAAGGAGGAGCAGCAGTTAAGAGCTGGGGAGGGGCAGGTGGGTGAGGGATGAGGATGAACCTGTGCCCCTGCATGCAAAGGCTGAAAAGGGCTGGTTCACTGCAGTCCCAAGGACTGTCTCAAGGACAGCTCAGCTGGGACTCAGCATCTGAGAGGAAAGAAACTGCCCCTGAAATCCAGCCTCTCCCCTGAGGTTCCCTCTGGGTCAGATGTAGGAGCAGGGTCCATGCAGGGAGGGTCACATGCTGGGAAGCTGCAGGTCCTCCTGCCTAGCCCACCTAGGTCACCCAACACCCTGCCAGGCATGGAGGACAGGCCAGTAGCAGAGCCACAAATATCTCTCTGTGGGTCATTCTCTGCTACAGCATCGAAGGCTGGGAGCTGTTTGTGCTACAGCCGCTGATAAGGCAGCTCTAAAATTGGGAAAAATCAGAACAGGTCGGTTTCTGCCACGTGCTGTTAATGCCATCGTCAAACGCTAATGAGCAGAGGGGAAATGCTGTGAGCCAGCCACAATGGACTCCTTAAGCCCCCTCCCACCCCCACTGTCCCTTGGGTACCTCTCTAAAGATGCTGTTGCAGAGGGAGCAGATCCAGTGCAGGGACAGTTCCAGGACATGGGAGAGATGGCAAAAAGCCTGGGCGTGGGACAGGCTGCAGGGCTGAAGTAGCAGGCTAGACAAGAGCACCAGCGGGGGGGATGAGGCTGCACCCTTGGGGCTAGACAGAAGAAAGCAAATGACTCATGGTTAAGAGGAGCTGACATGGGGAAGAGAGGAAAGGTCACAGAGCCCAAACTCACCTGGGAGCAAGGAGCACGCCAGGGGCTGGCAGAGCTACGATGCGGATGCAGCTGGAGGCAATGTAGGTGCAATACACATTGTGGAATCTACAGGGTAAGGAAGGAAATGTCAGGAGCAGCCTAGGAGGGTGCTGCTTGAGCTTCCCTCGGTGGCTGGATGGGCGTGGTTTACAGGCATGGGCCTGGCAGCTGACCAGGAGGTGAGGAAGAAAGATGTGCTTTAGTTTCTGCCTCAGGGAGACATGATGGCAGGTCAAGAGGACAGGGACAAAGATTCAGGGCCTAGCTACTGGGATCCAGACTGAGATGACAGATCAACAGAGACCATTGAGGAGAAAAGCAGTAGGAAAAGTGAGAGGATTCAGGGTCTGGGTTCAGCTCAAGAGCTAGAAGTACCTGGAGATTTTGCGCTCCAGGTTCTGGAAGAGGATCTTGGCCCCAGGCAGCAAGCCCCGCAAATGTTTCAGAAAGGTGGTAGTAATGTAAACATTGAGCACGAAGGAGGAGCCGGGAGCAGCGATGACGCTCAGCTTTACATTGTGGTCTGAGGGCAGGAGGCTTTCTGAGTAGGAAGATGGTCGAAGACAAATTGCTTGCTGGCTGCCCCAACCCACCACCCAACTTGCCAGTTGGAGACAGTGTGCCCCAGCCGCAGGCATGCAGAAAGATGCAGCGCCTTCTCTGAGACATGCCCAGGCTTCCCAACTCATCTCTGGGGGGCAGTCACACCCTCACCTTTGTGGCCTCTGGTGTTGGAAGATGCAGACTGTCTCTTGTACTCGACAGGTATACATGAGGCCCTTTCTACTATCTCACCACAGAAAGAGACAAGGGAACCTGTAAACCTGGGAGCAGAGGAAAGCAAGATTTTGTCTTACTGTGCAGAGCAGAGAAAGGGGCTCATTTGGAGGCACCAGTTGCTGGCAGTAAAGTATGGTGCCACAACTTTCACCCAGGCTTAGTCATTCCAGGGCTCTCTGCACTATCAAGGTCTTGGTCACAGCTATAACCAAGACATTAAGTATGCAGCATGCACTTTGCCCCATGTTTGCATTTGTTGTGCTTGCATATGCTTGTCCATGTTGCTTGTGACAACATCTAGCCTATGGAGCGGTCAGGATGCGACAGAAGAGGAAGAGAAAGGAAGGGTTTGGCTGAACATGAGATGGGAGAGGCAGGTGCTTTGTGCAGGGAGTCCTGTGCTGGGGAGGGGTCACTATGTTCAGCCATTGCACTCTCTCTTCCTTTCACCAAGGGCCTGTCCAACCCGGACATACATTACCCCTGCACCCACTTAGGTTTTCAGTATGTGGGAAGCCTAAAGGATCCATCTCTCACCCAGAGCTTTCCTGGACACAGGGATGTCCTGAAATCATTGCTGGCAAAAGCAGCACATCTGAAGGTCAAGACAGGATGGGAAGGATGTCCCAGAGCCCAGCCCCATGCAAACCATATGCCAGCCCCTTCCCATTAAACTCTAGGGGACAGCTGCTGGCTCCAGACATCACAAGATAGCAGCTGTCACAGCTGGGTGGAAGCTCTGAGGGGGCCTTAGTTCCACACAGCTGTCAACCACATCACAGACACCGGGCAGCCAGGCTGGTATTCTGTAGGTTGCAGCACACTACCACTGGGGACTCATGGCAATGTGGTACAAGGCAGACAACATAGGAGAGATCAGAGTGCCTGTATCCCATGTCCCAGAGTAGAGATTCCTACATGTGCTTCCAGCTGCTTCTGTTCTGCCTTCTCTAGATCCAACAGAGGAGAGTGGTTTCTGGGTTGGAGAGGGGGAAGTGGAGGGGTGGGTCAGATGGGTGGGTGGAAAGGAAACCTTAAAAAATGTGTACTTCAGTACAGATACAAATATATGAGTACAAGAAAAAGGAATACTCTTCCGGCACAACTGCATCACATCTGAGCAGACTGCACTCAGCTGTTCTGTCCCTTCTCCCTATCCTTATCACCAAGAGGTATTAGGCAGAGATCTCAGGCACCAATTACATGCCCACGGGACTGGCGGATTTCTGGATTCTGTTTTGCAGTTATGTCCCCCATGATCCTGTTACACTTAATATATTAGACAGGATCACAGCCCTGGATGGTACTTTCATGTAAAGGAAAATTCCTAAGATAACCCACTGGCTGAGAACAGCTGGAACTCATGCTGATGCTTTTCCTCATCTCCCAGCAGAAGGGAACCTAATACAGCAGAGTAAAGGCCAACATACCTGGGGTCGAGTAGATCTGGGATGGAAGAGACTCTCTGCCCATGCACTGACTCTGGCACCAGCTAGAAATGGAAGTGAGATGGACTCAATGGGATTATTTGCAGCCACTGCTGGCCAGAGCAACCTGAACCAGATCTGCTCAAAGCCTTGCAACTGTATACTTCTTCAAGCTCAAACAGCACAGTGCTGTGGCAGGCTGAGAGGCTACTACCGCCCCCTGCATCAGACTTGGGCTTGGGGGTTACATCCTTCTTACTTCTGTGTGAAGTGCAAGCCCGGCACTGCCCTGGTGCAGCCCACAAGGGCAGCTGAACAGCCAAGGGAAAGTCTTGTATAATCTCTTGCCAGATCTCCAGGGAAGAAGGTCTCTATCAGAGAAATCCTAAGGTAATATGGTGCTGCATACCTGGGGGTGAGCCAGACAGGAGATCCAGGTTTCATGCTGTACATGCCAGGTATCTGGGACAGGCAAACAGGTGGGGCAGCATGACTGGTCCAGGACCCTCTTTGGCACTGGTGGAAGACAGAGCTGCTTGAACACACCCAAGTCCTGCAAGAAGAGCAGCACAGCAGATAAGTCAGGGGGGACCCGAGTAGGAAAGAATCAGCGGGGCATTGACAGGCTCCTTGCACACAGGCTTCTAGTCAATATACAGCTGGACCAGAACAATCCAGAGGCTGAGAAGAGGTAACTGTGGGAGACTGAAACCAAGACTATGCTTAGTCAAGGCTGCAAGCCCTTGCCAGTCAGGATCAGGGCTGAAGTATGACAAGGGACAGCACCATTTCAGCCCTTTCCTCTGTCACCCAAAAAAACAGATGTGTTACTCATTACTAGCATAATAGCAAGTCTAGCAGGGTCTCTACTTCCCCTCACCCATGGCAGAGAAGACGTTAATGCATTTCTCATAAGCCTCTCATGGCTGTGGGTAGTCTTTCAACTGCAGGGAAAGTCCCTGGAGAGTCAGAGTGGTGGGAAGATCAGCTAGTGATAGAAAGATTGGATAGGGTGAAGAACAAGCTCTAGAGAGGCAGTGCTATACTGTGGCTGAGGGCTCTGGAAGGTCAGCACTGCCACCCCTCCTTTACCGTGCAGTGGGGCACAACAATCTGGTACAGCCCATCCGGGTGCAGGACTGGAAACCATCGGCTTGATTTCCCCATGAAGAGCAGCAGCACCTGGCATGGGATGAGGCGATAAGTTGGTGAGAGAGGGTGGTTGGAAAGGCAAAGTCCACTATGGTGAGGGTGGACAGGAGCACAGAAAAGCACCAGCCCATCAAGGTGGGGAGGGGGTTGGAAGAGAGAAGGCAGAGTGCCCTGCAGACAAAGTGCTGGGCTAGGAAGGGCCTTTAGGCTAGGAGGGGCTAGAAAGGGCCCTGGAGCTCCCCCAGCAGGTTGCAGGGAGTCAAAAACACTTGTGAACTTCATGGTCAAGCCAGCTCTGCTCCCTCCACTTGGGGACTGAGCTCCCCACAACCCTCTCATGCAGGACTAGGGTCACACCCTTGTTAGGAGGGCCACCCCAAGCCTCCCCGTCCCCCCTGTTCCCTGCCTTACTCTCTGCTGTGTCTCACTGCCCTCCATGTGGTCAGTGGTCTGCTCCAACTCTGGCAAGCTCCTGATTTCTCTGGGATTTGTCCACAACCGAGGTTTGCCCATCCACAGCACAGTGGCCTGGAAGCTAGGCTGCAGCTTCTGTTTGTCTTCATGTCCTTCCCCTGACGGCATGTAGTTGCGGGGCATGAGCCCCTCTTTCTGGGTGACCAGGAAAAGACAAGACACGCAGCTGGCTCCACCAGTGCTGCCTGGACCTTTTGCACAATATTCTTTGCTGCTGGCTCCTGCCTTGGTCCCCTCCAATTTTCGCACTTTTGCATCTGGCGACTCTAGCACAACTTTTGGGTTACCATCATCCTTCTTCCCCAGACAGGGACTGCCCCTGCTTGCAGGTCGCTCCCCAGTTAGTGGTTTGGGATGGCTGAGAATCTGCACGTCTTCAAAGTAGAACTGCACATACAGACTGAAACAAGGGGAGGGGGGCATCAGCTCTTGATACCTGGAGTGACAGTAATCCAAACAGGGCAGCCTGCCTGTTAGCAACAGATGCTAAGGAAGGTAGCAGGAGGGAACTTGCTGACCATGGCAAATTCCACAAAGTGAAGATGGTGGGTTTGTCTCCAATACAAAGTAAACCTTACCCACCCCACCAGCAGCACAAGAGAGCTGCCCAGTCACAAGTTTAGCAGCTTTGTAAAAATTAGATAGCTGTAGCCCTGCAGAGGGATTCACCACCCAAGAGCAGAATGCACAGCCCCAACGCCATTCCTGCTCTGCCTCTGACAGGAAGGGGAGGAAAGCAGGAGGAGCCTCTCTACACAGCAGCTACTGGTGACATGAATGCCATATGGTCAAGAACTCAAAGCAGGTGTATATGCATGTGCATGTGCACACACACGGGATAGGGTTGGCCTCATATAAGGAAACTTGGGGGAATGAGAGAGGCTGGTACCACAGGAGGAAAGAGGAAAATCCAGGATGTTGAACAGCATCGAGGGAATTTTTCATCATGTTATAAGGAAAGTACTTGAGCTTGCAAGGCAGAGGTGGACATGCACTTCAATTATGCTTGGGCTGAAGGAGTGAAGAGGGCCCAGACTGGTTGTACAGGAAGTTGTGCAAGTCGACAGGTTCTGGGACTGCTTCAACACTGGGCTCTACCCAGGGAGATGCTTCCCTCCACCTCCATGCTCAAAATCACAGACACCCATGCACACCGCTCCAGGAACCTGATCTTTTGGCCCAGGCCCAAGCTAGGGGACTTGTAACTCCTTGCTCCCCCGTCCAAAGGCTAAAGCCTTCTGCTCCAGGGAAACTTGCCTTGTTTTCTTCTCCCTCACATGCTCTAAATTCAGCAACTGCTCCCAGGAGGGAAAATCACTTTGAAGGAACATCTCCACAACAAGCTGGTAGGTTTCTACCTGCACAAGCGACCCTGCAAATAACAGAGAAGGAGGGTAAAAAAGCAAACTCAGTGTCCCTGCTCCCAAATCCACTGGCCAAAGCCGTGATAGAGTTCAAAACCCCTTGTGGCTTGCTGGCAAAGCATCGAGATTCCAAGATCCCCAAATGGTGCTAAGTGGGCCGTACCTATGAGTGCTGTGTCTGCGAAGGGGCTGCCATCCCTGTGACATATCACACAGGGGAGCACACCACTACAGTCTTGCAGCTGAAGGGAGCTGCTCTTGGAGGAGACTCTCAACACCCCCAGCAACACCTGCAAGGGAAAGCAAGTTGTGAAGACCATCAGACAGTCCCCAGCCTTCCAGTATCTGGAAGGCTATTATAAAGAAGAAGAGGGAGAACAAACATTCTCCCTTATTGTAGAGATGACAATACAAAGCCGGGAAGTTGTGGCCTCTCCCACGTTGGAGGCCTCTCCCAGGCTTTTCAGGAAGAAACTGGATAAACTGTAGCCAGGTGTGAGTTAGGAACAGCAATGCCTGGAGTGTTCTGTGAAGAGCAACGGCTGGAAAGCCCAGGAGATCCACCCTCTTCCTCCCCACAACACACCTCAGAGATTTCCCAGAGCACTGCTCGGGAAATGAGAAATGCTCTGCAGCACAAAGCAAATGTAAATAAAAAAGGACCAAGCTCAGTAGTGGAAAAACGAAGCAGAACCCCACAACCAAAAGATTAAAGCAGCTTGAATACATTTAAGGAGAGATGGGGGGAAACAAGATGAGAGAAAAGAGGGCTCTGACTCTCCAGGCAGGGTGTGTAATTTGTGGAGTTGCATTTCTGGTCCTAAGGTTGTAATAGAGTGGAAGATATTTGGTTTTCCCAGGCTTCTGGACTTTGCTGGTTGCCATATGAGGACAGGAAGTAATTTTGTCTCCTCCCTTTGTTATAGACATCAGGAAGCTCTGAGTGCTGGTTACAATCTAGGCTGGACATTTTGAGTTGGGTGCGCAGATGCTCCTGCTGGGAACTGGTTCCTGGCTAGAAGGTCTTTCCCCTCCACTCAGAAGAGTCAGACTGATTGCCAACATTAGGGATCAGTAAGTAACTTTACTCCATGGTCAGACTGGTACAGATTGCAAGGGATTTTTGTTCCTCTAGCAGTGGGCATGGTCCTCTTCCCTGGATCTCCTAAACATATTTTAAACAACCTCCTTCCTGTCCTTGCATTGATAAAACGTCAACAGTGTCCTCACCTCCCTGCTTTACTTGTGGCAAGTTAAAGAGGTTTTGATTTTACCTTTTGTTTCAGGCATCGTGTCTGGCAGTTTTGTGTGAGGGCTTGTTCTCAAAGTATTTAAGAACAGGTTAAGGTAAACACTTGCTTAAAATGGATTAGGTAGGGCTGATCCTGCCTTGTGCAAGGGGTTGAACTAGATGACCTTCTGAGGTCCCTTTCAGTCCTATTGTGCTGATTCTACCTCTAAAGACTCTCTACATCACAGGTAAGAAAAGTAGAGTTTTCTCCTGCAGGTGGTACCCACAGGTCAGAGGAGTGAAGAGGAGCCCACACCCATCCCAAGCAGGCCTCATGGGGTGAGAGAAGGGGAGAGCTTGTAGACCACAGAGTAGAAAGAATTTGGGACTCACCATTCGGGGCTGGAAGCTCTCTGCAGAGAATGTGCTGTAGGACCAGGCTAGTCTGCAATTCAGCTCTTGGGTGCCCATGTGCTGAGCATCAAGGGGCAACAGCAATTGGGATGGGCAAAAGGTTTCCCAGCTTTTCTGCTCAGCCATAGAGCACAGCAGAGAGAGAGCTGGGACCTGGCATGGAGGCTCCAGGGGCTGATACTAAGGGATACAAAAAGCAAGAAAGATCTGAGTCTCCTCCCCTCATATATATAGACAGGAGCACAAGTAGTGGGGCTCACCTGATGAAGGGGACACTTGTGAATTTCTCCTAGGATCTCACTATATATATTTCTGGCCTGGTTCTTGGAAGGCACCACAGCATCCAGAAGGGGAACAAGAAACTTCTCAGCTACTCCTGGGCTTTGGCGCTTGGAAAACAGCAACAGCTGTCGGCGCCCAAAGAAAGGGCTAAACCTAACAGGAGGAAAGTCAGGAGAGAGACTGAAAGCAAAAACACTGTTTAAAACAAGACTGCACAAAAAAAAAATGAAGTCTATAACTAGCATCACCACAGAGACATGGATGTTTCATATATTAAATGGGGCCAGATGAAGACTGCTTTCTAAGAATTGCTGCTGACAGGTTTCTGTTTAGGGTGTTTTAGGTAACTGTTTACATCTGTGTTTTTAATGTGTGGGCTAACAGTTGTATACAAAGTAACCTTAAGTATTGCAGAACAACACAATGCTGTGTTAAATTGCCCAGAAGTAAGTCCTAGAAACAAACCTAAAACTCCATCAGGAGGAGACAGCAGAGCAACTGGGGAGGGAGAACTTCATTAGGAATCACTTGAGGCATCAGCAAATAAGTGAAAATGTGTGGGAATGGGGCAGGGATTTGTCCAGGGGGGACATGAGCAGCCCATACAGCTACATTTCTCAGTGGAGGTGGTGAAAAGCTATCCTTACCTCTGCTCCAGCATCTCTATTAGGCTCACCACCCACAGGTAGAGCGGCAGGCTGAGGTTATAGCGGAAGAGCAGCTCTAAATAGAGATTTCCTGAGGAGGCTACAGGCTGGTGGAAGGTGCTGAGCCTTGAGAAATCCTTGAGGAGTACAGTACTGTGCAAGCAGGCACCAAGCACAATGGAATGGAACGAGCCCAGGGGCTTCTGCAGAAGGTGGATATCTCGAAGCTGAAAGATCGTAGAATCATAGAAAGTTAGGGCAGGAAGGGACCTTAGGAGGTCATCTAGTCCAACCCCCTGCTCAAAGCAGGACCATCCCCAAGTAGTTCATTCCAGCCAGGGCTTTGACAAGCCAGGCCTTAAAAACCTCCAAAGATACTACACAAGACTTAACAGAGAGGTGGCAGCCATGCTACTCCCCTCCCAAATGCTCACTCATCACATACAAAGCCTTTCATTTCCCCACAGCATTTCCCATCAACCCCAGGAGCCGATCATGGAACTGGCACCAGGTAGACAGGAGTGAGAGGATCAGATAGCTGTGTATGTTATACTGCCCAGGAGTCAACCCTAGAGGCAAACCCTGGGCATCTAGCCAAGCTCACAAGTGAGACCCTGGTTTTACTTGCTTCTGTGCCATCTACAGGTCAACAAAAAGATTTGACACCCTGCTTCCTTTACACCAGGCCTACTCCATACATCACTCACACACAGGCCCTGGGTCTCAGCCATTCCATTTTTCCCCACAAACTCATGTTCCTGCCCCATCAGCTCACCTCCACACGTGCTCCTGGTCGGAGACCACGGGCAAAGTAAAAGAACTGTTGGTAAGCAAGGCACAGGCAGACCTTATTATCAAGCTCATAGAGACCAGCCTGGGCATTTAGTACTCGGGTGATGGTTCCCTGGAACAAGAAGAAGGAGGAAAGCAGTGAGTTTACAAGAAGCCCCACAGTACAGAGGGGGCTGGACTCCTGCGGAAATAAGAGCCCATAGTGCAAAGGGAGTCCACGGGCCCTCTTGAAGGATGGGGTCCTCAAGAGCAAGAAAGGGTGATGATGGGGGACAACTCCCTACCACATATGACAGGATCTTGGATTCTTTGGTCAATACTGGCCTCTTGTCCTCATATTTCAGCTCCAGGAGGCTACTGAGCTGCACAGAGGCCTGGGGACACACTGGCTGAACTGGGCCTTCCTGCCAGGCACCATCCAGTGGCTGTTCCTTTACTTGTTCTGCACAGTAGGGCCGGAGGCACGAGGAGAAGCTGGTGACAAATACTTTATGCCCAGACATCTTCAGGCCAGACATGCTCAGTGCTGTCAGCACATAGCCATGGCCCAGCTGCAGCACGTGATACCAGGCAAGCTGGGCAGGTTTCTAGAACAAATAGAAAAACAAAAAAAACATAGGCAATATGAGCAAACCTGGCATGAGAAAAGAACACTTCCTATACCAAGCATATCCACCCCCTCTGTTCTCAGGGCCCTGCGACACTCCAGCACAAACTCACAAAACTGTTCTGGAGCACTCTCCTGAAGAGCATCCTG
This sequence comes from Caiman crocodilus, assembly GCA_030014935.1. Taxonomy (NCBI): domain Eukaryota; kingdom Metazoa; phylum Chordata; order Crocodylia; family Alligatoridae; genus Caiman; species Caiman crocodilus. The sequence continues at coordinate 118,261,685 of JAGPOW010003648.1, read as the reverse complement.
CCTTATTTCAGAATGGTAGCGTTCCTTGTACATTGCTTGGCCAAGACAGGAGCAAGCAGACAACCTCTATGGCACGGGCTGACTACCGTCCGTACAAAGATTCATGTGGCAAGTTTTGAGCAAAGCCCCAAAGACTTACCTGCACCAGCACAGGGACACAAGCAGCTGAAGTAAAGCACTTCAGGAAGAGGAAGAAGAATGTCTTGTGGTGGATACAAAGGAGGGAGCCAAGTCTGGCTAGCTCACCCGCCACATTCAGCTTTGTTCTCTTCCGACATGGAACCCTGGGGAAGTTGGGGTAGAGGGAGAGGAAGACAAGAGAAGGAAGCAGAACTCAGAACTACGCCAAAAATAAAACCAAAGCACGTGCATAGCAAAGAATATACTGGTCATGGAAAGAAAGGGTAAGCCATGGTAGTGTGAGGAAGGGGATAAGATTTTTCCAAAAAGGAGATTAAGCTATTTTAAATTAACTGGAGTCATACTCTAAATGGCTCTAAAAAGTTTGGCTGCAACAACCTGGAGTAGAAGATCCCAGATGAATGACCCCATATGCACTCAGACAATGATAAGGCTACAGCAAGCTGATTTTTTTTAATTAACTTTCCACTGAGGCAACTACAGAAACAAAACTCCAACACAAGAGGAACACACAGGAACTGCATAAGGTCTATGTTTTACAATGGAAATGACATACAGCAACAAATTAATTGCTTCTGGGAACAACATAATGATTTATATGCACATAAAAATTATATTCAATAATATTAACCAATATTCAAAGACTCTGGCTACAGACCCTGGTTTACTGACTGCTGACTTCTGTCTTCTGCAAGGGTCAGAAGTGGAATCCATATTTTTAAATATATATTCTTCTTTCGTCTTTTTTCTAATGCTCCAAGCTGATGGGACAGTTTCTTCATCATCAGAATGTGCCATATTTTAGCATACCACATTTTCAATGCGTGTGTGGGGAGGAAGAAGGTTATGTATCACTCAAACGCAAAAAGAATCACAATCTAGTAGCTAATAGCAGAAGGGATATCAGCTTTTCATCCCACACAACGTAAACTCTCTTTACTGGGGCGTTCAGTAAACAAACCACCAAATCCAAAGGGATGTCATCACTTATCAAAATAATTACTATTCTGGTCATTCCCTCCATAGACTATTGGGCTGCAGGGCATAGCTACCACATATGGAAAAAGGCACCTTTTCCTCAGCAACCTCTCCAGCATGATGTATTACCATTGAAAAAATACATCTTGGAAATATTTATATTTTATACAAGTTTTCTTTATGTAACACACGTTATATTGATTATCCTATTGCCATATTTCTCTACATCACCCCAACTCAAGTCTCCTTGCCAAACTTTCATTGACTTGAGTTCCTATCCATCCTTTCCTATTAAAATTGCATGCATTTTAGACATTATCTTTTTCTTGAACTTACATATTTGAATCTACATATATGAATTGCTCTAAGGGGGTAACTGGTCTAATGACTGCTTTGCAAAATTTAGCTATCATTCCTAATGTGAAGATATTGGAAAAAGGGAATCCTACCCCGTTAGGTTTATCTAAGATTTCTTGACATATTCTCCACGAAAAAGAGCTGGTCTTTTGATTAATATTCACCAGGACCCATACAGAGTTGTATGCTTCATATGTTCTAGGAAGGAAATCTTTATTCACCTCTTTTAACAAAGGTGGTTAATGGGGAGAGGTGACAAGAAAGCTACTTTTCACATTCATCTAAGGATCTCAAAGCAGCCTGGGTAGAAGTCTTTTAAGTTTTTTTGGCTTGAATTTGTCTCAGCAACCTTCTTCTGTTATAAAAGAGAAGTCAATTTTAGGTCCCACAAGAGAACACCAGGATCAGCTCTTTAGCCAGAAGCAGAACCAGACGTTACAGAACCAGGCAATTTGATACTGTAAGAGCTCCAAGTTTGGAATTAGAAACAGATCAAAAGGTACCAATTGTGGCTTACAGACAAGCATTGCACAAGACAGGAAATCAGTCAAAAAAAAAATTATAGTGAGATGGAAGACCTGACGTTTTTTCTAACTCATTTCCTTTTTTGGGAATTTCAATTTAACCCCCACTGAAATTATATGCAATGAGCCTCCTTAGAGACTGTTCTTAAAGAGAGACTGATATACAATTATTATGATTTTTACTACAAACAATATTAAAGATGCAATCACCTGGGATATTAAAACGTGATTTTAAGCAAAAACAGAGGCAGCTGTTCTATAAATACAGTGTATTTTATAAAGATATCAATTGCAAGCTGGTAACAACCTCTATGTTTAGATTGCAAAACACTTTCTATTAAAAGCAAAGTTTTTTGCAACCTTCTTTCTGGGAAGGTCTTACGCATCTCATTTATTACACAGCAACAAGAGGAAATGGAGCTATCTGGCAATGAGAAGACTAAGAAAAACCAGTGGGGGGACTAGCAGAGTTACAAAGATTACTGTACTGATCCTATAGTATAAGTCGTTCTTTGAGATGTTTCAGTTTCAGTCAGTCAATGTGTATGTACCTTGTACATATGATATTCGAGTCCTATGAATTAGCCATGCTTTTGTGGCCATGCAGTTGCCTGTGCCTCCTTATGCTGCCAAAGGAGGGTATTAATATAACTTTTTTTTGGTTTCAGATCATTCAAAGCCCATGTTACATAGCACTCTGAAAAGCAGGGAAAGAGCACGGGTGATAGGATCCTCCACATTAAAAATAAATAAATCACATTACAAGTTAGCCTAATATTTCTTTTTATAGTATGTGTACATATGGTCCCCAGCCTACTTAACCAGAAAGAAGTATTTACTCTAGGTGAGGATGAAGTTTCAGCTACATTAGCCAAATGACCACTGGCGGATTGCTCTCCTGAACTTGGCATCAGACCTAGCTATTATGTCAACAATAATGTTTAACTATGGCTAGGGAATAGTTCTACATGGCTGTGTTGCAGATGTTTGACAGCGATATGAAACTGTCAGCGGCTGCCTCTGCCCTGGTGGAATATGCTTTGATTATCAGTGAGAGAGAACTGTTATCTGGCAAATAACAATAGGTGAAGATATGTTGTCATGCACTTAGAAATTCTCTGTGATAAGAGGGCAGTGAGGTGTCAATTTTAAACAGGTTAAAAGCTAGAGGAAGAATGGCAAGCAAACAACTAAGTTTCTGTATTCCTCTGTTCCCCATCTGTGAAGTGGGTGAGGAACTACTCTACTACTCCTTTTCTTTTACTTTTGGTCTATCTTGTCTATTTAAAGCATAATGGCAAGAATGACCTCTAATATGGTTGACTTCTAAACTAAAAAAAACAACAGCCCCTTGTTTAATTAGGCACATCGCAGGCTTCCAGAAAGAACTAACGGTGAAGCCTATAAGGAACATGTCACATGAACAAAAGGAGCTAGACACTTTGATGGTTGGCTATTAGCAGAGAGCTGAAATAAACCAAGCCAAGCAAAACCTTGACACTTTATGTAGTATCACTTGTAAGCTTTTTTTTTAATCCAAGTTCAGGTTAGGAGTCAAGGGGAGGAAGCTTTGTCCATACACTCTCATGAACTAGATCCAAAGGAAGAATCAATAGGTGCAGTGCCATATATAATAGTACTGTAAAGCAAGGGTGATGGTGAATCTGTATTTCAATCAAGGACAACCAATAAATGTCAGTAAATGTCAACTTCATTAGTTCTGATGTATAGTAAGACTCTTTTTGTATGCACATTTCTCCTATCCAAGTGACAGATGATTGTGGTAAGATAACTTTTTATGAGAACATGAGAGAACGTACTATGAGTACATAGTACAGTTTATAAACCTTTTAAATAACCTAAATATGAAGCATAGATCAGCCCTTCACAAACATTTTAATTTCATTATTTAAGTCAATGTGTGTGGTTAAAACAGTTGAAGCACCCTGCTATGGGTGATTTTAGCCTGTTATAACTAAAACTCATATCCACAGCAGAGAAATTCTGACAGTAGTACAAACCATTAAGATTTACACAGACTATAAGTAAAGAAAGATTAAAAAACAGGAGTCTCATACATCGTCCAGCTTTCTCTAATTTGCAAAAAAAAAAAAAAAAAAAAGTACATCCTAATAAATGCCTGATCTTTTAAACTCCAAGTACCACTGTTCATACCAATGTTTAAATTAACTAAGTAAAGATTATTCGCTGGTGAAAACCCCCCCAAAAGTTACAGTAATTAACCTATTTATGTATGTGAAAGTGATAACATTTGACAAGTATGCAGCACTGTCTAGGATGCATTCTGGTATTATATATTTAAACCAAATTTATATTTACTAAATTTATTGCATATAGTTTTCAAATTTATAAATGATACAGATTATATGGTTAGGCAACACTGATATACTCTGATTCTGTGCTATGTTTAATGGGACTTAATTACCAATCTGGTAAGACTCTGAACTGTAGTATTTGTTTAATATTAGAACCTAAAATTACCTGGGCTAAAGGTATTACTTTGATTTGCCATTTCATAAGATCCACAGGTTTGCATTACATTTGTTAATATAAACCGTCACTTAAATGCATAAACATTTTTTTTAATCATCTTCACAATTGTTTTGTTGTTTCCTAAATTTTAATTTGGATAATAAAATCTCTACTTGTAAAAATGAGCGTGTAACTCGGCCAAACAAAGTCATTTCCAACAAACACCTGCAAAACATCAGATGGATTATTGTTCAACTGAAAGGATTTAATACAGTTATTTTGTAATTTCATAAACTCCTTTGTTCCCTCTCTGTCAGAATGGATGTGACCCAACCAGTTCCCTCCCTGAAGGGTTCTCACTTTGAGGTTAGGCAGACCTGTGACCAGTGTTCCCTCTAAGGAGTATCGGTCCCTGAGCATGCTGCTTCAGTGAGCCGTGGGACACTTACCAAAGGTAAAATCCTCACCCGTGGCAAGCAGCGGGGACTTTTACCTGTGCACAGCTGCGCACCTTAGAGGGAAACTTGCCTGTGACAAGCAACAATGACAGCAGCCTCGCTTCCTATTGACTATATTGAATATTACCTGGTGATGAGCAGCTGCATAGCTGGCACTGGGTAGATAACAGGGATTGCGTTAACCATCCTCTCTGGTACAGGATTCACTGGTACCGGGTCTGCCAGGATCTCCACATACCCTCCTGTGCGATGGTCCTTCTGTGGCACATATGCCCAACTGGGGAAGATAAACAGCAAGTCCAGCCACTCCAGCTCAAAATGTAGGAGCTAAACCAAAAGAGAAGAGGGACTAAAATTTTAAGAAACAGTGATAATACAACTTCCTTGCTAAGTCATCTATGGCATTAACATAACCTTTCCTTGGCACATTGTAAACTTACATTACTCATTTTAGAGCTGGGATTAATACCTAGCCATGCTTTACTGCTCCCTAGACAAAGGGTAGTAGCTAACCTATAGAAAAAGAGACAGACAGAAAAGCCTTTTCACTCCAGAAGTGAACGTAGCCTTGCAAACCCACCTGCAATTTCCCCAATGCTGGGAATGGCATTCCCTGAGCCCAGGTATTCTTCCAAGAGAATAATGGGGATTTATTGACAGTTTGCTTCCTAACTTTTAATTGTACCTGGTTTTTCCACTCTGCATTTCTAACCTTTCCAGCTCTCTCACCTTCACTGCTACTTGTAAAGCTCATCCTAACACTCTGCATATGTAACAGCCTCTGCCTCCCACTACTTATTTCTTCAAATCAATGGTGGCCAAACCACATGCCCATGTAGTATGCAGCTCCTAAGCACTTTAAAGGCACTTCTTGAAGAAAGAGCAGTGGGAGCAGTGCATAGATCACTAACTCTGGAGTACAAGTTGTATAGTCAGCAGTTCTCAAATGTGAGAAGATTTTGGCTTGTGGCTAAAAGAGTTTAGGTGTTTGGTCACCCTAACCTAGAACACTAGAGGCAGCAACACAGAGCCACATGCCTGTCACAAGTGTCACTCTCCAGTTCCTGCAATTTTCTATACCCTTTTTGTTTTGGATCCTCCAGGCAGGTTTTAGCACAGCAATACCCAACCCATGAGATGGCATATCACATGCATTACTGAGAGCCCAATTATCCCCCAGGTTCCCGCTGTTTTTGCTCTGAACATGTAATTCAAGCAGCCCTGTTTATTGCTGTTGGCTCCATTAGCCTCCCAGGACTTTCAGAGCCCCCATTTTCTGGGGTTTGCCCCACTAATAACTGAAATTAGACTTCAACAGGAATCACCAACATTTAAGTGCGGGAGTTAGCTTGCAAGCAATTAATGATTCAATCCATTTCCCCTGGATTTGGGCTTATTGCTTTCTCCTTCTAAAACAGATATCTGGGGCCAAATTATATTCCACCTGATAGGCATCTAAGCAGACACAAGCATCCTGAGTGCAATTCTATTCTGCTCTGGGTGAGTCCCTGAAAATCCATGCATGCATCTACTTGTCTGACTCTCTATCATCTAAATCCTTAAGACTGAGTCACAAAAAAAAAGCAGCAAAGAGGACCCACCCACATTTTATATTAGTTTTTCAGGGACTTGATAAGGATAGGTTAAGATTGCTCTTACATGCCTAACATGTGAAATAGAATCTGGCCCTTAGATATCTTTTGCAAACAGTTTAAACTTTCCAGTAGTCTGGGCTGCCTCTCAGAAATGGTAGTAAGAACATAATTCATCAGGTTGTTCTGCTGATGTACCTCACAAGGAACTGCACCGCTGTTGTCTTTCACATATAGGCTGCCATCTACCCGCTTCTCTCCCTCCTTCTGCCTTCCATCGGTTAGATAGCCAATGAGTATCAGGTGAGCCCGTGGCAGAGCACTCTGTTTGGACAAAAGGCCTTCGCTTTGGCGAACCCATTCCTTAAACTCAGTGGTGCTCCAAGTAAGATGACTGCAGCATGGTGTACACTGTTGATGCTGGAGGTCAGAGATGGAGATAAAACTGGGGAAAAAATAAAAAATAAAATATGCAGGGATAGTTTGGGGAGCTGGATGATTAGATTTCTATTTTTGCAGTATCTCAAGCTCTGCTCTTGCCAGAGAGTTTAGGCAGAGCCAGTTTACAAAGAACTGGAATGGGAGATTCCATAAGAAAACCCAGATCATTGCAGAAAGTGGCAGGGGTGACTCAATAAGGGGCCTCATCTATTCCAGCTGGAGTAAACCGTCTCCCCATATGGTGCTTGGATGTTCTGAGCTATAGGAGAAGCTTGGCTGTGCTACTCATGGGCTGAGATCAGGACACAGCTGCCAACCTTAAAGTTTACTTTATCTTAATTGGCCCGACTCGACGGCAGCTGAGAAATGCCAAATCAAAGAGCTCTCAGGCTCCGACCTTCAGATGTAAGACTACAACCAAACTTAACATATCTGATCTTAAAGTTGGAGACATAATAAAGAAAAATGTTGAGTACTGCTAAATACTGCCACTGGGAGAACTACATGCAAGATACTAGAAGTTTGAGACTGATCATGGTATTACCACATTTACTTAAATCCAAGACAACTATGAATTCAAGACAACGCCCCACCCCCAATAATTAGATTCTATACATGGGAAAATGTACAGCAATGTATAATAAATGTATACATTTTCCATGTACAGAATCCAACTACTAGAAGGTCATCTTAAATTCGTCCCCCCACTTTTACAGCAAGAAAAGCAGCAGCAGCATAAGGGGTGAGTGGGAAAGGGGGAGGCAAGTGATCTGCTCCCCACCCCTTTTTGTCTCTCTCCCACCCCGCAGTGTCTACACCCTTTGACGGTGCCTGCACCCTGCTACCTCTGGCCCTCCCCACACAGGGTAGCTTTTGAGCAGACTCAGCCTGGCCATGCAGTAGTAGTGTCTCTTGTTGCGTGGCCAGGCCAGGGCCTGAACCAAAACTAACCTGTGTTCTGTGCCCCCAACCAGAACGGAGCTCAACCTGTGCTGGATGGTAAGTGATGAAGAGAGGGGAAGGGACAGAGCCCTGGAGGGGAAAGGGGAACAGGGTGTGGGGGAACAGAGGCGCAGAAGCTTCCTGTTTCCCCGTCTACCTTGTACTCCAATCCAAGATGAGGTGCTTATCTTGGATTTGAGTAAATGTGGTAGAAAAAAACCCAAAGTTGTCAGCTCATTCCAATATGATCTAAGTAGCCATGATAATTACCTTTCAGATTTAAGTCCAATTTGCCAAGAAAAAATCTCTGGTATTACTAACACAAGGTCGGCAATACTGGAAGACCTAGCACAGACAGAGGTCCAGCTGATGAGTTTACTATTTGCTCCCATTAGGGGTAGATAACAGTTTTGAAAAGGGCTGTGAAGCTGGAGCACTATTTATGTTAGAGTTCTCATTGACTACAGCAAAAGTGCAATGAAATATGAACAGAACTAAGCAATGGGAGATAATTTGGTCAAGAAGAACCTGACATTTATTGAAGAGGAGTCTACTGTAACAATCTGGCAAGAGAATAAGACAAGAAGTGTTTTGTTTCAGATAAGTAATGCCACTAGGGACCCATCAAGTTCTATGGCTTGTTAATATTATTTAACTAGAACAAAATTGTGAAGATCTGCATGCCATTTCATAGCATGTGTCCCAGGAAGTTTGGCAGGGAAAGCTCTGGACCTATTCTTCATGTTGAAATAGAGACAGGAAAATACAATAGAGATAATACCAATTTTCCTCATTCTAGGAATGAAGTACACTGCAGCTTCAAGCCTGTTGTAAGCCTGATGGATTATCTTTGGGAAAAACAAAGATGCAACCAGAAAACTGATTCCACTTAATCTCAGTTACTGCTAGCCTGGGCAAGGACAGAAAATGCACTAAATTCCTGCCCTTTGCTCAAGGTGGTTCAGAGAAATGTCAACAGCTTATCAACCTCAATCCTTTCTGTTCCTGAAAGCAGTACCTACCCACACAACACTGATGTCATCTGCCTTCAGGAAACCCATCTTACTTTCCTTGTTGCCAATCAGCTCACGATCTCTGACCACAAACTACAGTCTGTTGGGAAAATACAGCTGACCTATTTATCTGATGTGGAGAAACTGTAATTTGCATTTGACTATGATATAATCAGGATCACTCTGTGCAAGTCGGCTAGTGCCTGTAAGCTTAGAATTAGTGCCTGTGCCTGGGCTACCAATGCTCCAATATCCTGCCATCTACAGGGAGGACTTTAAGAGAGATCATATTACTTGGGGTGATCAGCAGGGATCCTGGTTTTGTCTGATTTAAAAAAATCCCCAATTTTTGGTTTAAAAATAAAGTAACCCCAAATCCACATTTTCCCATGATATTTAAATGAAACACCGCTATATATTTATCCATATATTAGTGGTGTTTAATTTAAAATCACAGAAAAACGTGGATTTGGGGTTACTTTTTTTTTTAAACTGAAAATTGGGAATTGTTTTAAATCAGACAAAACCAGGATCCCTGCTGATCAGATCAGCCTCCCTCTACGAGCTAGATTTTCTTCACAACCCAAAGAAAGTAGCAAGTTTACGCTACTGGGAGGAAACAAGGTTTTCTCCTTTAACGTCAGCTGGGTCACTTCTATATGAGACAACACTTTAACAGCTACCTCCACAGTCCATGGAAATGTTGAGTGGGAAACACAGCCCCCTTCTAAGTCCAACTGACGCTACCGCATCAATAGTGAGCTCTAGCTTAAGGATACACTGCAACTATTATTAATCAAGTAACTGAAGGGAATATCTCATCTGCACAACATATCAAACATACACATGGTCTGACAAAATACTATTTAATGTTGCCTCCTGCTAGGGAGCCCGAAAGTAGCTCAAAGAGCATGCAATGAAGATGCAACCTCAGAAATGAAGTCAAAAATCAAACAGGAAGAGCTAGAAACTCCACAGGTAGTTGCACGAAGAACAAAATCCACTGAACAGATATAAGTCTCGACAAACAGTGTCACCCAGGTACCTTGCCAACGTCAATAATTCAGACTTGGATAAAACATTTTAGGAGTCGATCAGGAAAATGTAATCAATGTCACCTCTTGACCAAGATTAAAGTTTCCAGCAAGTCTTTAGGGAAGAAGCCAATATGTTCCGAAATCACTGAAACTAGGTGAAGTATACAGCTTTGACAACCTAATATCATAACTCCTTTTACTTCCTTCCTTGCAAAGGAAGCAACACTCCTTGTCCATATTCATGTCCCATATAGTACAGGTGACCTTAGCTTTTCACTGTGTGACGATATATCAAGTTGACAGTTATATTATTGCCAAGAAAAGACCATCCTTTAGTAGCCACCTATTGCCTAATATTACCCCTGAGCTGTAGCAGAAAACCCCTGGACTGAACAAACCTACACATACGGCAGAAAAACTTCAGGCAAGTTTCCAGTCAAACTGAAGTACTTTTGGCCAAGTAGTAGCAGACTCTATGTACACTGAAAATAGATTTTAACAGAAGAAGAAAACTGGGCTAGCTGTCTTTGATCTCACATACAGCAGCCTATGACACTGTCATATACACATAGGAGTGCTGTACAAGATGTCAGCAAGATTTCTGGATGGATTATCATGGGAGTTGAGCTGATGCTCTGAGGTTAGGTATTTACACATGGTTTTGGCCACAAAACCGATTGTGGAGATTTTACAGAAACAGACTCTTGCAAGGCTTGGTGCTAGAACCAGTAACCACCATTTCCAAGTGATTCATCAGCTGATGTGATCTGTTTGGTGTCAAAAGACTGCAAATGACACTACCAAGCTGGGGGGGGGGAGGGGAGGGGAGTAATAGATACACTAGAGGGTAGGGCTAGGATTCAGAGACACCTCAATAAGTTGGAAGACTGAACCAAAAGGAATCTCATGAGGTTCAATAAGGACAAGTGCAAAGTCCTGCACTTAGGATGGAACAATCCCATGCAGGGTGAATATGTTTTACGTAGCGATTGAAACCACTGGGCAGAAAACCTTGATTTAGTCACTGGTTTCTACAAAAAGTGCATTTTTTTGGTCTGATATCTTTATTCATTTTAACTTCTTGAAACTTTGTACTTTTAGAGAAAGATAAGGACTCTATGTAGCCAAATTTGCAGAGAGACAAGAAGGCTGATGGATAGGTCTGTTCTCTCTCACCTCCATATACTGCTGTTAACAAGGATGTTATCTCTAAAGACAACACACTCTCCCTATGCCTGAAGAAGAGTATTTGTGCCAGAAAGCTTGCAAAGAACATTTTTTTCCAAAAGTGTAGTTAGTTCAATAAAAGATATCACATCTGCTCAAAGACCCTTGTCTGCCTATGATCTCTAGAGACAGAAATCCACTGTTTGAGAACTGGAATTAAGCATCACAGAGACACTTATGGGATCTTCTAGGCTGAGCACTAAGACTACTGGGTACAGCGGTTTTCTTTAACCTTTACTAAGCTATAGAGGAGCCTCTGGGAACCCCATAAGATTAGGCCCCTAATATAGTCCATGGCCTGTTGTGACCTATTTATAAAACTTCTAAAAATGTTACAATATATTGTCTCAAATAGTATAATTTGAAGTTACAATCCCTATTCCATGATGTTATAACTTTGAGGTTAAATGCATCTTAAATTAAAACCATCTTTAAATGATGTTTTTTTAAAAAGCATCTTAAAATCAAAAATACAATTAAATAAAAAACATCTGATTTAAATTTTAAAAATCTGTTTGTTTGTTTTTTTAAATCATTGATTTTTATCCACCCTGATCCCATGCATCAGTACAGGCTGAGGAATGACTGGATAAGCAGCAGCTCTGCAGAAAAGCACCTGGGCGTTACAGTGGACAAGAAGCTGAATATGAGCCAATAACATGCCCTTGTTGTGAGGAAGTCTAATGGCATACTGGGCTGCATTGGTAGAAGCATTGCCAGCAGATCAAATGAAGTAATTCTTCCCCTCTATTCAGCACTGGTGAGGCCACATCTGAAATACTGTGTCCAGTGTTGAGTCCCCCAGGACAGAAAGGATAAGGAAAGAGTCCAGAGGAGGGCAACAAAAACGGTTAGGGGGCTGGAGGACATGACTGGGAGGGGCAGGGGGTTGAGGGTGCTGCACTTAATTATTCTGAAGAAGAGAAGACAGAGGGGGGATTTAACAGCAGTCTTTACCTGCAGGGTGGTTCTAAGAAAAATGAAGTTGGACTGTTCTCAGTGGTGGCCCAGTGCTGTCTCAGTGGTGACAAAACAAGCAATGGTCTCAAATTGCAGCAGGCTAAGTTTAGGTTAGATGCAAGGAAAGACTCTCTCACAAGGAAGGTAGTAAAAAACACTGGAACAGGTTACCCAGGGCAGTTGTGAAATCTCCATCCTTGGAGGTTTTTAAGACCCAGGTAGACAAAACTTTGGCTGGGATGATCTAGTTGCAAATGATCCTGCTTTGAGCAGGGGTCTAGGACTAGATGACTGCCTGAGTAGAGGTGTACCAATAGAGATTTTTGGGGCCGATACAAATGGCCAATTTTTAATGAGTCATATCAACCAATACCAATCCAACTACCAATATACAGCCTGGCAATGTGGAGAATAGCATCTGGCTGGTAAGTCTGTTGTGGGGGAAGGGGAGTGGAAAGGGACATGGGAGGAGCAGATCAAGGCCCTCAGTGAGGGTGGGAGTGGGGCTGGAACAGGGGCAGGTGCCTCAACCTTCCCCTCCAACCGCACCCCCACTCCCACCCCACTCCACCCCTTCCCTCACAACAGACTTACCAGCCAGACGCTGCTCTCCACACTGCAGGGCTGTATTCCTGGCTGCCTGTGTGCTGTACTATGGCTGTGCGCATGCACAAGCCATTTATTGGTGACATTATTGGCCACATCAGCCAGAAAAAGCTGATAATGTCAATTTTCCTTACACCAGTGCCAATATGACATGGACCAATGTATCAGTGCACCTCTACTCCTAAGGTCCCTTCCAACTCTCATTTTCAATGATTTTATGAACTGCCAAAGGTTTGAAAAGAGCCTCACGGGTGACTGCTATAAGAAATGGAGACTGAAAACTAGTAGTTTAAAGACCACGTTGACACACTTCCACTAACACCAGGCTCAGAACTGGTTTGACTCCAAGACCTCTTATTATTGTATTAAGTATCATTTACATAAGGTCTATGGATTCTTACCCCATTACCCGGATTAGTTTTTCTGACTTCTCATTCTTATGGGTTCTTTGCTTATTTGTTTTTCCCAACACTGCCCCTCTCCCTGGCACCCTCTTCTTCTTCTTCCTTCTGCATTTAAACTTCTCTCTCTTTCTTATACAAGTCGTTTCACAGCATGTGATGAAGTGAGCGCTGCCCAATGAAAGCTTGTGCCATACATATACACATATCAGTGGTTGTCAACCTTTTTGGGCTTGACGCACCCTCCAGACCTTTTGTGAGTTGAGTGGCACACAATTTCAAAAACTAAGTTTACAGATGATTGTGCTTACCACCTTGCAGAGGGGCCTGGCAGCATGGATGGGAGGATCATCCAGGCAGGGACAAGCCTGAGTATAGTTTATCTGCTTATCTCTGCACACTTCATGGCACCCTTCAAAAGATCTGGGGGAATTGCAAGATGCCCTGGCATCCTGGTTGAGAATCACTAATGATAAGTGTGTGCATGTGTGCACTTAGTTCAGGGTTTTTTTTTCCTTATGTAAGTAGTTCAGATATATCTTTATATAATCTGCACATATCTATATGTAAATATCTATACAGATATATGTACACACACGGATATATGGGTAGGCAGGCAGACAGAACCGCTACACATATTTATAGTCCATATATACACACGTATTTATAATTTGTAATCCATGTCTATATAGTAATATGAATTTATTGTCCATATATATATATATATATATATATACACACACATATATATGCATACACACACAATATTTATAATCCATATATATACCTCCATATATAATTAACCGATATAAACACACACTGAGATATATACTTTATAATCTATTTAAATAAATAATTAATCCACATATATACACACATATTGTTATAGATGTGTGTGTACACACATATATACACACACATTTACACATATGTATACATATCTATATGGATTACAAATATACATAAATCAGTAATCCATAAGTGTTTATAATCCACACATATAACTATGTATATCTCCTTTCATCTGTCAATAACCATAGAAATGTGTATGTGTACATATACATATATACGTATGCATGTATACATATATACACACACACACCCCATAAATATGTGATAGATCTATACCCCATCATATATGCATATCCATACTTATATATAAAACCCATACATATACACAGACATGTATATCGAACACGTGTACGCACATGTAATCCTTGAACATATGGATTACGTACCTACGTGTGTTTGAATACTCGCCCCCCTCCCCCCAGCCCGCACCTGTAGCAGAGCGGCAGGACCTCGCTGCTGCTGCTGCTGCTGCTGCTGCTGCTGCTGCTGCCGCCGCCGCCGCCGCCGCCGCCCAGGCCCCGCAGTACCGCCTCCACCAGCCGGTCCGTGCCGCCGCAGCCGCCGGGCGTGGGGCCGATGGCGCCGCCGAGGAAGGCGCGGGCCTCCCGCAGCCACCGCTGCTCCTGCGGGGAGAGCGGCCGCGAGAACAAGGCTTGGGGCTGTGGGGGTCGGAGAGGAGTGGGGGGAGAAGGGACTGAGCATCACTCACGGCCGTCTCCATGGGAACGCGGGCGGCCGTGCGGCGCGAGGAACTGACACCGGCAGGAATACACGGCCAATCAGTGAGGATAGAGCGCGCGTGCGCAGGGCCGCTCCCAGGTTGCTCCGCGCTGGGGAGGCGGGGCTGGGCGATGGAGCTGAGTCAGTTCCTCCACCCACCTCCCGCTTCCTGCGGTTAGTGACGTCAACGCTCTGCTTGCGTGATCTGGCCCCGAGGCTGCTGAGCTGGTGCGTGACTGCGCCTGCGTGCCTCCAACGGCTGGCTGCTTTACGTGCGCAAGTTGTGCCGTTGGGGGCGGGGTTGGAGGTTGGGCGCGGGTTTGGTTCTGTGCCGCGGGTGCAGTGCAGTGCAGTGCAGCTGGCTGTGAGCAGGGGTTTTGCCCCCGCACTGCCATACCGTGCTCACTCAGTAGTTGCCCCAAGAGCCTTGCCTGCCTGTTTCCTTAGCAACCTGTGCGGCTCCCCAGACACCGTGCCAAGCTCGCAGTGGGGTTGTGGCCCTCATGGTCCAGTATGAGAAGGAAGATCATCTTAGTTAAAGCTCTTACGGGCACGTTCCCATGAGTGCACATGTGCAGAGGCGTGTACATATTTGTGCTGGCTGCTGCTATTTCTCCCCAGGCAAGTCCTTGCACATATGCTCTGGTGCAAATTGCCCCAGGTGGGGGAGGGGTGGCTGGGGCCAGCAACTTTACCTAGGGGCTTCTGCGGGGCAGTGATGTGTGTGGCCAGAGCCTGGTAGGCAGCAGCAGTGTGGCTCTGGCCCATCGGGCTCCCTTTCTGGTGGCGCCTGCTGCTGCTGCATGCACAGTACTGCTTTTTTTTAGCAGTCATTTTCTTGTTTTCTTTTTGATGCTGGGATCTCCTGTTGTCAAAACCCACTGCACTGCAAATTAGCTCAGCAAACAGGTGCACGTGTGTGGCACCACAAACCGTATGTGTGCACTTGTGTGGATGCGCCCTATTGGACCAGCTGCATAGTTGGGAGAGATGTTAGACAAGCTTTTAGACACAACATGTGTGTGTGTGTGTTTTGGGGGGGGGGGTGTATTGGTGCATTTGCCCCCTTCCCCGTGACTTTGACTCCTGCTCCACGCAAGGTTTAAGAGGAGCTGCCTGGCAGTGGCAGCAGCATTTCTAGCCAGGCAGTGCTGAGGCTGTCTTCTCTTCATGGCTCATTATAATTTACTTGATCCCTCTCAACTCCTCATTCCACAGGTGTTAAAAGGCCTCTTCTCTAATGCTTTTGATATTCCACCAGTCCAGCTGTCCTTTGTTCTGCCGGTTCTGTTTGCTGCTCCTGATCACAAAGCTCCTTTTCACAGAGCTGCAGATAGCTTTTAACTCATCCCAATGAAATTGTATTAGTTTTTGCTGCACCCTTAAACAAAATGATTCAGCCCTAAGCCCCTGGCTTGCATATTAGTAAAACTTACAGTTTATTTTTAGCTGCAGAAAAAGATGTGCTGTTTTTATGTGTGAACTTCTTCACTGTTCAAACAGTGAGGGGGTGGAAAAGACTGCCTGGAAAAGTTGTGATCTCTTCATCACTGGAGCTGTTCAAGAAGAGGTTGAACAGCCACTGGTCAGGGATGTTCTAGGCATAGCTATGCCTATGCTCTTGTATGGGTATTTCCCATGTCTCCCCCCACCCCTCCTCTCTTATTCTGCTATATGTATTGGGGTGTTTTTAAACTTTCACAGGACATTGGCTGTTTATTACAGCCAAGGCTGGGGACTTTGACTGGGGTATGCCAGTGCTCCTGCTGGGACTAAAGCCAGAGATATTCCTGGCTAGAGGGTCTTGCCCCTCCATTCCAGGTCAAACCAATCACCATATCTTGGGTCAGGAAGGAACAGTCAGATTGGTTTGGACTGTGGGTTTTTTTGCCTTCCTCTGTAGGGATGGGTGCAGCCTTCTACCCAGGACCTCTTGAGCATATATTTAGAACATTTTATAGAAGCAGAGCATTGGCTGTGGTGGTTTCCTTGCTCTACTTGTGGCAGTTAGGGGGTTAAGTCTGTGTTGTGTTACGGTTGACATCAGTCTTATATAGAGTTTAGATTATGGTTTGTACGGGATGGTTTGGATAGAGGTGATCCTGCTTCAGGCAGGGGGTTGAACCAGATGACCTCTGGTGGTCCCTTCCAGCCCTACTTCTCTGTGAGCGTATGATGTAACTTGCCATCTGCAGTCCCTTTTTCAGAAGTCTGTATTTACCCATGAAAGTGCCTGCAAATAACCTCCTTCTTTTCCCAGCCCTGAGGATAGCCACTTTGTGCCCAACAGCTTGTCTAACAGCTCTCCCAGATCTATGGTCGGTGCAAGAGAAGATACCACCAACAAAACCCTGATTCTTGCCAAGTCTCTCAAGGCGTAGGGGGTTTAGCAAATCCAAGAAAGAAACTGAGGGCATTGTTCCCAGATTATTGTAAACTTGGGAAGTTTCCATTCATTATCCAATTGTGGTATTAACATCCATTCATTATTCAATTGTAGTTGGATCCCTGCAATGTGTCCAGAAAGATGTAGACAGAGAAAGCAAAGGGGAATGTGGAGAGGCTAATATGAAGAACTGTAGGACTTCAACTGAACTTTGATCAGCTCCGAAGACTGAAAAACCTTGATGAGGATGAGAGTGGACTTATTCACTTATGAAATGACATGAGGAAACCTGGCAAAGGCTTTTTTCCTTTGGGGACTGACTTTTCCCCCATAGGTTTTATTAAAAAGCACATCTGAGGTTTTGTTCCTGGTTCCTGGGGAATGATCTTTGTTCGATCATGTTTGACAACCCTTCCAGGAGCAGGATACTAATTGCCATTGTCCCCCTGCTTTCCTTGTGATAAGTTAGGTTGCAAGATAGTGTTGATTATATAGTTTTATTAAGGGGTTAGACAAGGATTTGTATGGGATGTCAGGCAGGTGGAAGGACTAGGTGAACTCCAGAGGCCCCTTCCAGCCTTTCTTTTCTCTGATTCTGTGTTCACACAAGGAAACAAGCTAAACAAAACTAGACATGTCTTTTCCATCTCTAAAGTCAGAACTGGCTGTCGCCTAGCAAGCCTCCTGGCTTTTTCTTTCCTGTTCAATATTATAGAAACTCTGGGGCTGAAGAAGCAAAATTATCTCAAGTTTGAGTTGAAGAAGGAGGAATTATTATATGATGCATAGTGATGATAACTTTTTGTCCTCTGCAGTGTTAGTAGCCCCTATCAGTAAGTGAACAATCCTTCTATAAAGAAAATCAATGAAAAGGTGCCTTAACTTAGTCTAGAAAGGTTTAAATGCCTGAATTAAGTGTTAGACTTTTTTTTTTCTCCAGATTTCAGTATATGACATGTCCATACTTACAATATTGTCATGTCTAGGTAGGATCAAGTTAGTATTTTGTTAATGGCTTCACAGGATTTCTGATTGCACTACAAAGGTAATTGTACAGGGAAGACCCTGTTCCTCTCTGGTATTGTTCACAAGAAAGGAGTTGCTGCTATGAAATTTTCCTCTCCAGTCCTGCTGTGTGGTTTTGGGAGATGCAAGCAGAAGATTCTCGTGTGCCCTTGAGAAGCTAAGGGGGCAGCAAATGAAATTCATGCAGCCTTTTGAATCTCAAAAGAAGAGCTTTAAAGCAAAAATGAGGGCAGGATCCTTGTCCCAAAGAATTTACAAATGTAATGGACAGTAAGCAAATGAGATTCCATTATCATTTTTATCATACTGTTTTCAGGTTTTATTTCTACTCATCTCAGTCTTTTAAGGCAGATATTAAGTAAGGTTGAGCTTGCCTGGAGATATTCTAAGTGCTTTTAACTTTTTATTTTAAACCATTTTTAGAAGTGCACCGATATATTGGTGCCATATTGGATTGGCACCGATAAAAGGAAAATTACCATTATTGGCTATTGGCTTTTTTGGCCAGTGTAGCCAATAATGTCACCAATAAATATAATATTAGGCCCCCAGATGCTACGATCATGCTTGCAGCCACATGGCCAAGAGTGCAGCCAGGCGGTGTGGAGAGCAGTGCCCTGCAGGTAAGTCTGTGGAGGGGAAGGGGCATGGGGGGGTAGATTGAGGTTACCACAGTGAGGGAGGAGTGGGGCAGGAACTGGGGATGTGGTCCAGCCAGGGGGGGTGAATGGGACCTGACATGGGGCAGGGAACAGGACGAAACCACAGGTGGCTCATCCAGGGGGCATGGGGAAATGGGGGTGGCTCCCTACTGCTGTGTACACCCTCCCCGGGGGAAGCATGGGGAAGGCATGTGCCCCCCAGACTTGTGTGTGTGGTGGATGCAGACTGTCCACTGGGCTCAGGGCTCTCTGCTCTGGTGCCTTTGTGCTGGGGGCTCTGTGCCGGCCATGCGTCTCCTGCCTGCTCAGCAGTAGTAGGGGCAGTGAGTTGTGGGTCTCACTGCCAGGTGGGTAGGGGACGCACAGCCAGTGCGAGGCCCCCAGGGCAAAGGCAACAGTGCACTAAGCCCCGAGCCCACAGCAAGCAGCCTACATCCACCCTTGCCCTTCTCAGCTCCACTCCCATCAGAAGCGTACCTGTGCTTAAAAATGGTGGTGGTGGCACTTGACCAATGAGCTTTAGTTCAAGGACCCCCCCCAACCATTTTTAAGCACTGGGATGCTGATCACCTGGACAAGCTGCCTACGCTGGCCCCAGGTCCCATTCACCATATGACCTGGCCCCAGGTCCCAGTCACTGTCCTGGCTGGGCAGTGCCCCCAGCCCCTGCCCCCACTCCCTCCCTCACCATCAGGGCCTCGATCTGCCCCCCCCCCCTTCTCTCTCCTACACCTCTTTCACTCCACAGACTTACCTGCAGAGCGCTGCTCTCCATGCTGCCTGGCTGCATTCCTGTAAATCGGTTATCTGATCAGTACTAGCTGATATGGCTGGTTAATAGTCAGCTATTGATATTGTCCAAGAAAATGTTTATCAGTGCACCCCTACCATTTTTGCACCATCAAGGCAAAAAGATGTTAATTTTTCCTTGTTTCCTCTTTTAATGTAACCACGTTGCTAAAATATATTAAAAGGTCAGCAAGACTCAAGTCTTAGAAAATCTTGAGAAATGTGTCTTTTTATTACAGTTAGTTTCATATCTGCAAGTGAGCACTTTTTTCAGTCTGTGATCCTATAGACTAGTACTGACTTTTCTTTAGAACACTCCTTTTTCCATTATTAACAGGGTTTACTCAGTTGGATTATTATTAAATTAGTAATGAATTAATTATCAGCCAAAGCTCTGTTTTTAACACACAACCTTAAAAGGATGGGAATAAGAAAATGAGAAACCCAGCATTTATTGCCATCTTTAAGTTTCAAAGTGTTTTCTAAATTCATGAAACTTGCATTTTAATACCAAACCTTAACTCTGATAGCATGATCAGTTACATAAAACCCCGCTGGTGTTTCTTACTATTGCACAGTCCGTAGACAGTTAATGTCTACTTGATCATTGCAGAGGTGATGATCAAGGTTGTACATTAGAATGTATTGTACTTGCTTCACAGTGTTTTGGAAAGCCTTTGTGAGCAATAATTTGGAGAAGACTTCTTGTTTTTAAATGCAGGCTGAGATAATGGAGAACAACATGACATCCTTAAAATGCTGTGTCACTGAGTTGAAGTAACCTAGTTCTCATAAATCCAGGCACTTTTCTGTATTGAGGTGACGCTCAGTCTGATGTACGTGAAGGGTTGATGGAGTTTTGTCCCCAGTTGCATGAGAGACAGTTGACATCTTTCAGTAGTTTATAACTCTTCCCAATCTGAACAGATTTTCACGAGACAAGGAAACTACATTTTCCATTTTATTACATTTGTTAAACTCCAGAGTCTTGCTGCAAACAATTGAGGTAGTAGCACTGTTAAAAAATAGTATCTTCTTTTTCTCTCATTTAAAATGCAAAGTAACCAAAATACAGAGCTTGCTGGTGATCCCTTCAATAAGAATCTTTTAAAAAGTTTCTGCGTGGATCGTTAATATAAAGAGCACCATCTGCCGGCATATTGGGATTTATAGTAATAGGTCAGAGTTGGTTGTGCAGAGTTCTTACACTTCAAATTGTTTCCTGATTACAACTTTGGGGCTAGCTCTCATGGTCCTTCTCAGCCTTGATGAATGGGAGGAGTTAACAAATTCTGTGCTTTCCTAGAGGCAAAGGGATGGGTACTTTTTCTACTCTTTTCTGCTCCCTCTCTCCAAAAAAAAAAAAAAAAAAAGCTTGTTCCCTGGGTCTCCCTATGCCCTAGGGTAGAATTGATTTGAGGTAAGCTTAGCTGAGGGACTGGGTCTCTATCCCAGGGGGAGGGGAGTGTGAATGGGGGCAAATGCTGAATTTCTGTCTCACTGTGCTGTGGAACAAGTAGGGTTAAATTGGATGGTGGGGGAGGGGTACAGTTTGATATTGCCTCCCATGTTTCACCCGCCCTCTTTCCTGTTTCTGCCTCTCTTGGTTTGGCAGGAAGTTGCAGGCACTGATAGTTTCGATCTGTCTCACTCCTTCTGTGAGTCCCGTGTTGGAGTGGGAGGCCTTTTCTGGGTCTCTAGCCTGGGAGGCTCTTCAGGACACGGGGATTTTGCCATGGGGACGTAGATCGCAGGAGCATGGCCCGGCTGGAGCTCTCTGTGGGCTTGGTTATTATGGTAAGTGAGGGCTTGAGAGAGGCTGACTTTAAGGCTGAATCAGAGCCTGTGAGGACAGGGATGGGGGGTGTGCCAGGTGTGGAAATGGCACTAGGTGTGGGAGGGTTTGAAAAGGAGGTGGGAGTCAAATCTCTGGGTTGTTTCTGGAGCTGTTGTATCTGTTGGGTCTGGCAGATTAACAGGGAAAAGGGATGTCGGGGTTGTTTGAGTTGTATTTCTACCCGTGCCCTTTCTTCGAGCCCTGTCTCTGTGCGTTGCTGTTTCCCTGTCTGTAGAAAGAGTAACTCAGTGGTAGTTACCCTCTGCCCATCTCATGGGGGCCCTTTGCTGAGGGAGCCTCTTTATTGGCTTCTGCAGTAAGTTGTGATGGTCCTCAAGCTGGCATGCTTGTTGGGCAGAGTCTCCCTTACCTAAAATATCTTTGGAAAGTTTTTGTGCGTGCAACCCTCTACAGCTCACCAAAACTCAGTAACCAGCCCACCAGCTGAAATAATTCTCCAACCCTGCTCTAGAGTGTACGTTAGTAACTTGTTCATATAGCTATGTGATAATGGATAAAAGGAAACCTAGGAGAAATTGAAGGGTGGCACTATATTTCCTGAGGCCTTACTACCAGCCACAATCATTTAAAAATTGCAAGTGAGACCTTCCCCACAAAACCATGATTTTTTAAAATCTAATATGTTTGGGTTCTTTTCCTTCTGGTTTTAGAGCTGCCAGGCTTATTTTTGAAAGTCTGAGAGGTAGAACGTTTTTCAATGGATTATGAGGTTTGCCTATAATCACTGTTTTTAAGAGCTGGGAAATCACAAAGTAGTAGGAGGTTTGTGATAAAATTGGGAGAGCAAATATCCCCGAAGTTCGTCTTCATTAATGACATGGCTGTCACTTACCTGAATCCTGCTTTTCCTTATCCGCTCACCACAGGAAAGAACACTTTGCTCAACAGTGAGGGAGCTTGCTTTTCCTGAGGTTCCCCACTTGACTCCACAACCCTTTAAAGTGGTGGTGTCAAACCCATTGGGCCCCGTGGGCTGCATGAGTAGTGTGGAGCCAATCTGCAGGCTGGATTGGGCCCACAGACTGGCCCTGCAGACTGGTTCAGGGCAGGCACCTCACACAGGACACATGCTGGACCCGGTCTGGCACACACAAGGTTTGGCCTCATGCCATATGCAGCATGTGGGGCTGATCCAGCATGCTCCTCATGTTGGCAGATGGGACCCTTCTCAGACCCACAGGCAGCATCGTGGCCCAGCTGACGGGTCCACGGCCGATCTGGCCGGCAGGTTGGATCTTTGACACACTTGCTCTGAGGTCTCTGATTTCTGCTGGAAATGCAGTGCTGAACTTTCCTGTCAATGCTCACAGTTCTAGTGTCTCTGCTTCCATGGATTGTCCTGAATCCAGTACCTTTTCCCAACCCCTTCTTAGGCCTAGTCCCCTTTCCTTTGTGGCCGGTGTTCTGCAGCAGCTCAGGGCTCCTTTTATCCATTTCTCCCTCTTGTATCTCCTGTTCTTCCTCCACATGTATCCAGTGCCCGGCAAGTACCAGTCCCTAACATGTGGGGGGGAGTGCTTTTTACCCCACCATGTGCACGTGGTGTCATTTCCAGTCTTCCTGCTTATTCCTGCTGACGTGATAGTACTGCATCTACTGAGCACCAAAGTGCAATGCTGTTCTACTTCTCGAGTTCCTGAAAAATGAGAGAGGTGAATGAGTTCTCCTCCTTCTTGCTGCTCTTTTCAGACTTGGTCTGAAGTCCAAGGCAATGGTGTGTTACAAAGTTAGCCATGTTCATGTTTTTCAAGAGCTTGAGCAGTGTACAATAAAATTACACTTGGGCACCTAAATGGTGTTTAATGATGGTATGGGATCTGGCCCTGTGTGGCTGTATAAGAGTAAACCATTTACTTAGAGACCTTGGGGTAGGAGGTGTGTTAAGTGGTCTCAGGGATGTTTGCGGGAAGGGAGGGAGAGGGTGTCAAACTATATTTGGGAGTCTTCAAGGAGCTTGCCACTATGGATGGGACCATTCTCAGACCCACAGGCAGCACCATAGGCCTGTGGGTGGGGGAGAGGTCTGGTGTAGGACTGCTGTGAGGGTGGAGGAGTGTGTACGAGCACCATAGTCTTGGTGGAGTGTGTCAGAAGTACTCTTCAAGGCCTGTGCAATAGTGAGGTGACTCAGAGGAGTCAGTAAAGGATGAGTTTTATTTCTTAGCTCTTGTGGCTTCAGCATGGCTAAATATTAAACAATGTTTTGTGAAAAAAGTGAATCCAGGGGTTACTGTAGCACAAGGTTCTCAAACCAGCAGCTGCCATGCATCTCTGCCCCATCCCTGACACAGCAGCAGCAGATCATTTCACAAGCTGCTAAGCTGCTTCCGTTTGTTCCTGAGTTCCCAACTCAACAGGAAGGAGGCTGGACTTACTGGAATGGCAGCACTTGCTTCTGGGAGTTGCAAGTTTGAACATTTAACCCCGGACGTGTTAAGATCAGCTAGGACCTCCTTATGCTGTTAAAGGGTTAAGGGGTTTCCTTCCTGAGATTTCATAGTAGCTAGGGTCAGAAGTGACCTGAACAGATCATGGAGCCTGACCCCCTGCCACAGGCAGGAATGAATGCTGGGTTCACAAGACCCCAGGCAGGTGATTGTACAACCTCCTCTTGAATTTGCCCAAGGTAAGGGTGAGGACCACTTCCCTGCGGATTTGACCCCACGCACCTCCCCACTCTTATAAACTACCCTTATAAATGTGGGGGTTGATAAGGGTCACTACTGGCTCAACAGAGAGACAGCTCTGTTCTGACTCACCCATGGCCCTTTGTGTAGTACTCAGTTATTCAGGGTTTGTTGGCAATACTTGCTTTGCGCTGCAAGGAATCTGGCTCAGGGGACATGTTATTAAAATAGAGAGCCTTACTACCAGCCACAATCATTTAAAAATTGCAAGTGAGACCTTCCCCACAAAACCATGACTTTTTAAAACCTAATACGTTTGGGTTCTTTTCTTCTGGTTTTAGAGCTGCCAGGCTTATTTTTGGAAGTTTGAGAGGTAGAAAGTTTTTCAATGGATTATGAGGTTTGCCTATAATCACTGTTTTTAAGAGCTGGGAAATCACAAAGTAGTAGGAGGTTTGTGATAAAATTGGGAGATCAAGTATCCCTGAAGCTCATCTTCATTAATGACATGGCTTTGTGAACAAGTTACAGAGCGGGGGTGGGAAATTATTTCAGCTGGTGGGCCACTTAACAAGTTTTGGTGAGCTGTCAAGGGCTGCATGCAAAAAATCTTTTCAGAAGATATTTTAACAAATTATAGATTTAAAAAATCATATACTAAAAATCAGCTGTCTACTATAAAATATTTAAATTTTATTTCAAAACATAATTTTGTTCTGACATATACTGTTTTGAGTAGTGTATATGGAAGCCATTGCATAATAGCTAAAAATAAAGTCTTACTCATGTATATATCTTGTGTGTATGGGGGTATGGACGCCACGCACGCCCAGAGGCTGAAGGGGCATGGTGAACATGGTAGGCAGTGGTGCTGTCAAGTGGCAGGTGTGTGGTGGCAGCAATCGGGGAGCTCTCAGGCAGCTGCAACGCTGTTGGCAGCTGTGGAGGGGAAGGAAGGGGTGGCAAGTGCTGACCGGTGGTCAGCAACCCCCTGCAGATGCCACTGATAGTGTCAGTGGTGGTCAGTGACAATCACAGACGGCCTGCAAACGCTGCTGGCAGTGTTGACAGCAGGGTGGGGGGCAGCGGCGAACAGCTACCACCCGCAGGCACCTTTGGCAGTGTCAGCGGCGCCTTTTCGCAGGGGGTGCACCACCATGCTCAGGGAGGTGCATGTGCACCCCCTACAGATTGACAGTGATAGGGGGTGTAGGTCTTCAGGTGTG
Source organism: Caiman crocodilus (assembly GCA_030014935.1). Lineage (NCBI taxonomy): Eukaryota > Metazoa > Chordata > Crocodylia > Alligatoridae > Caiman > Caiman crocodilus. Next base: position 118,236,369 of record JAGPOW010003648.1, on the reverse strand, counting down.
TGGGGGGCTGCACTAGGTCCTGGGAGCCAGCCAGGGGTGAGGGGAGGGAAGAAGGGGGTGCAGGGGATGGGTGCAGCAGTTTTCACTTGGGTGGTGGGGTGTAGGTGGGGTCCATCTCCCCCCCATCCCTCCAACTGTCCAGCCCTCATCTGCCCTGCGGTGCTCTGCATGGGGCTGAGACCTATCTGGGGCAGCCCATACTGTGCTGTGGCCTGCATCTGCCCCATGGCTGCCAACAGCATTGCCCTGGCCCAGGCCCCAGCCCTAGCCCGTGTGCACAGCTTCCCTGCAAGGCTACTCCTGCTGCTGCTGCTGCAGCCACTCATATACTGCTCAGCTCTTCCCCCCACTGGTGGATCCTCCTCCTGTCCCTGCTGTGCGACTCCAGGCAGCAGGTAGGCTGGGTAGCAGCAGCAGCCACGGGGACATGTTCTGGGCACCTGTGGGCAGCCAAGTGGGTGGTTCAGTGGCCACGAGCTGAAGCCTTACATGCTAGGGCAGAAGCTGCCCAGCTGCAGCTTTCCCTCACCTAGCTGGCATATGATACCTGACACAGGTCCCCATGGTTGCTGCTGCTGCTGCCCAGAGCAGTGCAGCAGGAGGAGGACCACTGGAGGTGGGGGGAGCCCAGCAGTACCTGGGTGGGTAGGGTAAGCTGTGCAGTGTGGGCAGGAGGCCAGATTCAATCTACTGGTGGGCTGGATCTGACCCACAGGCAGTACTTTGCCCACCCCTGATGTAGAGTGAAAATTTGACAGCAAATGTGTTACTTGCTACTCTGTGGTTAACTGCCCACATGCATGCTGGACAATGAAACTTACCTTGCAGGGGAAGTTCAAGGTGGTTAACTCAGTGCCATTGAGGGTGAAGCTACGTCATATTTGCTACAGGATAGTTAACATGCAGTGGGTTCACACCAGGGAAGATACTTATGTACCCCTCAGGTTTTTCTTCCTTGAATTTAGTAGTGTTAGGATTGCCTCAGCCAAATTTGTGCCCTTCCAGTAGGTTGAATTTGCACATTGTGAAATTTCTGAAAACTAAGAAATGGAGTTAAGATACAGATTGCTCCCATCACACAAATTCAGCTCTGCCCCCTTTTAAATGAGGTTTTGAATTGCCAGTGTTGGATAGCTGTTCTTGGACCATGAAGCTGGTTCACCCTTCATATATAAAAAGACCAAGTTAATCCTGTTCTAGAAGTTCACAAAATATAGGCATCCGAGTTGGTTGTTTTCCTTTTCCTTCCTGTTAAAGTCACCTTGCTTTTTTCCTCTCCACTGCTGATTCACCTGTATCCTGCTGTGTCTGCTGTATATTTCCCACATTTCGCTGCATTGACTTATATTTTTCTATTGTTCTTATCCTACAATCATATTTTCTTCATTCCTCTACCTCGTGGTTTCCTGTTGTGGTTTACTGATTGTTGCTCCCTCCGCCTTATTTCGTGCTCCTTCATATTCTCCCGGCCCTCATTTAATGAAAAGAGTGCCTTCATCTTTTACAAGGTTAGCAAGCTTTCGTTCTCATATTAAATTATTCTTGAAGATGGCCATCTTGCTAGAGATGGATTTAGTTTCACTTGCAAAACTGAAAGGACATTCCAGCTGCAATGGCTCATTAGTTTTCTCAGTCCCGTTAACAAAAGAGGAAAACCCCATAATTTGGAGCCAGGCATTATGTTAGGTGATACTTGAAATAATTCACCACATATTATCACCGGGGCTCCTGGTTTTCCCTGATTAAAAAAAAAAAAAAAAAAAAAAAAAAGGCAAATTCTCTGATAAAATCACCAAAATTCATGATTGAAATGAAAAGCCCTTCACTCCCCTCCACAGCTCCCTGGTTGTGCTTGTGCCCCTTACTCCCCACTTCCCCCTCAGACCCCTGGCTGTGGTCATGCCCCTTAATCGCCCCCTAGCTCTGCTGCTGCACCTCACTCCCCACTCATAGTCCCTTACCACCACCCCCATCCCCGCCAGAGGCATTCCCCAGCTGCCAGGGCTATGGGGCCAGGGTCCTCAGCCTCCTACCCTTGGCAGGAAGCGGTGGCTGTTGCAATGGAGCAGAGCCTGGCTCCCCCTCCTGCTGCTTGCCACCTGCTAGGTGTGGACTCGAGAGGGGTGTCAGCTCCCCACTGCTGCGCGCACTACTGGAGGGCAAGGGGGACCCGCACCCCTCAGATCTGTGTGTGGGGCAGGCTGCCTGCTGCAGGCTTGGGCTCCTGCTCTGCTGCCCTCCCTTGGGGCCTCCACAGCTTGTGGGTGGACCTGGCACTGCAGAGAACATTGGGGCTACACCGGGGATCTTGCTGCTGTGAGCTCCATGCTGCTTTAGTAAGTCTGTGTCTCCTGTGCACACGGTAGCAGTAAGGGGAACCTTGTACCACTGCCTCTGCTGCTGCCATGAAGGCAGGGGACATCTTGCCAGGGCATTGTGGAGCTCGGAGTGGCAAGCAGCTTTCTTGTGCAGCAGGGCAGGGTGGCAGAGAAGCAGCCCCACCCTTCACTCCCAGGATGAGCTGCCTACAGCCCCATCCTGCTCCCTGCTGGGGCCTTGTGGCCACATATTGCAGCTCCGGGCCCCAAGCCCAATGCACCCCAGCCCTGCCCAACTCCCCACTCTCTAAGGGGGCCTCAATCCCCTCTCTCCCCTGCCTTATCTGCGGGACCTGCTTGCCAGGCTGCCTGGGGCCACATGCATGTACATACACATGCTGCCCCTTTGCCTGACTGCCCTCCTCCTGCTCCCTCCCAGCCCCTTGCAGGTTGGAACTCTGCCAGACTGCAGGGAGCTCTTTGCAAAACTGCAAAATCCATGGGCTTCTCTGCTAAAATGAGAAATCTGCATTGTGCTCTGGTAAAGGGGGAAATTCATGTTTTTTTTTCATTTCCCTCCATGGGAACCAGAAAACCCAGACCCTTGGTTATCACAGGGCCATCAAACCCATCTGGCCCTATGGGCTGGATGAGGGGTGCAGGACCAGTCTGTGGGTTGGATCAGGTCCACTGACTGGCCTTGTGTGCCAGATCCAGCATGCAGGGCTGATCTGGGGTGTGCACTACATGCGGTACCTGCACTGGAATGGTTCCCTGGACAGCATGCAGTGCATGCCCTGGATCAGCCGACTGCACTGCATGCAGGGTCAGTCTGAGACCCACAAGGCTTTGTCTACCCAAGTTTTAAAAAAATTCTTAAGGATGGATTACTTTCTGGGTAACCTGTTCCAGGGCTTTACTACCCTCCTAGTGAGAAATGTTTCCTAATAACCTAAACTTCCACTGCTGCAACTGGATACCATTGCTCCTTGCCCTGTCATCTGCCATCACTGAGAACAGTCTAGCTCCATCCCCTCTGTAACCACCCTTCAGATAGTTGAAGGTAAGAAACATGTGAGTGACCATATCAGGGGAAAAACAACTTTATGACACAGAAGAGCTTTTAAAATCAGTAAAAGAAAAGAGGAGAGAGTTACCTATTCTTTATAGTGGAAAGGTAGAAATCTATCTGAGCTGCCATTTCACTAACTCTCCTTTTTTTTCTGCTTTTTTTAGCAGCTCCCAACATTAAAAATGGTGTTTTCCCTGAAATAATAGTCTCTCACATGTCTGTTCTTCAAGGAAATGAAAGCTCTGTACCCTCTGGAAATGACTATCCTGGAATTATTGTTTTAGAACAGTGGTGCTCAGTCTCCTGCCTGGGGTCAAATCTGGCTTGTGGGGTGTCCCACAACTCCAGAAGTGTGGTGGCAGGAGAGCAGTGGCAGCATTAATTGCTGCTCTCCTTCCAAATTTTCAGACTTGTGGTGAGCGCTGCAGGCTGGATTACATGGCCTCGAATGCCAGATTGCAGCCATGGACAACCCCATGTGCTAACACTGTGTTGGATCAAGGCCATAAACTGACCTAGCCACTGTGCTTTGGGGCCCGAAGGACAAGCATCTGTGTTTTAGGAGGTTAGTTTCTGGGTTCTTTGCACAGTATCATAGCCCCTTGACCTCACAAACAGCCTCTCTGTTTCCCACAGCTGTCCATGCTTATTTTTTTTTGTGATTTGCTGCCATCTTTATTTCCCTTTTTTTCCATTTGTTTCCACACTGTTTTTTTGTCTTTACCTTCAAGCTGCATCTCTTTGCCTCTTCCCTGCAAAACTTTGGTACCTCCAAGCTAGGGAGGAACATCTGTGATGGTGTGAATTGCAGGGGTGGAATTTGCCATGTTGAAGATGGCCCAGGGGCTCACAACTGCTTGTACCAAGACCTGCTGTTGCCTTTGACTGTATCATCACAAGCATATGAAGGAGATGAGGCATGTACAGGCCTTTCCCTTATGTTTGCCAGGTGACAGGCAAAAGTTTAGAGCAGCGATGTAGACTTAGGATGTTCTGAAAATTGTGGTGTAGTACAGAAATCCAGCCCAAATGACTGGCTTGGAATAACACAAAACTTCTGCTTAGTCCCAGTATTTCACACATGATGGCTTTAGCAGCAGAGTCTGAAGTTCTTTCATGCTGTTCCCATAGGCAAACCCCAGTGACTAAAAGTGTGATTCATTAACTCATTTGCTGTGGTTTGGTGGTTTGAGCTGTCATTTGGTGTGGGGAATGCCTATTGATTTTTGTAAACAAGTATGTGTTGTTGGAATGAATTTGTTCCCTCTCTTGGACAGGGGAATGGGCCAGGTGGAGCTGCATTATAAATCTGACAATGGGAAAGCCATCCTTTGAGCTGTAGGGGTCTGTGGTACCTTGCCTGGTTGAGCTGGTGTAGATGGCACATCAAAACTTCCCCTTACAAAGGAACTTACAGATGTATCTTTCCAATGTGTTACCTGCCTCAGTGGTCTATAATGTGCTTTGATTTGCAACTGATTATATCTGTGCAATCCACAATGATTTCTAAGTCATTCTTGAGAAGTGTTCGCTGTGGGGTTTTTTTTGTTCTGCTTGAATAGTTCTTTTATAAAGTCTGAGTCATTTGGTTTGGTTCAACACGCTTGTGGTTCTTTTTATTACTGATCAAAGATCTGGGGAATAAGAACGTGTCAGCTTTTTTGTTTTTTTTCCAGACTTTCAGTTTGCAAAACTTAGAAATTTCTTTTTCCTGTAAGGTTGCTTTCACTAAATCTGACTCGTTCTGCCTTTCTTATTATTGGATGTGCCTGGATATGAATTATTCCGAGCATGCTGCATGTCCTGCTCTGGCTTTTCTGACTCAGCTGTTCAAGTATTTCTATATTTGCTTTATATACTTTATTTACGCTTAATTAAGCTTTAGAAATCCCTATGGTATCCTGCTGGAAGCTTCTTTGGCTAGAATGTCAGCATGATTGTAATTGAACCATCTGTGCGAATGATCTTTCACCCATTTTCCAGTAAGTAGTCAGCCACAATCTTTAATTGTCGGATGTTGTTCTTTGTGCCCAGATGGCTTATTTTGGCACTGTGTAATTCCCTCCTGTGTTTTAGATGAATGGGTTAAGCATCTCACATACAGAATATATTTAAATGCATATTTATTTTACAGGCCAGTCAGTCTCACCTCGGTCCCGGGAAAGATATTTGAGAAGATTCTCAAGGCTCATATCTGTGAGGGACCGGCAGGAGACTTTATGCTGAA
>JAGPOW010003648.1:118217941-118230652 GCA_030014935.1 Caiman crocodilus | reverse complement strand
GTTGGACATTAGGAGGCACTACTTCACAGGGTGGCTAGGACGTGGAACCGGCTTCCTAGGGAAGTTGTTCTTGCTCCTACCTTGGGTGTCTTTAAGAGTAGATTAGATAGGTACTTGGCTGGGGTTTGGTGACCCTGGCACTCGTTCCTGCCATTGGTGGGGGGTCAGACTAGATGGCCTGCTCTAGGCCCCTTCTGACCCTAGGTACTATGATACTATGATTATTTATCTCTTTTGCTATTTTGACAACTAAAAAAAGCTAACATCCCCCTGTCTATGGTTTATAATTACTGTATTTACTTGAATATAAGACAACCAATAATTAGATTCTATATATGTGGACAATTTATAAATTTGTTATAATTTTCCAGGTATAGAATCTAAGTATTGCGGCAAAGCAGTGGCTGGGAGGGGGAGGGGGCAGTCAGATGGCCCTCTTGTCCTCTCCCTCACTCACTTCTTCCCCCTGCAACCTTCCTGCCTCCCCCTCCCCAGACACCTGCATCCCCTTCCCCTGGCTCCCTGTCCCTCCCCCTCAGTCTCTGCCTCTTCTCCCCAAACTCCCCCTAGTTTCTGCCTTTCCCCCTCTGTTCTCCCCATTCTCTGCCCCTTCCCCCCAACTCCCCAGTCTCTGCCTCTTCTCCCCCACAACTGTCCGATGCTGCTGCTTGGGCTGTTCCATCTTGAAGCACAACACGTGAAGCTGAGCCCTGGCCTGGCTGTGCAGCAGTGTCAGGAATTTCCAGGTACTCTGTGCCTGGGAGAGACCCCAGTCTGAGCTGCCCCTGACAGTAAGGGGAGGGAAAGGAGTAGGTGGGGTTGGCGGGGCATAAGCAGCAGAGGAGGGGCAGGAGGCTGCTGTGGGTCTGATTCTGGCCCCACCAGAGTCAGAGTCGCAGAAGCTGCCTGTCCCCCCACCTTCTTTGCTTTGTATGTGAATATAATACAAAAGGGTTTTTTGTCCATACTGATTTTGTCAGGGGGAACCTCATTTTATATTCAAGTAGATATAGTAACAGCTCTCTGAAGCTCTTAGCAATGAGAGAGTCTTCCTTTGCTAGCTGACAGGCAGAAATGTAGGTATAGAGCCCTTTCTATACGTTTGAATGGCTTTTAAATGAATAATTGTCCCTCCCAAACATCTAACTCGAAGGCCAGCAATTTATAATTGGTGAGCCATGGACTGCAGGGCTTTGGTGGCATCGGGTGGTGCAGGACTTTGCCTGTGGGCACTCTGTGTGCTGCCATACAGACAATGGCTGGGTCCTCGTGTTTGCCCACCAGCCTTTGAGGTGGGATGAGGCATTCCAGCCCTTGCTGGAAAAGGTTGTCTACCCCTGCTCTAACTTGAGAAGGAATTGGAGGGGAATGGAACAGACAGGTCTTCAGACTTGCCTTTTCCGAAGCCTACAACCACAGAAGTGGTGTGGCTTACCTTTAGTAGGTTGGCTTTTACTTGGTTACAGGTCTTTTAGGAAAAAAAATACCACTTCTTCCCAGATGGTATTTATACCATTTTCAAAACAAGCAGTTTGGGAAACATTGTACTCGGAACACTTTTCATACTGAGGAGTTAATTAGCTCTGCTAAAAGGAAAAGGATTATTAGATTTGTTATCCCCACGGAGTCCACAAAAATGTCCAGATTAGGAGTTGTTTGAGTGTAGATTTTCACATACTATACACTTAGTGCTTTGTCAAGAGTTTTTTCTTATGATTCAGGGCTTAACACCTCATGAACCATGGCAAGGTATAAAAGACTTTTACTGTATTTGTTAAATGAGGAAGGAAAACATTACTGTATTCATTAAGCGAGGAAGGAAAACATCTAGGATACTTAGGGAATTAGCTGGAGTCATAGCGGATCTGCTAGTGCAACTGTTTGAGCACTCATGGCGCTCAGGACAGGTCCCAGAGGACTGGAAAAGGGCCAGTGTGGTCCCTATTTTCAAGATGGGAAGGGAGGAGGAACCAGGTAACTATAAGTTGGTTAGTCTCACCTCTGTCCTTGGCAAGACCTTGGAGAAAATTAAGGATCACATTTGTGGGGGACCAGTGGGTAAAATAATGTTACGGGGCAACCAGCATGGGTACATAGCAGGCCTCAATAACCTAGTTTCTTTTTATGACTGGGTCACAAAATGCTTGGATAAAGGAATTAGAGGTAGATGTTACTTACTTAGATTTTAAAAAGGCCTTTGAAAAAGTGTTGCACCCAATTCTTATAAATAAATTAAATAGCTGCAGTATCGATTATTACACAGTCTGGTGGGTGGAAAATTGGCTTATGGGATGCACCCAGAGAGTGATGGTGGATGGGTCGATTTCTACTTGGAGAAATGGGGGCAGCGGAGTCTCCCAAGGCTCTGTTCTGGGACCAGTACTATTCAATATCTTCACTAGTGACTTGGATGAGGGAGTAGAAAGCACTCTGTCCAACTTAGCACATGACACCAAACTATGGGGTGAGATAAACAAACTAGAGGGCAGGGAGCGAATCCAGGCAGATTTGGACAGGCTGGGGTAGTAGGCAGAACAGAATAGAATGCAGTTTAATAAAGATAAGTGCAAAGTGCTGCACCTAGGGAGGAAGAATTATCAACACGCCTATAGCCTGGGAGATCCCTTTCTGCAGTTGCGATACTTAGAATGGTATCTCAGAGTCGTAGTCAACTCCAAAATGAACATGAGTCACCAATGTGATGAGGCAATAAATAAAGCTAACCGCACTGTTTCTTGCATAATAGGTGCATCACAGACAGGTCTAGGGAGGTGATGCTTCCCCTCTATGCAGTATTGTTCAGGTCACAGCTGGAGTACTGTGTCCAGTTTTGGGTGCTGCACTTCAGGAGGGATGTGGATAACCTGGAAAGGGTTCAGAGGAGGGCCACCCATCTGGTTAAAGGCCTACAGAAAAAACCCTACGAGGACTGATTGAGAGACCTGAATCTCTTCAGCCTCCACAAGAGAAGGCTGAGAGATGATCTTGTGGCTGTCTACTAACTCATTGTGGGGGACAGCAGGAAATAAGGGATATGTTGTTTACCAGGGCACCCATTGGGATAACTAGAAACAATGGCCACAAAATGAAAGAGAGCAGAGTTAGACTGGGCATTGGGGAAAAAATTTTTTACAGTGAGGGTTGCCAAAATATGGAATATGCTTCCCAAGGAGGTGGTGCTATCCCCTTCCTTGGCGGTATTTAAGAGGAGATTGGACAAACACCTGACTGGGGTCATCTGACCGCAGCACTCTTTCTTGCCTAGGACAGAGCTCAACTTCAATCTAATAAGTCTCTTTCAACTCCAAAATCTATGAAATCTATAACGTTTCCTAAAAGATGGAGATGATTGGTATAGTTGTGACCAAATATCTTGTTGGCTCATTTAGAAAGTTGTGATTTTGCTTAGCTGATTTTTCTAACCAAATCATAGAGGTGTGCTGAGGGGGGAAATGTGGGGGAGAAAAAGACTGAAGGAAAAGAAGAGAAAAATGCCTTGTGATAGTTGGACATAAGTGGATGGACACTTATTAGACCTACAACTTAGAATAGTATATAAGAAGGACAGAGAAGGACAGAAAGCAAAACGCAAGGAAACACACTGACCAAAACCAACCTCACTTATAAGGACTTCTGTGCTGAGATAGTGTTCAGCTTTGATAGTAATTTCCAACAGTGGTTATAGTAGGTCCTATAACCCAAACCATTTAACCTCAGAAGACAACCTCCTATCTTGCAGCTTGCCAGCCTTTGCAGTTCTGGAGCATATTAGCTTCTGAGCAGCTTGAAAAGTATATAAAAAAGAAAATGGAAGAAGAGGGCACAGAGGGAAAGGTTTTAGTAAAATTGCGACAGGGATTGGGTTTTCTTGAGCATGACTCGTGATTTCAGTTGTTCACCATCTTCAGGCCTAAGGTCCCTTCCAGTGCTTTGCTGGAACATGGGTGAGGTTAGTTGGGTCACAGTCAGAGGTGAGGGCCAGTGCTGGGGCCTGTGCTGAGTCCCTTCAGAGGATCTCACAGTGATCATCTCTTCCTTTGCAGCTCATTCTAACCTCTGCCTGGGCATGGGGTGAAGAATCCTCAAAATTACCCCCAAATACCCCACAAACCCATGGGAAAACACTGAGCAGAAGAAGCCTCAACTACCCTTTGGGGAAAGAGAAGGAGCCAGAGTGTGACATTGGAGAATACCTACACCCCAATAAGACCCACTGCTGCATGCGGTGTCACGCAGGTACGATAGAGTGTAATGGTGAGGGCAGTTGTTAATGAGGCCTTAGAGGCATTACCATCACTTGCACTCAGACCAAATAACTCTTGCCCTCTGGGCAATTTCTTGCCTTGATAGAAGTTCCTTTTCTGGGCCTTCTTCTTTTCCCCTGTGCTGTCACTGTCCTTCATCCTGGCGAGAGCAACTCCTGTTGGGCTCAGGAAACAGTCCCCTCCCACATGCCCCCTGCCCCAACCCTACACCTTCAGCTATGAGTTATTACTCCCACTACCTCCCCTAAATCTTTGGGACCTCCTAATTTCTCATCCAGCCTGGGGGAATGCATCTCTTTTCTGATCAGATTCCTAATAGGTGGTTCTTTTTTAGGGACCTACTTGGTAGGTCACTGTCGGAGCCGTAAGGAGGTGCCTGAATGCAAAGTATGCCCCAATGGTACATACACAGATGTACATAACACTGTGCTCAAATGCTTCCGGTGCAGTCAGTGTGGTCCAAGTGAGTTTCCTCAGTAGGAGATGGGAAGGAGGGAAGTGGGTGATGGTGCAGGAATTTGGGTGGCAGGGAGGAACGGAGCTGGTGGGGATGAGGGGCTGGAGAAATGGAGGGGCTGTTGGGTGGGGAAAGGAAGGTGGAGGGGAAGAGAGGGTATGGGTGTTTTTTACAAGAGCCACAGGGGTGATGGAGTTTAGATGGGAATGCTCATCAGGCTCCTGATGCTAACTCTGTATTGGCTTGCAGTGACTGTTGTCTGTCTGGACTGGCCTGTTTCTGGGAGGGTAGGAAAAGGGTAGTATCATCTCTTTTTCACTTGTCCTCAGAGAACCAGATAACAGTGTCTGAGTGCACCGCAAAGCAGAACACAGTGTGTGGCTGTCGGGACAAAGAATATCTGTCTGGACCTTCATGTAGGAAGTGCAGCTCATGTCCTAATGGAACCATAGTGCAACAATGTGAGTGACATAGTATATGCACACCACAGTCCCTCTCCAGGTGGTACTGATAACTGGGCTCTGTTGAAATGAGTTTGCCTGGGGTAAATTAACTTGCTGCCATGGCTGGACTGTCTCTAGTATCTGTGCTGGCTCCTGCTGGGATAAAGCAATGGCTGTTCCTCCTTGTCTTGCCCTCATCCTAGGGGAGACATATTCCTGGTCGCAGAGCAATTTGTGGTTCTTTCTCTTCTGTCCTCTTTCTCTTGCTTGGGAATGGTTTCACCCTCTGGTTCTTTAACAGTCTTGCCAGCTCGCACTGGCTCCTGCCACCCTCCCCATCCACCTTACACCCTTCCTGCTGAACAGATCCTACCTCCCTTCTATCCCCAAGATCAGTTTTCTTCCCTGACCAAGTCCAAGAGAAGTTGCCTTTGTTACACACTTCCTCCCCCCAATCACTGGAGCAAGATCTGTCTGCCTCAGAGAAGATTTCTATCTCCCCTCCCTTTTGCCCTGGCTTGGGTACTTTCTTCTCATACTCTGAAGCAATTCTTCCCTGTTCCATTCACCAAGCTGGATTGATTCTAAACACACACACACACATACCCTTTACCCCTACCCTGGAAGATTTTTCTGCTCCTTTTCCTGGCAAGATACATCCTCTGCTGCTTCTGTTCCTTGCCATTGATCAGTCACTCCCACTCTCCTTCCCAGGAGCAGTGGTCTCTCCTCTGTCATCTCCCTGATTTGAAGATGGTTTTTCCCCATATCTCTTTCTTGTTCTGGAGAAATGTCATGTCCTCTTACAGAGTGATTTCATCCCCCACCACCTCCCTGACTTTGACTTCCTCTGACTTGTCCATAACTCTAGTCTAGTCATTCTCAACCTTTTAGCCAGCTCTTAGCTTTCACTTTTTTTTTCCAAGGTCAAAAAATATACCAGAGCAATTTTCCTGTTGCAAGGAACTCAGAAAGGCCACAACAAGTCAGAACATGTTTGATACTGTTTGAAAACCCCAGGTTTATCTTCTGAACCATGTGTAGGTGTTTGCATACCTGGTTGTGCTAATACTGCACTTCATCCTTAAAAGGATCTTATATTATCCTGGTTCAGAATTACTGCTCTAGTCTGATTTCCACCTTGTTCTGCAGCATGTCCTCCAGCCAGGTATCCTCTCCTGCTCCCCCTCCAATGGATGTCTTCCCCTCCCATGTCTCTCACCCTCCCTGGACCGAATCCTCTGCCTCATAGAGGAGCCTCCTCCCTTTCTACCTTCCTGGTCTTTCCTTGCCACACTCACTTGCCCCGAAGTGACTTCTTTTTTTCTCTTTTCTTGGGCAATTTCCTTCCCTAGTTCCTCCCCACAGCCTGTTTCCTGCTGAACAGTGACTCTCTCCACCACTCCTGGAGCCATTTTGTTGCCCTCTAGTTGTTTGCCACATCCCAAATCTGGTCTTGGTGTGACACCCACACTTCATCAGGCAATTTCTTCTCCTTTTCCTTCCTTTTCTTACTGCCTTAAACCATTTTGCTCTGCAAGTCTTATTCATGCACCATCCACATCTTGGAGCAATCTCCCCCTTCCAGGTCCTGACTCTTCCTCCCATCCCTGATGCACCGGAGCTACTTCTTCTTCCTGCTTAATGTGAATCTGCTCTTCTCCTTGCTCTGGAGTCGTTTGTTTCTCTCTGCTCTACCATAGGTTTTCCCAGCCTTCTGCCCCGTCACACCCACACCAGAGCAGTGCTCCTCCACAATCTCTGTGCATGAGAGCAGTCTTCCAGCTCTATTGTAGAGGCCGTCAGTTTCCAATGACTCTGGAGTTGTGACATTTCCCCATTTCCTCAATTCTGAGGAACAGTTAACCCCCTTCTTTCTACTCCCTGATAGTAATTCCTTCACCCACAAAGAGAAAACAGCCTTTCCCCACCCTCAGGTGAGTCTTCCCTTGTTGCTTTCCTCTCCTCCTTGGTCACTTTCCCCTTTTCTTGGCAGGTGAAAAAGACAGAGACTCCATCTGTCATTGTCACAGCGGATTTTTCCTGGAAAGAAACAACTGTTACCCTTGTAACAGGTGAGTCACTCTAGCCCCCTACCTCCTGGGGAATGACGCCAGCAGCAGTCTTGGTGGGAAGAGTTTCTCTTAGGGCCCTCTTTCTGCTAAGCCAGATTCCACAGGCCACTGACCTGCAACGCGATTGAATAACCTCATCTGCCTGGTCCAGCCTGCCCTTTGTGCTGTTGCTGGGGGCTGTGAAATGGGGAGAGTCCCTGGGAATACATGGCACACTCTGCTCTTATATGTCCTGCCTGCCTACTCAGACCTCTACTTCCTTCTTTCAGCTGCAATACAGAGACGTGCCGGGAGTCTTGTGAGAAAGCAATTGGAGTGCATACAGTAGTTTCCCCAGATGCAGGTAAGTCCAGGGAGACCAGATGGCATGACTCCTTGTCTGTTCCTTCTCTCACCCTCATTACTGCCTCTCCACATCTTCCTCTTCCACTTTCATGCATTTTCCTTTCCTGCTGTATCCCAGTTCTTCTCTTCTTCCTTCTTTTACTCATTCAGTTGTTCCCCAACCCAGATCTTATCATCTGCCTCATCAGCCTTGTTGTTGCATTCGGAATTGGCATTCCTGTGCTGGTGCTTGCAGTTAAATGGATCAGGCGTATTCGTAAAGATGCGTCAAGTCATATTTTCTACTCCTGTGGTGAGTACAATGCCAGCCGGGGAGGCATGGGCGCAGTGAGTGTTAGAGGGGTCACGTGGGGCTCAGCATCCCATTGGTTTGTTTCACTACATGGCAGAGGTCCCTGGAGGCAGGATAAGCTCCCAGATGTGGTTCTTTCAGATTTATTACACAGTCTGGTGGGTGGAATACTCCTGCCTGTCACCGGCATCTTGTTTGAACATAGTGCTGGGATGAGTGCATTTTACCACAGTCTTTCAAGTGAGGTTAGAGCTCTGAGGGTGTCCGTGGTCGTGAGCTGCTTTTCCTGTTTTCTTGGAGGACAGGAAGTGAAAATAATTTTCCCCCTTGCTTTTGTTTTTCAGTTTCTGTGCAGCAACCAACCAAGGAGCAGATACCTGAGGTAAAACAACACTGAGTTTGCTGAAACCTCCCCTTTCCCTTCAAATTACCGTTCTCCTTAGTCCCACTGTGCCTGGCCTAGGGCAAAACTGTTCTTGTCAGCCTGCCTCCAAGGCTTATGCTTCCAAATGGCATGAGCTATTGTGCTCTGGGCCTGTCCTTAGGGACATGGGTAATAGATTCAGGGACCCCCTTTTCCTTTCTACTGGGGGATAGGTCCTATCTCCTGGCTCAGACCTATTGTGTTTCCCTCTCCCTTGGGAGTCTTAGATGATTGTTTTTATATCTTGCCCCTCCACATGCACACGCTTCTTTCAGTTTTGACTTGGTCAGGCTGGGTAGATCCAAATCATTACATTCCTCTTCAGAGGCTGTTCATGGCAGTTCTGAGGTCAATCTCTGTCACCATCTCTTTGGGGTCAAGGGGGTCCAAACACTGTGGTGTCCCCGGGATGGTGACCTTGCCCTAATGTATTCCCTGGACTGCGCAGAAAGACACTTCCCTGCTCTGGGATACAAAGCTTCTGAGATTGGAAAGCCCAGAGCTGAAAAGATAATTTTCCTCCCAGACTTCCTTTTCTGATGCCAAGATAAAGTTAAATCCTCAAGCTCTGTAGGAAATAAATGTTTAGCCCCACTCCCACAAGCAAGATGAGCAGTAGGTTCTTGCTGCTTCTCTACCCTTCTCTGCCCCATTTGGTTTCCAGTGGCAGCTCTTTCTGATAGGTACTGGACTGCCTCTGTGGTGATTCCAAGGTAAATGAATTGTCTGGACGAGTTAGTTTACCCACAGAGTAGCTGATGTGCTACAAGTTCACAGCCTGGCTGACCTTGTGGTAACCTGTTGATGTGACAAGACCCTCACTGTCTCTCTCAGGCTATGAACAACAAGATTAAAACTGTTTTCCCTGTGGAATACACCAAAAAGGAAATACTGACAGTCACTGCAGTGGAAGTGCCAGTGTCAAAAGCAGCAGATTCACAGGAGCTACCAGATTGTGTGGGACCTGCTGGAAAGGCTCAACTCCCAAACAGTGAGTGTATAAGGAAGAGGTGGGATGCATTGCAGTCTGAGTTTGTTTTGTGTACATTATCTGCATCCCTCTGTCTAATGAGGGAGAAGGCCGTATGCCTGGGTGAGGCCAGCCCAGAGTGCGTGCATGGTAGTTGCATGCCTCCTGCATCTGCTCATAGTCTTGTGCCCAGGAGCTTGTGGCCTGCCATATGGCATGGTATGAAGATGAAGTGCTGGCCCACTGCAGGTATTTTTACAAGAGTAACCTGGTGCACTTTTGCCTATGTATAGAAGAACAGCCTGCTGCATATCACTCTGTGCCTTTGTGGACAGGCTCAGGCAGGCACCCAGATATGATGTGTATCTTTGAGGTGCACAACTTGAACTGGGGTAGATGCTTACCCAAACAGTACTATCAGCTTCTGCTTGCAGGCCCCATGATTTCATTTGTCCCATTCTCTCCCTTTCCTGTGCCCTACCGTGTTGCTCACATCTCCCCCCTCTCTTGCAGACCCTAACGTCCTCTATACTGTGGTGGACCATGTGCCGCCATTCAGGTGGAAGGAATTTGTACGGCGCCTGGGGCTGAGTGACTATGAAATTGAGCAAATCGAGATGGAGCAGCGTCGTGTGCGGGATGCTCATTATGAGATGCTGAAGCAGTGGAGGCTGAAGAAGGGCCATGGTGCCACTGTGGAGTGCATCAGCTGTGTCCTCAACCAGATGGAGCTTAGTGGCTGCAGCGAGGCTATCCAGGAGGCTCTACCCAGGCGGCCCTAGTTCTTCCCCTCCAATCCCTGCCACCTGCATAGGCCTAATCCCTTTTTGCTTCAGTGCTTCTCTCTTCAGCTTGGTTCCTTCAGAGAAAATCAACTTCCTTTCTTGTCTGTTTCTTGCCATTCTTCCATCTCTTTTTTACCCCCTATGGTGGGTTTATTGGGGTTGGCAGCAGATTATGCTGGAGAAAAGGATTGCTTCTCAATGAACCACAAAATCATATATACCTTTAAACCAGAAGAGAGTCCCATATCAGCTCTATACATAGGGTAGTGTAGGCTATAGGACAAGCCATATGAACTCTGTGACTAAGATGGGAAGGCCAACTTGCCACACAGAACTCAGCCTTCAACCCCTGGGAAAGGAGTAGTCATGGGGACTCAGGAGCCGAGTGCTGGCCCTGTTGGAAATGGGAAGACGTTACTGTCTGTTCGGGTGCTTGAGAAAGGTCAGGTGAGATGGTTGGTGCTATTTCTCTAGTTCTTTTCTGTATGTATGTTAGCATTAACAAAAGCATTTGTATATGTCCAGGTGCATGGACTGGAGTGAATGTGCAAGGCTGTGTGAGTATGTGAATGACTGTATGAAAAGGTGCAGCATGGCACAACACACACCCATCTCTCTGTCTCTGCTTGCACACAGATGAGGCAGGCATGTGGGCATATCCGTCTGCATGCCTGCCTTTGGGCAATTTGCTGAATCGAATAGAATGGCAAATATAACTGTATATATATTTTTGGACCTTTGAATAATTTCACACTACTTCCTGGTCTCTCTCCAGGATTGTCTGGGATTGGGAGATCTGGCTTATTATGGTATAGTTACCACATTTGGCTTTCATTGTAAGGCTGTGAGCCTGGGTGGGGTGGGTGGACCTGAGGACACAGATTATTGTCATATCTTGTGAATGTGAATTTTTTAGTCTGTTTCCTGCAGGAGGTTTTTTTCTTAATTTGTAAATACACTAAGAATTCTGAAATAAAATCAACATTTGTAATTGTGCACCCATCCTGTACTTGTCTATTTCCTTTCCCAAAGGTGTGACAGGGCAGCCTTGTGCTTGGGGAAGTGCTGGATGCTGTGCTGCCAGCAGCAGTGTGGCCAGTTGCTAGCTGTGAGGGCAACTATTTTTGGACCACCCAGAAGTCAGCATCTAGGGATACTGCTCCAGATATGCTTCTTTCCCTCCCTTCCCCTCCCCCTCACTGTCCTCTCTCCCTGGCACTGGGATAGGAGAACAGGGGTTTGAGGTGACTCAGAGGCAGGTAGAATAGGCTGTAGCCAGAGATGGGGCACCAGACTGGTGAAATCAAAGATCTGATTTTTTTTTTTTTGTATATACATTTAATTGTTGTGGTGCCACAGGGAAGCTGGTAGGAACTTGCTGCCTGAGGGTGGGGAAAAGGGTTGTGTGTAAACATGATCAGGGGACTTTTAAGGCACTTGGAGAATTGTTTGTTAAAAGGGTGTATGTTTTAAGTGAATTTACAGACCATATAGAATTAATCATTTAGATTAATATCTTGTATGAGCAGGAAAATGAATTAACATCCAGTTCATTGAGTGCAAAGAAAAATAGTAAATGATGAATACATAATGCTTTTTAGTTTTTGCTCTTGAAGTACTTTGCAAAGGAGGTAAGTACCGTTCCCACTAGTCAATAGAAAAATTAGAGGCACAAAGATGGGATGACCTGCCCCAGGTTGCAGCCAGAGTTGGGACTAGAACCCACTGCACTGTAAATACTGTTAACTCTTTTTCAGCTAGTGCTTGTACTTTTAATTGGGTGATGTTAATAAGTAAGTTCAGCACAAAGACCTTTATCTAAAGGTAAAACTACTTTAGAGCTATCATCGCTTTTAGGAATATATAATAAATATCCAAACAGACAAGAACAAAGTTTAACAGGGAAAACAAGTTTTCCAGAATGTTTAAATCAAGGCCTGTTACAAATTTTAATTTCTCATGATTTTTTTTCATTAGCCATGCACTGAATCATTTAAAATCAAACTATTTTAGGGGTATTACACACAGTCAATCAAAGCAACTAGAACGATTTGGTGCCATCAAGAGAATTTCTTAATGTGCTTATGTAACAAAACTCTCATCCTCAATAACACTTGAAATGTACCAGACAGAATTTGAAAGGTTGTGTTAACATAGAGGGTTGCTTTGGTAATCAGTGTATGCAATACATAAAAATGTAGGAGTGCCTGAAAACAATGATAGTGAGCCTTCTTGATGCCATATACTTCTGGGTGAAAAAAAAATACCAACAGTCCATAGTTAATATACAATTTTACTATTGGTCCATTACTCCTTGTACTACCCTCTTCTCTGCCCCCCACCCCCTCTTCTCACGCTGTTGGCAGCACAGCTGGTGCAGGAGTCCTGGTGGTTGTGGCAGCAGCAATGAGTCTTGCCACCCCACTCTGTCTTCCCATGTCAGGTACTGCCCACTGGACTGTGGAGGTAGCTTCTTCCTGAGCCAGTAATCTGCCCAGGCTGCAGCCCCATGCCTGCTGTGGGTGCACAAACTGGGGGGGGGGGGGGGGGGCCAATGCTCCCACTGGGACACCCCCCACACCCCTTGCCCCCCACCCGGCGGGGCCGCGGGCAGCCGGGTGGGCAGGAGGGGGCCCAGCAGGGGGGGGGGGGGGG
>JAGPOW010003648.1:118203699-118217841 GCA_030014935.1 Caiman crocodilus | reverse complement strand
CTGCTGTGGGTGCACAAACTGGGGGGGGGGGGGGGGCATATTCTCCCTCTGCTCCACACACCTCACCCCTTGCCCCACACACTGCGGGGCAGGGGGCAGCAGGTTGGGACTGAGGGGCACCAGCAGGGCTGGGGAGGTGGGAGGGGGTGGGTTGGTAGTGAGGGGGCACTGGCAGGGCTGGGAGGCTGTTTTCTACTTAAACAATTTACTGGGTCAGGGCTTGCCTTTAATGTTTATAAACAGGTTCTGATACAAGCAAGATTGAGAACCACTGGACTAGATCAGTGGGTCTCAACCTTTTTTGCACCAGGACCCATCTGTAAACTTGGATGGCCAGTCCTGACCTGCTGCCCCCGGCCCAGGCCCAGTCCCCCAGTGTGTGGGGAAGGGGTTGGTGTGTGGAGCACAGGATACATGTGTGTGTGGGGCATTGGAGACCCCAAGCAGCCCCTTGCAGGCTGGATCTCTGCCAGCCTTCAAAGGAAAATCACGGTTTCCCATGCTTTTCTCTTTTAAAGGTGAATCCATTTTCAAAGTTTGTTTGCAGCCTTTTCATATATTCTTATGACCCACTTTTGGGCTATGATCCGCAAGCTGAGAAATGCTGGACTAGATGATATCTGGAAGTCCCTTCCAGCACTACTCTATGATGCAAGCAATGACCAGCAAGCCCCATTGACTGACAGATTCCTATCAGTAGATGTTATCATTTGGTATGCTCAAAAAAGCAAGTCCTGTTGACAAGCCCATTTCAAATTTTGAAAACAGTTTGTATTGAGTAGAGATTTCCAAACTATGAAATATTTGTCACATTCATACATCAAAAAGGCTAGCAGTTGTCCCCATGTTTGATTCATTTCACTGCAAAGAAAAGAAACAGCAATGTATTATTCTTTGTCGTTGTCAATAGCACTTGTATTCTGTGAGAAACCATGTCATTTGGAAGACTACAGCACATCTGTACACTTTTAAACAGAGGATGACAATTTATGAAGGTTCAGAAAAAAATATGAATTATTGGAGATTTGGGAAACTTCAAAAAGGATGAGGTTAGGATATAAAGCAAAAGCCAAGAAGCACATATTTATTGCTTATTTATCCCTCTGGTTCTGGTCATCACACTGTTTACCTTAAAACCTACTAATAAAGAAATTAGGTCTTGTTACCTTGCTCTTCCTTGCAACATTAATGGCACCATACTCTGAGCAACTGGTTAAAAATAATTCTTCAACAGCATGTGGCTTTCCTGGTTTTACAGTGGACACTTGGACTAGATCAGATCTTTCTAAAACTTGGAATGATCAGCACCAGTAACAAAGATGGCAGTGATCATTCCTGCCTTCGAATTGATTAATATGTACCTGAAAAACTCCAGGTTTAAATTTTGGATGATGCTTAAGATTAGCTGCCTTGAAACTTATTTTCCAGAATATTGCAATATCGCATTCCAGATCAGGAATGTTTTTGCTGCTTATCTTTGTAAATCTAAACTATGGATGCACCATCTCTTTTTGCATTTTTTGTTGTATACATTACACCAAGTGCTGCATCTTTGTTCAAGTAACTGCTTTTATCACTACTAACTGATTCTGACAGCTCTCATTATTATTTGTGAAGGTTGCCTTTTATGGTAGCTGCTTCAGACATAAACAAGAAAGAAAACAAGTGGCTGCTTAGATTTTGCATGCTGTTTTTTACAAATATAAAGGAGTCTATTGAACTTGAGGCAGCTGCCAGCTGATTTCATGGGCAAATTGCAGGGCTGGCAACCATTTTTGTTGGCCAGGCATGACACTCTCCCATGCCTCTGGCTGAGAGGCCCCAGTGGCTCTGCTCCTTGCCTGTGATCATTAGTGGCATTTATGAACAATAAATCCTGGGTTGTTGGATTTGGAATAAAAGATAAGCCTTATTTTTTTAAGCAAGCTAACCTTTTCTTATCTTACTAGGAAACATGATACCAGCGAAAAGTTTCCTGGTCTCTAACAATACTGCTCTAATCTCTGTGTTGCAGTTGTTAATGTTATCTCATACATCTGGTAAACTATATTGTCAGATGAAATGAACTGCAGCCCATGTGGATTCTGTTACTTTTTGACCTGGAGGAAATGAGAAAAAGTAGCTACCAGCATCTGAATACTGTTCCTTCCATGCTTAAGCTGGAGAAATCAGAACTACCCTGGGTTTATCCTGTCCAACCTTTGTTAGCACATGCAGAGGAAATGGGAAGGGAAGAATGTCATAGGTGAAGTTCAGTTGGAAAGTGTCTCATACTGAATGCATGTTCACTTACTATGGAACAACATTTCTACAACTTGGAATTCATAGGGGAGGCAAACAGGCCCATAAGTAGATGACTCAACATGGAGCAAATTGATCAGGGCATTAGAAACCTCTGCTTCTGGCCAGTTCTCTGGCAGTTTACTTGTTTGCAAAAACATTTCTGATTCCAGTCAAGGAAATGGCTGAGTGCATAACCATCCATAACCACCGGCATGTTGCCTGCTCTCTGATAGAAGAACTATCTTCCTTCCTATTGGTTTGATACTATACTACTGCTGTTACTATCGATACTGGAATTTAACTGCTTTTACTTAGTAGTAAGAAGTCCTTCAGACTGACAGTCACTTACTCCAGAATGTTTTAAGAAGCCTTGCTTTATGGGACATACAACTATTCGTGTGCTCAAGGCATTGCTGAAAATGCAAGAAAACAGATATCCAAACACAGCTGAAGGGCAGCAGTACAGTATGCTGCAACCCACCACTACTAAAATAAGACATGTAAAAGTTGTAAATCCCTTTTTCTTCCAAAGTTTCCACACTTTTATTATTTTGACCATTTTCAAATGCTCAGAGGAAAATAATGAGCTTTGCAGCATGACTTAAGGGTCACTAGATCTTTGCTAAGGCGTCTCGGAAAGGACAGTGGTGTTGACTGGATATGTAACTTCCATGTGGGACACCCAAGCCTTTGAAGTTGATTGCCCTGATATGTAATCAAATTCATCCACCAAGGAAAAATCTCCTCCTGGTAGGAAGAAGCTTCTTAGAGCTTGTAGATCCCAGACTCAAACCTATCCCTCTCAATAACAAAGAAGCTGAACCTTTTGGCTTTAGACTTTCAGAAGAAGAGCTCAGGTAGGGAGTCCTGTCCCTTTCTTAATACTTTTGCTGACATTTATGCTTAGACAGAAATTTGAATCGCCACTTTCTTCCTTCCATCCCTTGTGGCCGAATCAGCCACAGAAGTGTCACATTGAGGCCCCGACTGTTATCTTCCTCCATGTACAGCATTCCTTCACAGCTTGGAGAAACTCTGCCTCCTATTTCTCACTCAAGGCATGGTGTTTTTGTGCCCTACTGTCTCTGGCCAGCCTCTCTGCTTCTTTTCTTTGATTGTTCTCTGTATTAGGGTGCACCAATAAAGATTTTCTTGGCCTATACTGATAGCTGTTTATTAACCAGTCATATTGGCTGATATCAGATTGACTGATTACAAGACTGCAGCTGGGTAGCAGGGAGACCAGCACCCTACAGGTAAGTCTGTAGAGGGGAAGGGGGTGGGGAAGATCAAGGCCTCTATGGTGAGAGAGTAGGGCTAGGGGTGCTGCCCAGGCATGGCAATGAATGGGACCTGGGGCCTGGGCAGGGAGCGGGGTGGGTCAATGGGTAGCTCGTCCATGGGTTCAGCATCCTGGTGCTTAAAAAATGGTGGTGGGGTGCTTTAATTAAAGCTCATTGAATAAGCTTTAGTTCAAGTGCCACCACCACAATTTTTAAGCTCTGAGACGCTTTTAATCCTGCTGCCTGACTACAAATGCTGCTGCTAGCAAGTCGGCTTTAGACTTGGAGTGGGCCAGGAGTCAAAGGGTTGCATAAAGCATGTGACAAATATTTCTCCTGTTTTCTCCAGTAATGCCAGCTGCAGGGAAAACATCACAAGACTTGGGATCGCCAAGTCAAAATAATTTTGACTCACGATCTCCTGACTGACCCCTCAAATCTCGATTTTCCCAGCTGGTAAGTCTGTGGAGGGGAAGGGGCAGGGGGAGATTGAGGCCCCCCCACCGTGAGAGAGGGGCTGGGGTGAATGGGGCCCCTGGGCTGGAGTGGGTTGTGCAGAGGTATGGGGGGGTGCACTGCTCCCTGCAGCTGCATGCACCCCTGGGCGAGGCACCTGCCCCCCGTGGGGCAGAGGTGAGCTGCCTGCTGAGGGCTTTATGCCCCGCTGCCCTTACCCTTGGAGCTCAGCCACGTGATGCCAGTGTGCCCCGGCCTCACTTGAGGGCCATGATCTTTGCTCCTTCCTTTTCACCCCCTGCCTTTCTCCTCCACTTACACCTGGATGCTGCCTGTGCGTCTGTCTCCACCCCTCACTCCCAAGCCGCAGCCCCCAGCGCCGCTGTTGCCCCTCACTCCTGAGCCGCAGTACCCCGCGTCCTAGGGTGAGCAAACCCTCTCGCCTAGCTCCAACTCCCCCACACCTTCACAAACCTTCCCCCCCCGGAAAATAGCATCTCGTCATTTATGTGCCAATCTCTTGATTTCTTTTTTAAAGAGTTCGTCTCATGATTTTTGGCCCGGTGCGGTTGGCAATACCGTTTCTCAGACTGCACAACTAAAGAGGAGGAGGAGGAACCAAATGAAAACCATTTGGTTTCCCAAACGCTGAATCAAACCAGTTCAACCCCAGACCAAAAATCAAGGTTTCGTTTGGTCTCAAACCTGCTGGTGGGAAAGGGAAACATTTCAGGCCCCAGCGCGCCCCCTGCAGCGCCCGCCGCAAAGCGCGCGAGGGGGAGACTGCGTCACTGCCCCGCCCCCAGGCTGAGCCGGGGGGGCGAGGGCGCTGTAGTGGGCGGGGCTGATTCGGAGCCTCCCCCGCCTCCCTTCGCATTCCGCAACATGGTACATCCCGTCTCCTATTGGCCATCACACCAGCCTCCCGCTCTGTTCCGCGATGTGGTACGTCCCGTTCAGATCGCGCGCTCCTATTGGT
The DNA here is from genome assembly GCA_030014935.1 of Caiman crocodilus. NCBI lineage: Eukaryota > Metazoa > Chordata > Crocodylia > Alligatoridae > Caiman > Caiman crocodilus. The sequence continues at coordinate 118,212,840 of JAGPOW010003648.1, read as the reverse complement.
CGGCGGGACGGGCCCAACCGCGGTGCATGGCGAGAGACGCGCAGGCGCCTGAGCGCTGCCTCGCCGCGGGGCTCCGCTGCGTTCCCCAATGGCGCTTAACAAGTCGATGCACGCGCGGAACCGTTACAAGGACGCGCCGCCCGACTTCGCGTACCTGGCCTCCAAGTACCCCGCCTTCCGCCAGCACGTGCACACCACGCTGGCCGGCCGCGCCAGGTGCGCGCCGCTCCCATTGGCCCGCGGGAGGAGGGGAGGGACAGGGCTTGTGGCCAGGTGTTAGCGAGGGGTAGGCGGGGGGGGGGCTAGCGCGGGGTGCCCCCCCCACAACTGCCTTGGTGCCTCGTTGCAGCCTCAACTTCAAGGACCCGGAGGCGGTGCGCGCCCTGACCTGCACGCTGCTGCGCGAGGACTTCGGCCTGGCCATTGACATCCCGCTGGAGCGGCTCATCCCCACTGTCCCGCTGCGGCTCAACTACATCCACTGGGTGGAAGACCTGGTGGGGCCATGTGGCACCGAGGGGCCGGCTGTGCGGCGAGGCATTGACATAGGTACCCTCTGTGCCCCCTCTTGCTCGCTCTTAGGAGGAGGAGAGAGGTTCTGCCATTCACTTGCTGGTGCCTGCAGGACAGTGTGGGGCGATAAATGCTCCTGCAAGTGTTGGCGCTGGCAGGCCGGAGCGCTCCTCCCCAGGCTCAAGCGTCTCCTTGGTTCAGATGAGCGAATGCCACTTGCTTCAGCTGAACTTTTGGTCTGGCCCGGTCTTGAACTCTCTCAAGCTTAGATTTTCTCTTTATGCAGAATTGTGCTCTGTGGCAGCGTGCCAGATAGCTGCCTGCTTTTAAGGTTGTTTGCTACCACGTTCAGAGGGATAGATCAGGGTGGTTCAGCCAGATTTAGCCTGCAGGGCCATGTCATCTGGCCCTCAAGGCTCCCAACAGGTCTGGACATGTGGGGGTAGGGTGAGTGGTGGCACTGCACCACGGCTGCCAAATCTCTGGACCCATGGTGAGCTCTGTGCATTGCATCTAGCGCACAGGTCTGGATGCGGGTGGTGCCAGTCCCCAGGGCCAAATCCCATTGTACGGGGGGCAGAGGGAGCAGTGCTGGCCCTCCGGGCCCAAACCCAGTGGGTGGCGGGCAGGAGGGCACAGCGACACAGAGGGCACAGTGATCCTCCCAGGGTCTGTGCTACTCATTTGGCCCATAGGGCCAAAAGGTTGAGCACCATTGTTCTAGTTCATGTTGCTTAAGGTTTGCCTTTTTCTTTTTTTATCATGCTGCTTCACGGCTTGCTGATTTTTATTTTTTTTCCTGCCTGGTGGAAATTTAGCTTGCAACTCCTATGTGTTCAGGCAACCCCTGCTTAGTACTATTAATTGGTTCTGGAAAAAACAAGCGTTAAATGGAATAACATTAAGCAAAACCCAGTTTTGCATAGGAATTAATGTAAATGAATATAATTTGTTGGCCCCTGCTGGTCCCTGCAGCACTGGTGCGGGCTCTGTGCTCGTGTCTGCCCTCCCACTCACTGCCACTCACCATTTCTTGCTGCCACCGCTTCTCCCTAGCCCACCTGCCGGGTGCTCTGGCACCAAGCTCCTGTCACCCAGCCCTAGGCCCCCACTGGCTTTGGCTCCAAGGTAGTGGTGTGGGCCCTGCTCACTGCTTCTCCTCAGCCCTCCACATTAAGGTGGGGGGTTGCCTGCATTTGATGATAAGAGCCCAGCTCATATATATATTTTGAAATCTCAGTTGATTTTGATGTGGAGTTCTTCAGGGACTAAAGTAGAAAGGAGACTTAGAAGTCAAAGAAAATACAATTAGATGTTTGCTATATCTGTTCAATAGGTTTTCTGTGTATAGAGATGAAAACGGGGTATAAGCACATATAGTGCTACTTAAATTATTTAGGTAGCCATCATTAGGTAATTATTTAGGTAAGCCATTTGCAAATACTGTTGATTTTTATATTATAAAAAGGTACTGCTTAACCGAATTTAAAGATTTGGGCTAGGTCTTGCTGGAACAGGGTAGCTGAGATGTTCACACTTCACTAAGGCTGATTGCTCCTTTTACTTAAGCAGGCATGCTTAATGTGTGCCTAGGTATTTATTTCTGATTACAAATTGTCATACTTTATTCAGAGCTGTGCTTGATGAGGTCCATAAGTTGAGCCACTTTCCTCTTCTGTATGTCTGTGTTGTACTGTTGAGTCTGTTATGACAGCAGCAACTGACATGGCTGGGAAAAAAAAAGCTTTCAGTCCCAGGGTTTTCAGGATTATTTGACCTTTGTGCATGTCAGGAAATTCTCTGGCTGATGAATAAGCCTGCCATATACCGTATATGCTATATTGCTTAAGTGAGGTCAAATGTACACAGGTTAATGTTCTCTTATTGTCTGCCAGCAGTGAAGTCTCTCGTTTCAGTTGATTTATTTATGGTTTAAGCCAGTCAGTTAACAGAGATTTAGATGATTAAGCAGTGATTTATTTACATGTTTGCTGTCCTTTGGGAATAAAGGCTCTCCTTGTCATGGCAATAGCTAGAACTCTTTTTGCATATACATCTAAGAAAAATGGGGTTTAATTTCTAAAATGTTTTTAAGGATTCTGTAGAAGTAATAGAAGTCCTCTGAACTGGTGTCTTCTGTTAGTTTAGCTCTGTTATTCCTTTTTAATCTCCATTTTTAGGTAGCAATTTCTTCTTTGGAAGAATTGTTTTGTGTAGGTAAATCTGAGTGAAAGAAATTCATTATCAAACTGAAAGGAGAAAGTGGATTCCCTAGGTATATCTGTTCCATTTCATTTGACAGTGGTTTGTTGCTTAAGCTTTCTGAAGCTGAAATACTAAAATGCTAGAATTTGACAAAGTTCCAGTTTGTTAACTTCAGTGACCACTGTGTTCTTTCTTTTTAAGTGAATGTAATGTATTCTTGACATTTGCTAATCTTTGGTTCTGTCCTGCCCCCCCCCTTGTTAACATACGTTTCAGATGCGTTTTTTCTGAAATTTACTTTCTTTTAGAAATCTCTGAGTGTACTGTCTAACAGCTCCCCCAAAGGTTGTCTCAAGTACTTCTCTTGTTCCACTGTACTGGAAATGTGTGTGTGTGTGTGTGAATAAAAATCTGTAGGGGTAACACTTATCACCAAAGTAAAGAATTCAACCTGATTCCAAAGTACTCTCTCAAAATATCCTGTTCTCTGGGTGAAAGACATCAGTCCTCTGTTACTGTTTTTCTTGTATTACGGACACATTTTATTTAATATTGATTTGAGGGCTCGGTGCCCTGCCAGATAAATTGACTTATGCATATTTATTAGTAATTGAGCAATACGTGTCATCCAGATGTTTGTATCTTGTACAATTCAATCACTTTGTATTCATATTGCCAGCCACTACTAAGATGTACTTCTTTTTCTTATCAGAAAATAACTGTATTTTCTTCTCATTTCTTGTATAGGTTATACTGAGCCTTAGACTGTCAAACCTTTAAGGAAAAAAAGCCATAGTTGAAGGAACAGACAAGTTCTTATGTTGATGCAAGAAATAAAGTGTATGACTAGTTCAATTGAGAAATACAGAAGAGAAACATTTTTGTAATAAATTAGTTAAGCTTTCTGAATAGACTGGAATTATACTTGGTCATTAGTGTATGAATTGGGCTCTGTCCTGTTAGCTTGATCAGTCCTTGACTGAGGTTCCTATGTCTGGAATAGGTGAGATTTTTCCATGAAGTAAATGCGTCTTTGAAAATGTTCTTGTTTTCATTGGAAAGCAAAGGCATTTACTTTCTCATTGTCAGGTTGGTTGGATATTGGTTAGCATTCTTGTGAAACTGATTACTATGAACAGTAATAACATGTATATTGTACCAAAGGATGGCAGTTTATGTAAACTTTGGTTTTCTAGTTTCAATGATTTTTATTTTATTTTTTTAAATCTTTCTTGGCAGGTACAGGGGCATCATGCATCTACCCTTTACTTGGAGCCACACTGAATGGCTGGTATTTCCTTGCAACAGAAGTGGATGATATGTGCTTCAATTATGCAAAGAAAAATGTGGAACAGAATAATTTATCTGATCTTATAAAAGGTACCATAGAATAAATATAAGTAGCTATAATTCTGTCCATGTTTCCACTTCTATTTTTAAACAGACATAGCTAAGTATTTGCCATGTTCGGTGACAACTGAGAATTCTTGCTCTTGCTAATTGGATGCTGAGCGAAAACCAAGGTATTTTTGGTGGGGGAAGCGAGATGTAGTTTCTTTTCCTATGAAAATCAAAGTAGTGTGTTCATTTACCTTGGAATCTACTTTAGCAAAAATCTGAGCTGCAATAAGCACATAGAAAATGTAAATGCTAGAGCAAAACAACCCTTGGGTGGAGTATTATCTTTTTACAAGCAGACAGATAGAAGAATAGTTTTGGAAGCACTATAGGTCTGTAGATTCATTTTATTGTATAGAGCAGAACTCTGAGGTGGTGACCCTAGGGTGCATCCAAAAACCAGAAAGGCTTCTAATTAATGTTTAAGGCTGCTTTTCTCTCTACGTAATACTACAGTTGGGAGGCTTACGCACTCTGATAAATGTGAGTACCTTAGCTCAGTTAAGAACTCTAAACTACCGGTTGAAAATTAGATCTTTTACACCTACCAGGTATCTAAAGAAGCGTATTCTAGAAGCCTGTCTGTTGCCAAATACACCCATATGTGGATGGCTAAATAATGTCTATATTCTCCTCCAGACAAATGGCCTGGGAAAAGTACTAAAAGTCACTGACCCAGTATTTTCCCTGTATAAGACATACATTTATTAATTAAAAATGTCAGCATGCAGATGAATATGCTGGCAATAAGATTATCTTAAACCTCTCCCTTTTTTAAGATTAATAAAACATGTCTTTGACCTAGAAACCTACCTGTCTGTGGTACAAAGTTCAAACAAAGAGAAGTCATTATTAGATTGGCTGCCTCTAATGAGAGCATTAGTTGTCATGGGCAGGTGGTGTTGGAACTTGTTTGGATAGAAAATGCTCCTGTTGGAAGAATGAAGTAAATTACTTAAATCATTATTTGTTGTCGTTTTTTCCTTTGAAGAACTAAGATGAAAATTAATCTTTCCATCACTGTAAAATATTATCTACTAGGCTAATGAAGAACAAACCATCTAGCTTCTGTAATACTTTGAAGCCTGTTTTATGTTCCTTAGGTGTAATTGTGCTACTTGCATAAAGAATAAGGGCCAAAATCAAGTCATATCTCCCCTTTTGTTTTATTGTCCACTGCTTCATATTACCAAGCAACTACTCATTTCATGATTTTGCAATTTTCTCAGAAACCATGGGAAAAAGCGGTTTCCGTGATCACTGCAAAAACTAGTGGTCCTTGCAATTTGCATGGAATCTCTTCGGGGGGACGGAACTTACTAAAAATAAAAGGCTGGCTCCTAGTGGGAGCCAGTGACTGCTGCAGCCCAGCCTTGCAGCCTGCCAGTAGGGGGAGCTGCCATCACAAAGGGGAGCAGCCTAGATGGTTACCCCTCCCTCTGCTGCTGATTGGCTGAAAGGGCTAGCTTTTGTGGGGCTCCCCCCTGCCATCCCTTTCCCTGCCCTCCCCTCCACACTCCCCTTCCTCTGCACCCTTTCCACGTGTTCCATGTGTCCCTTCCCCTGGACTCCCATCCGCACCATGCGTCCTTCTGCGCTCTTGCTCTCCACTGTGCTCCTGCTCCCTGTTGCACTGTACTCCCCTTGTTCCATGTGTCCCTTCTCCCATCCCATTTCCTTTTGTTCCACGTGTCCCACCCTGTGCCCCTTCACTCTGCTCATCCATTTCCTGGCAGTCCCCCTCACTGCCCTTTTCCCTTGTGCTTCCTGTGCCCCTTTCCCAGCCATAGCAGCTGTTAGCTGGACCTATACTCAATTCTAAGACTAGTGGTTGTGCCCTCACCCTTCTGGTGATGAATGGGATACAAAAGCCTAGTCCTACATTCAAGTAAATTTGGTACTAAACTTGCATAGAAAATTTGCACATCGACATGGTCTTGTTCTCTATCAGTCACCTTGATATACACACTTTCTGTGCAGTTGTAATATTTTTTTTCAGTAATATTTAGCCATGGGGAATAAATGGGAGACATTGCTTTCTGATTGATCCTTGTGAATTAATTTCAAGTAAAGTTTGATGCTGTGCACTATGCTTCAGCCAGGACAGTCTGCTAATCTCTCTATCCTCCCATCCTTTCCTTTTTTATATAGTCATAAAAGTTAAAATGTTCAAATTTTGAATACCTTTATTGGATGTAGTAATTCTGGAACCTCATGTCCAATTGGCTACTAATATTTTGTAAACATTCTACCTCTGGCTCTCATCTAGATGATCATTTTGCAATTGATCCAAAAAATTGTGTTAATTTTTGAGGGGATAAGGATTGGGTTTATAGTTGTATCTAAGATTTCATTATAATTATAGCTGCTGCAAAACAATTCTGTAACACCATGTGTAAGAAAGACCTGTTCACATATGTTCCTGTAATGAGAGAGAGTAAAGCTTCCATTTGCAATGGAGGGTGGTTAATGTTTGCTGTGGCTTGTATATGTTTTTGACAGATTTAGGCTATAATTAACATATAAGATACTGAAGTTAATTTTAGTTCCTCACCAAAGAAACCTGCTTTTTCTCCTAGTGGTTAAAGTACCACAGAAGACACTTCTAATGGATGCACTAAAAGAGGAATCTGAGATCATTTATGATTTTTGCATGTGTAATCCTCCCTTTTTTGCCAACCAGTTGGAAGCTCAGGTATAGTATATCTACAGATTAAATGTTGTATACTATAGTTACCCGAATCAAAAATAACCCCCCCATGATTAGATTCTATACATGGATTATAAATTTATTACAGTTTTCCACATATTAAATCTGATTATTGCGGGGGTGGGGGGTCATCTTAAATTCATCCTTCCCATTGTTGTGGTGGGGAAAAGGAATGACAGGGGACTTTTAAAAAGGTTCAGAATTTGTGCTCATGAAATCAGAACGCTCAGTGAAATGCAACTTATCTGCAAGTCTTCGCCTCTGCTGATGCTGAAGATGTTTTTTGCCATCCCATCTACTGAAAAAATGGGAATGAGCTGTGATAGACTTCTGCTATCTGGTTGTAGAGGTGTAATATTAAAATGTTACACTTGCATTGATCTTAAAAATGCGTAAGCATTACTTTATGTGGGGATTGCAGTTGGTTTGATGGCTTTAGGACCTGGCAGACAGTTGAGGGGAATGACTTTCTTTCTAATAAATGCTTGATCTTTTTGCCCAGGGTGTAAATTCTCGAAATCCTCGACGCCCACCTCCCAGCTCTGTAAACACTGGGGGAATTACTGAGATCATGGCTGAAGGAGGAGAACTAGAATTTGTAAAAAGAATAATCCATGATAGTCTGCAGCTCAAAAAGAGATTGCGGTAAGAACTGGCCCTGTTTTCCCCCTGAGGGATATTGCTTCAAACTGATTTTTACTACTGCAAAACATCTTAGTTTGTCTGAAAATCCAATTACGTGGCAAATTAACTTTTGTTTCTCTTAATAGCCATTTTCCAAAGAGATCGCTTAACTCATAGGACACATGAACCTGCATCGCATCAAAGAACTACAAAGTTTACAAAAAATAAAGCAGTTGATAGATGCTTTCTTTTTCAGATTAATACATTACACTTGGTGCCAATGAACTTCATGTAGTCCAGCAATCTGTAGTTGAATTAGAAAATACTTTCCCTAACCTCCCCTTTTTAAGGCAGTGAGCCTTGAGTTAAAGACACGCAGGAAAGAGCTGTCTACCATATCCCTTGATAATATGCTCTTTACTGCTACAATTAAAACATGCAGCCTTTTCATCTTGAACATTACTGATTTAAAACTTCCAGCTATTAGGTCATACCATAACTTTATCTGTTAGATTAGAGCCCTCTAGCACCAGCTGCCTTCTCCCTATGTAAGGAAGTGAGCCTAAGCTATGATGATACCACTTCTAAGCATTCACTTCAGTACGCTAAATGGATTTGTCCACTGCAATATGATTTTTTCCAAACTAAATGATGCTTAGATCTTCTGAATTCTCTGCAACCTTTAATAAGCTTATGAGACTTTGTACATTAAATGTCCATATATTTCCCTGGTTTTGCGAGTTGCCAATATAGAGGTAATATTTGTTTTCCTTTCTCTAGTTTGCTATTCCCTTGTTCATACCTCTGGCAATTACTAGCCCTCAGAGCCAGAGTATTGCATTAGAAGTGCACATCATGTAGGTACTGCCAAAATGTTTTTTCTATCTTGAAGGTTTTGAGATTAAAAATGGAGAGCTGCATTGCTTGCAGGGCTACAGACCTGTTGAGGCATTCAATTTTTTTTATTTTTTCTTACAAAAAGAAACAATTTCTTAGACTGCAGTTTTATAGGAAGTATGATAAAATGAAATAGGGATATTCGGGGGGACCCTGAGGGCTAAGTGGGAGGCATACAACCTTTGGAAGAGAGGAGCAGTCTCCAAGGAGGAGTACTCTTCTTGTGCTCGGGAGTGCAGGAGGGCTATTAGGAAGGCCAAGGCGGAAGTAGAGCTCCGCCTGGCGAATAGGATCAAGGACAACAGGAAGTCCTTTTTCAAATATGTGGGGAGCAAAAAGAGAGCCCCAGGCAACGTCAGGCCCCTGAGGGATTCGGCGGGCAACCTGGTGCTCGCAGCCGATGGTAAGGCGGAGATCTTCAGTGAGTTCTTTGCCTCGGTCTTCCTGAGGGGGGACCGGGACTTCCCTTCCACTGGAAGCCTGTATTCCCCCTGGGGAATCACTGCTAGGCCGTAGGTGAGGGTAGACCTAGTGGAAGGGCTTCTGGAAGGGCTGGATGTCTTTAAGTCGGCGGGTCCGGATGACCTACATCCAAGGATGTTGAGGGAGCTGCGGGGGTGATTGCTGAGCCCTTGGCTCGGTTTTACGAGTGCTCTTGGAGCTCTGGACAAGTGCCGGAGGACTGGAAGGTGGCAAATGTGGTTCCCATCTTTAAGAAGGGGAGGAAGGAGGACCCAGAGAACTACAGGCCAGTCAGTCTCACCTCGGTTCTGGGAAAGATCTTTGAGAAAATT
>JAGPOW010003648.1:118177063-118203599 GCA_030014935.1 Caiman crocodilus | reverse complement strand
TTCTTGCTCCTACCTTGGGCGTCTTTAAGAGTAGATTAGATAGGTACTTGGCTGGGGTCCTGTGACCCTGGCACTCGTTCCTGCCATTGGCGGGGGGTCGGACTAGATAGCCTGTTTTAGGTCCCTTCTGACCCTAGATACTATGATACTATGAAAGTAAAGGAACCTAGACCAGCAGGAGGTAAGTCTGAGATCTTTTAAAGCAACTTAAAATATCACAATTTATGGTAATTCTTATGTGTCTGGCTGCAGTTTTAATTACTGCAGACATTAAGGTATACCAGCTTTGTTCCTTAGGAGGAAAACTATACAGAGAAAGAAGTGATATAATTAGAGACTGATTGAACTGATAAAATTGCTTGTAGTACCATGTTATCAAGAAACAGATGTAGAAACAATTCCTTAATAGACAAGAAAATGAAGCTTGCTGGTCTTTCCTTTGCAGAGGAGAATGATGCAATAAAAAACGTTCTTCCAGATGCAGAGAAAAACAAAAATGTATTGGCTGTTCGTACTGGAGGCTGTCGTGTCAACTTTTGAAATTATATTTAACTTCCACTTGATAATAGGTTATATTGTAGGATGAAAATCCTCTGCTGTTTGTGAGATAAAGACATAGTGCTAGATTCTTTCAAGACAGTTGTGGACTCCCTGTACCATTGCACGTGATAGACCAATGAGATTGGTCTTCAATCTATCAGCCAAGCTGGTCTTGACTTGTCTTCATTGTCGGCAGTCCCTCGAAGTTGAGGATGATGTGTGTCAGGCTTGATATGGGTCCTCAGGTGACTGGAGCCTGATTCTGGATACGCACGTTCTTCAGCAGTGGAGGGCGGGGCGCATGTTGTTGCCCAGGAGCGTGGGATTCGCAGCCCCAGGTTTGTCTCCTCCTTCCTCTGTTGCTGCTGTTCCACCTCAGTATTGAGGTGTTGGGCCTCGAAGTAGTGTGCGCCTTAGTGGACCAGGTGGCACCAAACCAAATGGTCATCAGCTTGCTTCTCCCAGCCATTGGTGTCAGTGCCTCCGTGCTTGTGGGTGACCTTGAGTGAGCCTTTGTACCATTTCCTTTGGCCACCCTTTGAGCTTTGGCCAGTGGAGAGCTGAGAAAAGAGCATCTGGAGAGGGAGGCAGTTCTTGGACACCCAGATGCAGTGGCCCCCCCATCAGAGTTGATTTCTCAAGAGCAAGGCTTCAATGCTGATGGACGCAGGTTCATGGAGGATGCTTGCACTGGTCTGGCAGTTACTTTACTTCTATTTTATCATACTTCCTATAAAACTCAGCAAGAATTTGTACTAATTCTATTCCAGATTTTGGGCTAACTAAAAAAGATCTTTTCAGCTAGCTATGTTAACAGATGCATACCTTCCTCAATTTCTGCTCTTTACCAGGATAGTCAGGCAATTCAACAAATTCATCCTGCTTTCTGAGATGTGGGATTTAGAGAGCTGGAAATTGAGAGAAACAGTTTCACAATGGTTTTTCATTGGGTGGAAGGTAGGAGGCCTGGTTCTCTGACACAAGCATGTAGTTTGTAGTTAATTATATCCTCTTCACACACTAACATAAAAATTGAACTATCAAAATAAGTGATTGCTAAGGAGTGATGTTTTTCCAGACCACTGGAGTCGCCTCACAGAATGGGACTCTTGCCTAATTAGATGCTCTTTAAAAGCTTAGTATCTAACTTTTAATACTGTAAAAATCCCAGTATGGAAGCTTCTTTTCCAGTGTTTTCCTTGGTCCCCCACTTGGTCCATTTGGCAAAATTATGTTGTACATGTGGGCATGTTGTACAATTTCAGCAGGAGAGCAATTCCTCTTCTATGATGTTTTTAGAGTTCTGGTGGAAATGGTCCTTGAAGTTGGTTGCTAATTTCATTTGATCTGTGTTTCTAAAAAACATTGATTGTAAATTGTTGTCTGCAGATGGTACAGCTGCATGCTAGGAAAGAAATGCAGTTTAGCTCCATTAAAGGAAGAGCTTCGTATCCAGGGGGTAAGTCTTTAACTAAACATAGTAAGGTTGCTTATACTTTTTCTTGAACTTTTCTGTGTGCATTACCTACCCCTGGCATTTAATATTAATTTGTTCTTTGAAAGGTGCATTTATATTATGGCAGAATTAGTAGCTCTGAATTTTAAACTTGGAGCAGATTCACTGTCATAAGGAGATATTGCGTCCTCTTTATTTTTTCAGAACGTACTCTTTGATTAACAGATTAACTGTTGAGAACTTATTAATGTTTGACTTACCATATGGACACTTCATAGTTAAAGGAAATTGAAAACTAGTCCCTCAGTTATGTTTGAAGAATCTTGCTTATAATTAAGCAAAGTTTTTAATAATTTATAGTTAAGCCTGGGATGGTGGCTTAGATCATATAGTGCCATTGGCTGAGTTACCTGTGATGTTATGTTATTTCTCAGTTAATTTGTACTCTTGTATACTAATGAAGTTAGTATGAGAGAGACTGTATACACACATTAAGAGGCCTGATTGTCTGCCCCAGGTGATCAGTTAATTTACTAAACAGTAAATTGGCTTTTTGGGTGTTAAGCACTAGCCTTCTTGCTTCTTCCAACCAGCATCTTGTCTCAGTGAGTTTCCTTAGAAATAGCAGAGGCTGGCAATTCCTGTATTTATTCAATTTACTTGTCCTGCAGTAAGGACCTCCCCATGGAGGGGAGGAAGGCAGAAGCAGAATCTTTTCACTTTCTGATACTGCAGCTTACACACCATCACTAGCAAGGGGTAGGTATTAGATATAGATGTAAATATTTCTGGCAGAAGTTTCCATCAGGGTGATGGATTTTGTTTTTATTCAGATATTATGCGGTAGAATCAGTAAATATGAAGAATGATGGAATCCATGGTTTCCATTGCATTTTAAGTTTATCCTTTTTTAAAATTCTGGGATTTTTTATAATACAAGGCCAGTTAAAGCTGCTGGAGACTGCAAAGATCTAGTCCTGGAGGAACACAGTTGAGTTTTCAGATAAGAATTGGCAATGTCTGTCCTGAAATGCTACTCTTCCGTGTCTCTTACCTCTTGCACTTCATCAAAATGGCTACCACTAAAGCTTCTAATAACACCTTCTTGGCCAAATACTGGGGGCCACTTACTTCTCCTTTGTTATTCTTGACTAGGCAGCTGCCTCTGACACTGATCTTCTGATCACTCCTCCTCTGTATCTAATTGTTCCTTTTGATATCTTGTACAGTAGGTTTTCTTCTCCATCTTGGGATGCGTGTCACTTAGAACTGTCCTCAGCTCCCTCTTTTTCTCTCTTTATACTTTATTTTTCAATGATTTCATGTATAAATATATTTTGAGCACTGTATCTGAAATGGTCAAATTTTCATCTATTCATGCTAAAATTTCAACTAATCTTTCTGACACTTCCTTGAGGAAGTCCAGCTATTGAGTGAAACTTAACGTGACTTAATATGGAATGCTTGATCTTCCCTCAAAACCTTCCCCTCTTTCCAATTCCTGTATTGCTGTGGACAGAATGACTATCCTTTTTGTTGTTCAAACTTATAATCTTGGCTTCATCTTTGACTATTCTCCTTGACTTACATGTCCAGGCTGCATCTCCAAAACCTGATTTTCCTTCCCTACTCACACTGCCAAAACTTTTCTTAAGCCCTGATCATCTTGGATCGCAACTGCTCCGTATTCTCTTCCCTTGAACCAGATGCCTACAGGTGTTCTTTTATCAGTTCAGCTGGCTGCCATCAAAATCATTTTGACTTTGTCATTCAGGCATCCTGCTTTTAAGTCCCTATAGCTTCCCATGTTCCATGGTACGATCCCAGTTTCTTCTTGAGGCCCCTCACTCTGAGCTTTTACCATGAAGTTGTTGCCTGCCTTAACCAGTGATGCCAGCTTCAGGATAAATGCTTCTGCATTTTTCTCCCTTGTGAATGGGAAATGTCCTTGGTTGAAATCCATGAGGCCATCTGCAAGTCTCTCCTCACAATCTCACCTGCTGTATTGTTACAGTTTAATGCCTGGGTCTGATGGTGAGTTATGATTGGCTAAGAATTATGTCTCATGTTTTGTTACCTTGTTGCTCTTATCTTATTCTTCCCCTTCTGTTATTATGACTAGGGACTGCCTTACATTACGGTTTTATGGATTTTGCGGACACCGTGAAATCCAGGATTGCCTGCAAGGTCAACAATAAAAAACTTTAATAAAAATAAAATGCTGGTTCCCCAGTGGGAGTCAGCAGTCCCTGAGGGGGATGGGCCAGTGATTTGGGACGGGGAAAGTGCTGGCTGGCAGGGTGGCACAAAGGGCAGCAGAAAAGATGGTCACTGCCCACTCGCCTTGCCTGATTCTAGTAGAAGTCTGCGAAACCTAGGAAGGCACATTGCCAGTCCACTTCTGTCAGGGATGGTATTTGCAGTGCACTTAGCTTTCATACAGCAGGTAACGATGAAGGAGCTCAAACTATTTGAGACGGGGGGAAATAAACTGCACCTGGAAATGTTTACAGGATTAGGGGGATGACTCTGCATCAGAACTACATAGCAGCAGGGTGATCTAAAGAAGACACTGGGTTGGGACTTGATGTGTGGGTTTATTCCTGGTTCTGCTGTTAGTCTGTTGGGTGGCCTTAACATCACTCATTTCCATATGTGTAGACTATGGATAACAATATCCAGTGCTTTAAGACCTCCTGATGGGAGTGTTCTGTAGGTTTGGTGGTACTACAGGAGTGTTTTGGCTGCATATAAGACAAGCACTTCTACAACACTGCCTTTGCTACCCAAAAGGCAGGGCTGAGGGTGGTCTCCCAGAATATTGAGTTTGTTGACAATCAGGTGTCTATTCCCTGACAGCTGGTGAATGCTAAATTAAGGTTGCATTGGCATGTACCTTCACTCTGGCTCTAGAGCTGTTGGTAGCCCTTGGGAATTATCTACACGAACCCTCAGCTGCATTCCTTGTTATGTGTAATTATATGTAATGGTGAGGTTGATTAGTTGGAGCAGCTTTGCAGATTTGTCATTGGTGTGAGATCTGGTTGTTGTTGCCTTTTTGGAAAGGTCTGAGCTTCCCTGTATGTGCTTCAGAGTACTTGCACACACACTTCTTTTATAGAGGAAGTTTGCTTCCATTCAGGGGTTTGGCACATGTTCACTTAATGGCTCGATGGGATCTAATCCCTGATTTCAACAATTGCATCTCTTGACATGTCACACACACATGGCAGGAAGCTCGAATTTTGGGATCAGGGATCCCAAATGTGCCAGTGCCAGCAGGGAGCCTGGAACATGGTTTTGCAGATGCTGGAGAGGGGATGTTGATTAACCCCTTCCTGGACTGCACACATGACTTTTAAAAATCCCAGCGCACACACCCCAGGATTGGGCAGAAGCTCTCTGATTTTGGGATCCCTATGCACAGGAATGTCCAAAAACATGCACTTAACTTGGCAAACTGCTTTCCTAATAGGTTACTTTCAGCATTGGGACCAGGGTTGTCCCATTTCTAATGACTACCTCTATCATCAAATGATTGACAGTTTCAGCATTGGGTGCTACACATACAAGTTATGGCACTGTACAAACAAGCCATAAAGATGTTCCATATATTTTGTGGAACAACTTTTTGGCTGGTTTGTCCCTTCATGATGCCACCAGACAACTGCACATATAGCCTTGCTACTATTTATGATGCAGTTAATTAGTTGATCATGCCTTATAGCAGGGTGGATTTGATTTAAATCAAATTGATTTAAACCACAATTTAAATAATTGGTCAGGAAGCCTTGGTTTAATCACTGATTTCTACAAAAAGTGCATTTTTGTTGTTTGATATAATGTTAATACAGATTATTTACAACTCAGATATAGATGTAGATTTCATTTGTAGAAGGTACGCACTACATTTTAAAGCAGTGATTTATTTTGATATTTTTTCAGATTAATTTTGCAGCTACATTAGAAAACTGAATTATGATTTGATGATTTTATTTACCATAGCTAATTGAAGCAGATACTTGTTAAATCATTGGGAGGTGAATTATCTCCAATTCACTAGATTAATCATGGATAGTTGGGGAATATTTTTCCTGCATTAGGAGGACAACAGCTGTCACAACTGTAAAACTGATAGCGTGGAATCCCATGGATGAAAGCATGTGCAAGGTTTAATGTGAAAGGGGTATTTATGGGGAGTAAGCTCAGTATTTCTGAGTGCTGGACAAGGTAGCTCTTGTTCTGTTTACTTATTTATAAGATTTTTGTCTTGTGTTTTCTATCAAGTGCCCTTTTCCCTGAGGGGTGTGCACTTTTTGCAGAAGTGAAGTGCAAATATATGTGCTTTGGTCATATTTGGTTCTCACAGAATCATAGAAGCATGAAAGTAGGGTCGGAAGGGACCCTGTAGATCTTCAGGTCCGACCCCCTGCTTGGGCAGGAAGAAAACTGGGCTCAAGCCAGGTAGGCATCAAGCTGCTTCTTAAAGACCCCCAGGGTAGGAGCCAGCACCACTTCCCTTGGAAGTTGGTTCCAGGTTCTAGCCGCCCTGACTCTGAAGTAGTTCCTACAGATGTCTAATCTAAACCTGCTCTCCAACAACTTGTGGCCGTTATTCCTTGATAATGGCTGTTCCTTCTTTTAAGGGTAGAGTTATATATAACCAATATGTACCAATATAACCAATATGTAACTCTTTATCTCTCAGTTTCCAGAAGTTTTGTATTACTGACCTTCACATTCTGGAAGGGCAAATAAGACATAGGACAACCTTAATTTGTTATATTAACAGTCTGTGAAAAGGTGTGTACAATAGAATGACAGCTTTTTAACTTGAAATTTTATGTTGCTCTTTGTAGGTTCCTAAAGTAACTCACACTGAATTCTGTCAAGGCCGTACCATGAGGTGGGCACTAGCATGGAGCTTTTATGATGACGTACATGTGCCGGTAAGCCTTTGGGGTTTGGTTTGTTTCTCATGGCCACCTACATTTCTCTACAACACAATTACACTATTCCTTTCAACCTTTAGGGATTGGGTGGGGAAAACAATGGTCTGAGCTGCATGGCAGTGCAAGCCTGCACTTGGGGCAGTATTAGTCCTTTACTGGACCAGTAATCAACTGTTACTTGAGAATTGTTTTGAACCCCAGCTTCTCTAGAAAGAAATCCAGTCAGAAAAACTTGTCTCTCAGTTTCAGTGGGTCACTTCTTTCTACGTGCCTAAATATGGATTTAACAACAAAAAATGCCACTTTCTGAACAGAGTTGGAATTTGTTCAGGTTAACTTTTTTGTGGAGTTCCAATTTAAGGTGCAACTTTGTCGGTGTCTTTCAGCTTCCATGTCTCGGTAAAACTGAAGTTTTGATTACTACCTAAATTAACTGTTTGCTTTTATGGGGCCAAATGTCTTTCATACAATTAGTACGTGCAATAACTGAGTGTGAGAGAAGTAGTGAACAGGCTCAATGTGTATAAGATCAGAGCTGTAATATTAGAGGATCTTGTGCAGTACTGAGAGCCATGTTTGACAGTTTCCTGTTGAAACAAATGGCAACCAAAGGGAACCCATAAAGGTTTTTAATGCTTTAGGGTAAAATTTCATCCCTGTGCAGCAGGCCAGCTTAAAATATATGTGCCTCTTCAGGCTGTTTTAGAAGTTCTCTGTGAAAGTAGAGTGAGGCACAAGCCATGTCAGTAAATGCATGCTGTAGTACAGACCTTGGTGTGACAGTTGGCTGCTTTTGTGCATTGAGTGTGAAAGCCATCACATTAATATTGACTTACACAAAGACCATCAGTACTTTGTGTTTTCACTATTTTTTTCTTTCTTTCTTTTTGTAGTCGCCTCCCTCTAAAAGAAGAAAATTAGAAAAGCCTCGGAAGCCGATTACATTTCTGGTCCTGGCATCTACAATCAAAGAATTATCCAGCAAAGCTTTAGTAATGGGCTGGGATGTTGTGGAAGCAATAGCTGTGGTTACAGCATGGATAGAAAAAATACTTGGTGATCTGAAGGTACAACATTAAGTGTTACATGTGGGAACAGTGTAGTAATTCTAGATGGGCCTTTTTTGTAAATAGTAATTGTGAAATTCTGCTCTTTCCTGTAACAGGTTCAGCATAAAAGTGCTCCATCTGCAAAAGGTGAAGTTAGTCTCTTTTTAACAGCCATTGAAAATTCTTGGATTCATTTGAGAAGAAAGAAACGAGAGAGAGTAAGACAACTACGAGAACTTCCTCGAGCTTCTGAAGATGTCCTGCAAGCAATGGAAGAGGAGAGAAGCAGTCAAAAAAATCTGAGCTTAGAGTTTGAAAAAAACAAGACTGAAAGTTCTGAAATAGAGTCTGTGACACTTGAAGATGTCAGCTCAACCAAGACTGACCAGCAAAGTGAAGATTCTCCTGCAAAAGATGAAAACAGCAGGGACCTCATGGAAGAGGACACAGAAACAAAGCAAGTGGAAGCAGTGTTAGTGAGCAAAGACTCTAGTAATATTGAGGAGGAGTCCAGTATTCCAGATGATGTTGGCAAGCTAACAACTGAAAAAGGACAAACTTCCCAAGGAACTAGCGGGCACTTTCTTTTTAAGTGTTTGATGAATCTGAAGAAAGAAGGGGATGATGTGTTAGTGGAGATGCACTGGGTTGAAGGACAGAACAGAGACTTGATGAACCAGTTGTGCACCTACTTAAGAAACCAGATTCTTCGGCTGGTTGGTAGTTAGCCCTCATTCAGAATATGGTACTTCTTCTGTTCAGAATCAAGCACTTCTGGATTTTTGTAAACCTGGTTTTAATAGCTTAAAATCTTATGCTAACACAGTTTTTCTTACGATGAAGAAAACTCCAAATTCAGATGAAAGTCAACTTTATTTTTAAACAGAACCTTTTTTAACTGCAGAAATTTTCTGGGGATATGACATGATCAGGAAAGGGGTAGGGTGCAGTGCTGTAACAGAATTACACTGTTCTGACTGTTAGATTGAAGTATGTTTTATAGCGACAGGGGACTAACTTTAGATGGCAACTGTCCAGCTGATTTGAGTCTCTTTAATCTGACAAAGGGATGCATTTCTCATTCTGCT
Organism: Caiman crocodilus; assembly: GCA_030014935.1. Lineage (NCBI taxonomy): Eukaryota > Metazoa > Chordata > Crocodylia > Alligatoridae > Caiman > Caiman crocodilus. The sequence goes on along the minus strand of JAGPOW010003648.1, from coordinate 118,194,514 downwards.
TTTTGCTAACTAGAAATGATCTTCAACACAATTCTTTTTCTCCCAGTACTACTATGTCAAGACGAGTTTTGTTCTGAACTGTTTCATGTGTATATTCTTCATATGTGTTGCCCTCTAGAGCCTGGGCTCCATAGGAAGATGCACCTTTCCTTGTTTCCCAAAATATTTAGCCTTCTGGTTTACAGATTGAGAAGAGGCGTCAGTTCCCTAAATGCCAGGTTCATGCAAGCACCAAGTAGTCGTGCTGAATGGCATTGGAAACTCTCTAAACGCTGGGTATTAGTTACTTGGCTCCTATAAAATAAATCAGCAAAGAATATATGCAAGTAGTGGGCTTTAAAGAATAAAATACATTTATTTGAGTGATTACTTCTGTCAAATGGAGTTTAACTGTGGCACATGTCTCTTTGTTTATGTGCATCTGCATGGCATTCCCTGCCCTAATGTATTGAAATGTGGCGTTAAACTCTTGTTCCTGAAGGTTGTAGTTTCACTTTAAACTCAAATTTCTTTTTAATGAAGGGAAAATTAAGGAATGACCATTATTCTTGCAGATCAGAACTTCGTTGTAGAGGATGCCAATGGGTGGGAATACTTCACATTCTGATGAGTGCTAGGTTTCAGTTGCAGAATTTGGGGCACCAGTTGCTGCAAAAGCCCTGTGCTTTTATAATTCTTCTGTAGATCTAGGAGGCTGTTAAGCTTGTACTGTTGGTGTTTCCTGATAACTGCTGGATCCTAAGACCCTGTCAGCCTATGTGAAGGCACAGTAGGAATTGCATAGAGCTAGGCTGGATTAATCTCATAGGCTGCTTACAGACATAGGAAAAAGTAAAACAAAACTGCTAACTCTGTGTGCCCCCACTTTGAGCACAGCACATGCCCAAAAGAGAGATCACATTAGTTTGACCTGCCTCACCCAACATTTGTATAGACCAGGTGCTTCAGTGGGGCTTTTTTGGCACTTTTATATAATGACTGCTTGAATCAGCTTTAGATAAAAGCATCAAAAAAGCCTTGCTGAAGCACCTGATCTATACAGAAACTGTAGAGCTGGGTTGAGCTACTGTGCTTCCATTTTTTCTTGTTTTGTTTGAGTTTTTTTCATGTCAGTGCCAATGGTGAGTCTTCACAGCATTTGTGGGAGTACTGCGGATCTCGGTACCCTTACTCACGAGTCGGACCGCTCAAACAACAACCTCTGTCGATGCAGAAACACTTTCTACAGGGCATAGGAGGCAGATGCTGCAGATATGGCTTATCAAAGACGATGCAGTGTGACACCACAGGTCTGTTCATGGAGGACTCTGAGGTCTTGGAGCAGGAATCAAATTGCAACAATACTTGCATTGTCCCAGCCTAGGACCGGGGTAGAAATGTGAAATCCACATGAATAGGAAGTAGGTAAATGATACCTCTATCAGTAAATACTGCTCTGGTGTGTACTTCTAGAATGACTTTGAATATTTTGCCCTATGTGTCAAGGGTTCTAGAGAGTTTAACAGAAATTATGCATATTTCACCACCACCGGCCAGAGAAATGTGACCTGTTATTTAAATTTGGTCTATTGGTTTCTGAACCACTGGTTACTACCAGAAACTGGTAACCACAGTTATACATCCTTGATGTTCTACCACCCAATAAGCTATGAGAACAAAACCTAATCCAAATAAATTTAACAGCCAATGTGACAGACTGAAAGGAAATTGAGGTGTCGCCATGCTCTGTCTTTCCCAAATAACTGTGAATTGCCTGATAGTCATGATTCATTGGAAGCTCCATGGAATGCTAGTGAAATTAAAGCTGTTTTCATATACAGTAAAAGTAAAATGAAAGAAAACACATGCTTGAAAGAGATGCAATGCATTTACATCCTGGCTTACTCAATTCATTTTGTGGATTTGAAAAAGAACTTATTTTCCTATGTTAGAAGGGAAGAGAGTTTCATTTGGAGAGATTTGTGCAGGAGGAGAGTTCGATTCCCAAATTCCCCCCTCCCCCTGAACCAGTGCACATAAGTACATAATGCTTATTGATAGTTTCATTATTGCGAATTGGCAGTGGAGTGTATGTTTTATGAAAATATGTCCATTCATCCCATTGTCGGTTATAGATGGCATACATGAGCAATTCTCAGATTTTGGGCTGAGCGTGCAAAGAGCTGCTTCTGGCAAAGGTGGAGCATGTTGAAATAATGCTTGCTGCTGGGTGTATGTTATTTGTAGACTTAAGATGTTGAAAGGTTATTTTGGCTCATTGAATTTTTAATAAAAATAGTTAAAACCCAGGGTGCTTTAATACTGCTTGTGGTAGTCCTTAGATTCCTCAGCAGTGTTGATGACCTGAGTGTAGCTTCTACATTCATCTATAAGAAAGATAAAATAAAAAAGACAAGCGTCCACATGCTGCTTCACTTGCACATCTTGTGACTTTGGGTGGTGGAGGGAAAAGCAAGGACCTGAATAACCAGCCAGATGAGAAGTAGCTTGTTCATTCAGTCTGTGGTCTCCATTTGCATGATTGCCGTACTTTTAGCAGTCCTGCGTATAGACTCCTTTACTAACACTTAAAAAATATAGTCCCTATCCTAAAGCACTTGCACTCCATAACAGACGAGAGAGAGCAGGAGCTTTCAGACAGACACATTGCTAACTGACAGGTACCGGTTATGACTGAATAACCAAAAATTGGATGATAACGTGTGCAAAAAGTAGCCGCAGCGCCTGTGGGAGCTCCCTCCTTGCCACTGCTGCTTGCGGACAGTCACCGTATGCCACCCAGTCTCCCGGGGCATGTGGTGGTCATGCCTGGGGCCTCTGCTCCTGTGGCACACTCTTGATGTGGCTTGCTGGGATAGATGCAACCTCAGTTTCCTAGTCATCGGGTGAGAAAACGAAATGTGTAGCTGGAAGTTGTGCACATCTGGACAAAGGTGGATGTTCTTCAGGGCCCTGGAGCAGAACAGCTGCAGGGGCTAGTTCCTCCTGCCCCGTGAGTGCCAGGCTGCTTTTCCACGGGGAGCAAAGGCAGGTATTTGCACTGCCATGGTCCTGGGGAGCTCTCCAGTGCCCCCCTCCCCCTGCTAAGGGGTACTCCAGTTATAGCCGGCCCGGCTTAGCCCTATCCCGTACTGTGCAGCCGCCACTGCGTCTGCGCAGCTAGCCGTGTCACCCCCCCCCCCGCCCTTGCACGTGGCCTGCAGCAGGGGGCGCTCTATGACCGCTTTTATGGTTACCACCTGGCTTTGAGGAGCGGTGCCCCACCCCCACGCCTGTAGCGCTCGGCTTCCGGGATGGGGCGGGCGCTCTGGCCCTGCTGGCCCCTGCTCTATGGTTCGTTAGGCGGCGGCGCTCGGTTTGAATGGCGCGGCGGGAACATGGCGGCGCGGCCGCTTTCTCCGCCGCCGCCGCCGCCGCGCACCGGGCGTCGCCGCCTCCCCGCCGGCCTGTGCTCAGCCCCTCAGGTACGGATGAGGGAGCCCGGGCGGGGACAGCAGCAGCCGGGATGCGGCGTTAAGAAGAACGGCGCTGCCACGCTCCAGGGTTTGGGCGTTGTGCTTAACGTCTGTGCTTTGGAAATGGGAAAAACGTAGCTCTTTATATATGTGTGTGTGTGTGTGTGTATGTATCTAGATAGCTAGATATACAAAGTTTATATAAAATATAGATATTATATTTTATAAGATATATTATACAAAATATAGATATTTCTCGTTTCCATAGAGTAGACATTAAAACAATGCCCAAACCCCAGCACGTGGCAGTGCTGGAAGAATAAATCGCAGCAATAACTGCAGCCGTGGCTTGTAGTGAGCGGTGGTTAGTGGTGGTGATCGCAGGGATAGTCATGGCAACATGAGCTGGTGAGGAGCACGGGTAACACGCGTGGTGAGAGCCATGGGGACCGATGATGAGGACAGCAGTGATGGGTAACAACAGCAATGGTGGATGATGAGGATGATGGCCCTTGTAACAGCAAGAATGGTTAATGATGGTGACAACCACTGTAATCAACAGCAGCAATGGGGTTGATGCAGGACAACCATAACAACAGCAACAGTTGATGGTAATAACTTGTTATGGTTAGCGATGGTGATGGCCGTAACAATCAATGACACCAATCCGTGTTGATGAAAACGACAACCATAATTAACAACAGCAATAGCTGATGGTGGTAATAACTGTTGTCGTTGTTATGGTTTGTGATGGTGGCAGCTGTAATAATCAGTAACAGCAATTTGTGTTGACATAGACACCGAGTGTGTGGGGGCCTGAGGGCCCTGCCCCCTCGGGAAAAGGGTCGTAAGGGCTGAAACCTGAGGGAAATTATGTAATATTTCTTAGGAACAATGACAGAAGCCAGGGATCTGGGTTTTCTGTTCATTGTGGAATAATGTGGATTTTGTACTTTAAGGGAGAAAAACGCAGGAAATGGCAGGTTTCCCCTTACAGGCTGGCAGAGTTCCAGCCTGCAAAGGGCTGCTTGGGGAGGGAGAGGGGGGTGGTTTGGGGAAGGCAGCTGGAGGCAGGGCATGCCGTGTGCATGCACATGCATGTGGCAGCTAAACAGTGGTGGAGAGCAGCTCCCACAGCTCAAGAGCAGCTTCCACAGTTCCCTCCAGGTAAGTCTATGGGGTGGTGACAGGGCACAGGCAATGCAGCAGAAGGAGAGGGGGGAGCACAAGCAATGTGGCAGCGAGAGGCAGGGATGCCACATGGTGGGAGGGCATTTGTGCCCTGAGATTTTTTTTGTCCACAGCAAGGTATGTGGCTGCAGCAGAGATGCGGGCAGGACCTGATGTCGGAGGGAGCACCACACTACCTGGCAAGATGAGGTGCAGCGGCAGCATGGAGTTGTGCCCCTGCTGCTGTTGGGTGGGAAAGTGGCGCCTCACCTTGGCAGTTATGGCAGCATGGCACTCCTGCTAGTGCTGAGTCCCACCATGCAGAAGCAGCTCCATGCACAGCTCCAGGCTGTGTAAGGAATGGTTTGGCCCAGCTCTGGCCTGGTGCCCCGCTGTAGGTGCAACAATCTTAGGAGGCATGTGCCTCCCCCACTGCCTCACCTGTGCCCCCTCCTGCCTCCCTACACATTGCCTGTGCATACACCCCTGTTCCCCACACATTGGGGGACTGGGGGTGGGGGCACATGTCCATCATCTGAGGCTCCACCCTTTGACAAAAATACAAGACGGCACCTATTGGTGTAGAATCTGTAGATGATAATGACAATCCTAATAACAACAATGATAGTTGAGGACTGATTATAGCAGCCATAATAATAACAGCAGTTAATGATGATAAGAACCATGATAATACATAATCAATAACAACTGTGGTTGGTGATTGATAATAACAACCATAATAACAACAACAATCGTTGATGATAACAACCATGATAATCCGTAACAACAGGAATTAATATTAAGGCCTCCCCCTCCTGTTTCCATTGCGTCCAAAGGGGAAGAGTGTGTGACTCCTGTGAATGAGCTGGACAAAGGAGTGGCAGCAGGGTTGGTACTCTTCAAGATGAGCTTGGATTGTGGAGCACAGGAAAGCTATAAAGAATTTGAGAGGGACCTAGTGGAGTGAGGCATCTGGGTTGTCACTGGATGCCACTTGTGTGCAAATGCAGAGCAGTGTGCTTTGGAAAGAGTGGCTTGAGTAGACAGGTGCCCATCCTCTGTCTCTGCAAGGGTTTGGACTGGATCATCCTGGTCCGTTCCAGGCCTGTGCTCCTACTCGGATGCCTGTGGGGGTTCTAAATTCAGATAGAACTAGTCAAGGAGTCATCTGGGTGGGACTGCTGTGTGGATTTAGTGGATAGTGTGCAGCAGCAGCAGTCAAAAAAAAAAGGAGAGCAATTGTAGGCTGTGTAAGGAATGGTGCAACGTACAGGGAGCTGTCTAGTGTCACTGTATGTTAATCATTGATGCACCCCCAACTGAAGCCTGGGACCAACACAGGCAACCCCATCTCCAAATCAAATGCTGGTGTTTGATGGGGTTTAGCAGGAGTGCTGAAAATGGTTTGGGAGAAAGTAAACCTCTCATATGAAAAAAGACTGAAGAAGTTCAGGACCTTCACGATATAGTAATAGCCTACAAATTAGTGAATGATACAGCAAAAGAAGATCAGGGATTCTTGTCACCATTTTTTGTTATCTGGAAACTAAGAGATGGTCCAGAAATTAAAGGGTGGCAAACTCCTGTGAAAGGCAGTGCTGCTTCATGCAATGTGCAGTTGGCCTGTGGAACTCAGTAAGTCAACGAGGCTAAGAGCTTAGCAGAACATGAGAGAATTTGGAAATACATATGGGTGATAAGAATATCCAGATCTAGGATAGTACGTATTAAAAGCATACGCAAGATTCCTGGAAGATGTAAAACCCCTTGTGCCTCAGGGCTTGTTCATTATTTGGGGCAAGGAAAAAAGCTTTCTTTGGGAAGATGTTATTATGTAGTTGTCTGCCATATGGTTTCTTGCTTCTTCCTCTCCAGTGTCTGGTCCTGGCCTCTCTTGGACTTAGGATACTGAACTACATGCATTGCAGGTCTGATCCAGCAAGGTGATTTTTAGGTTTCTGACAGTGTGATCCTGCTGCTGCTGCTGCTAACATGGCATTTTTCTCCAAAGGGCAATGCCAACGGATGAACATTCCTGAGGACCAAGCAGACAAGTTGCTTCTAGCAAGCTGGGGCCTTCCCAAAGCAGTCCTGGAGAAATACCACAGCCTGGGAGTTGTGCATATGTTCGAATGGCAGGCAGAGTGCCTGATGCTTGGGCAAGTCCTGGAGGGGAAGAACCTTGTTTATTCAGGTGTGTGGGGATCTGGCTGACTCATGCATTACAAGCTTCTTTGAGAAGGTTCAAATGAATTCTGTTGGATGGCATCCCCAGAGGCTGAAATCTTCTTTACCCTAAAAGAGAGAAAGAACAGACCAAGTGTCTCTGTTCTCTCCCATTTGGTGAGACCTCCTGCATGTATGAGGATAGAGACTGGTTTCCATGTCCATTTCTTTCCTGGGTCGTCTTTAGAGACCGGCAGTAGGGAGCCAACTAGTGCCAACTGTGGGAGCTTTTTAAGTGTCTCTCCTTCAATTAGGATTTAGACTGAGCTCAGTAGGCTAGTTTTAGTTGGCCACTGACCTGTCATCACAATGAGGATGACTTTTAGTATCGCTGATTGGAGTCGGATTTGCATCAGCATCCTAGAAATGAATAGCTGTGTGTCAAGTTTTGCAAAGCATTTATATTGCAAAGATACTTGGGTACCTAAGATTGAGTCTTAGGCCATTTTGAGAATTTTTCCTTGCATCTGACTTCTATGCCTAAAGCCATCTAGTACCTGTTTTCTTACAGTTTAAGTTATAACATGTGCTGCTTTACTTCAGCTCCTACCAGTGCTGGGAAAACATTGGTTGCTGAGCTACTCATTTTGAAGAGAGTCTTGGAGACCCATAAGAAAGCTTTGTTCATCCTTCCATTTGTCTCTGTGGCCAAAGAGAAAAAGTATTATCTTCAGGTAAGCAGATTGTAGGGTCTGTGGCTTATTCCTGTCAAATCAAGGTTTGTAAAGAATGTTAGTAGATAGACTGCATATCCTGAAATTAGGGCAGTGGGGTGAAGAGTTGGTCAGAGGACAAAACCTTGTTTTGTAAAGTGGCTTTGAGCCTTTGAAATTTAACTTTTTTGGGATTTTGCTGATCTGGAGCAGTTTTCTCCACAAGGGAAAATCCTCCAAATCCCTACAAATATCTGAAGTGGAATTAAATGTTTCATTTTGGTTTTGACTTTTTAAATTTTTTGTGTTAAAATATGTAATACCTAACAAAAATTCATTAAAATAATGTAATACCTAACAACAATTCACCTAACAAAAACTAATTGAAATGCAGAAGTCATTTCAAAATGAAAAAGTCAAAATGGGATGATTAAACAATAGTGGAATGCTTCTTTTTGCTTTCCCCCAAATATGTATTCCAGTGAAATCCATCCAGCTTTGTAAAGAATTTTGATGTTGATAAAACTTTATATTCTGATGTAATATGGTTCTGCTGCAGTTTCTCCAATTAGGCCATACATTTATAGCAGAAACATTTATTTTCAAAAAAACCCTTTCCTTGATGCATTTTAAGCCCAAATGTTATAACCTTCAGTTAATACAAGGCAAACAGGTAACGAAAGTGACTAAATGCAAAGGCAGAAAAAAACAGACTATCCTTGTAGTTCCTGAAGCTTAAATATTTTTTTTGATAATAATATAAGATGTTATTTGAGCCTCAGCAGTTTCCAGGAAATGCTACAAACCCAGATGCAAGGGCTGTTTGCAGACCACTTTCTGCAGTGATTGTTAATGGGAAAATATGCCTTTACTGTAATCATGCAGCCCATAATCAGAGGAATTAATGATGCTGTTCCGGAGATGTAGGAGCATGGTAGTCTGGTTTGGCTCTGATGTGCATGACATGCTGAGCAGAAGTTGGGAAGTAGATGTTTGTAACTAGCTCGCCCAGAGTGCAAATAATGTGAATATTCAGTGCATTTCACACTCTGGTGTCCCATGAAGGCCTTCTCTTTGGCTAGAAATAGATGTCGCCAAATGAAGCAGTTTGTCTGTGCCAGGATTCATCTGATCCACTTTATTAAATGAAATGCATGTCCTGCCTGTTGATTTTGTGGGACAACAGGTGACGTTTTCCTGGGACTTGAGGAGCCCTATCCTGCACACCCAGGAATTCCTGTACAGGATCAAGCCCTTTGAGTCCCAGGAGCACCTGTCTGGCTTTCTTCTCTTATGGAGTGACGGCCCATGGCTTGAGGAGCCCCATCCTGCCAAGGAATTTCTAGGGTGTGCAAGACCAAGCCCCTTCTGCCCTGGGAGAACATGCCACTTGTCCCACAGGATCAATGGGAAGCATGTGTTTCACCTAATGAAGCAGAATTACCAGGGTATGAATGGTTGGACCCCTCAAACCTTGGAAGCACCTCCCTAGGGTAGCTGGAGAGTGTGGGAGCACCAGGCTGCCCAGGCTTTCCCACCACAAAGCAAATATATGTCTGCCACTAAATAGTGGCACAGATTAATACCACCTTTTGTTACGGCCACAAATTTTGGGCATTTGTAGCATGACAAGGGGTATGGACATATTGCCTGGCCTTTGAACTACTGTAAACTATTTTTCTGGTGGCACAAAGGTGACGCAAAATTATGTCTGTTTTCACCCTTTGTCTTTACGTTGGGAATAATAGGTCTTACTCTGTTCTGTGGCAGGCAGTTCAGACTCTTCCTCTGGTCTTCCAAGAACAAGGCTCCTTTCAGAAGCTGTTTTAAACACTGACACTTTTGGCTGCTGCAATATAAGTTTCCCTGTCTTCCTTAATGGTGTGCAGTGTAATAAAGCTGTTTGTCCCATTTCAGCTGTGTATCTCATTCTGCAGTCTAGTTTTGGTTAATCTTTTGGTATAGAAAGGAACAGTTGAGTGGGAGATAGCAGGCACCAGCTGATCAGCAGTGCTCTTCGTTTGGTAAAGTGGGATGGTGCTGGGCATTCCTGTTTAGGATTAATATACTGGCAGGTTTCCAGCAGGTATTATGCATTGATCACAGCCAAAGTTTCTAATCCACAAATAAATGTTCTGTCGTTCTGGTCCACAGGCTTTGTTTCAAGAGGTAGGTGTACGGGTTGAAGGCTATATGGGAAGCACCTCCCCAGCTGGACGTTTCTCTACCTTGGATGTTGCTGTCTGCACGATTGAGAGAGCTAATGGTCTAATCAACAGACTCATAGAGGAAAACCAGATGGATTTACTGGGTAAAAAACTAGAATGTGACCCATCTGCGCCTTGGAAGAGTGTTTTTATACAGCCTGCTTGTATGTGAGAAGGGTAGAAAATGGGGAACCCATTTAGGGCCTCAAGAAGCAGAGTTAACCATCTGGAGCATCAAGCAGCCTTGTTGGCTTAGGGATCCTATGTCAGGGCTCTTTTACATTGTTTAGTGGGTAGAAGATGCGATAATGGCTATTCTCATCTGGGCAACAGCTGCTTGTGTCAAGGAAAGTTTTCTAGGGGTAGGGTGTATGAATGCATGGAGTGGAGTGTGTGTGGTGGCAGCTTGGGCCTTGGGGATAGAACTGTAGATCTCTTCAGTCCAGCTGGTGAAATTTCTGCATGGGGCTTGGCTATATTGGGCTGCATGACCAAAAAGGATTTTTTTTTCTTGTAATAGTTCCATGGGAAGCTGGTTCTCTTTCAGGGCCACAAACTTCCTTTGGCCTGGATCATTACTAGATTTGATGCTGTTCATAGAATAAGATGCTTTTAGGGAAAAATGTAGCCTCAGAAAATTCTGGGTTTCCTCTGTGCATTTGAGGAGGGAGTTATACTTTCCTAGCACAATGCAAAAGCTCATTTGTTCATTTGTGTTTGCCTAGCAGGTACAGGTTTATCTGAGGTTACTAAGTACAGAATCCCTCTCTCACTGGCCCTGGCCAGTGATATTACAGCACTGTTGGGATTGAGATTTTAAACCTTGATAATTTAGAGAATGTAATGCATATTAAATTGCTGTGAGACCCTTCACTTCCCTTGAGTTTCACAGCCTCTGTGCATTGAATGCTTTAGTTTTTCATTGTACTAACTTGGCAGATCTTTAATTAAGAGAGTGTGAAAACACAGAGACTGTTAGTTTTGTCTGCATATGTGACCAAAGGAGAGCACATGGAAATATTGGTCTCTGGAAGCTGCACTATAAATACTTTCAGCTGACAAACAGATGTGTGCTTGGAAGTGCTGTCTAATACCAGCATCTTTTTAAAGCTCCAAATGCATCAAATTCCTTAGTGCTGGTGCATCCATCCACTTCTGTGCCTCACTGCGTCTCCTAAGGGGAAATGTGCCAGAGAAGGGTCATATAGGTGTGTACAATCAATTGTGTGATCTGATCAGCTGTCCACATGTTCATACCTCATCAAAGGCTGTAGAATTTTCTTGAATTATTTGAAAGCTAAAATCCCTTCCAACTTCTGAACAACTTGCTGCGTTGCTGATTGCATGTTACTTTCTGATACTTGGTTGTTTGAAAAACCATGCAAATTAATTTTTGCCACCCCTGTGAGAGAGTCTCTTTTGGAGTAATCTAATCCTAACAAATGCCATCTCAGAGGGGAACGTGGAGGTAAATTTTGTAAAAGTGTGAAATACAGGCATGGGCTGGAAATGCCTTTACCTGTAAACAAAACCAAGCCAATATGCTGCTTCAAGATTTGTACCTTGTCTCCTAATTAATTCTAAATTTAGACTGTTTCTTAATGGAATGTTTTATCTTTTTAGACAAATTATTGGGAGACAACTGCAGTCCTGGCTGGGCTCCATCTCAAGCAGGAACTGTTCCTTTTGTTGATGTCAGCCGCCTGCTGCTAGCTCAGATTGCCTTTGAAAATTGTTGAGAGAAACCAAATTCTTACTGCCAGCGAAGCTCTCTGCTGCATGAGGCAGTTCAGAATAGTTTGATTTTTTTGCTAACTATTTATGTAGTCTGTGGCAGTTACCTGAATACTAGTAAACAAGACAAGATAAAGCTTCCTCTGACTGTAGTGTAGTATCAGTGTAAGAATCTAGAGATATTTTAGGAGACCAGACTAGAAAAAAACACCTTGTTTGTGTCAGCTGGGAATGGGTTTGTAACATGTTACCAGAAGTGCGTTTTTAGTTTGCATGTGTGTGCTTTTTCACATTAAAGTGAAGGAAAATAATCTCTAGGTCTTCCTTTTTTGTTTTTTGCTGGAAAAGTTCAATCACATCTGCAATTGCTACTAAGGGCTGTCAAAACTTGAAGATTGTCTGTTTGAACATTAATACGGGTAAGGTAGGATGTGAATTTGAAACCCCGGAGTGCAGGTAAGTTCACAGGTCAGGGTAGCAACTTTCTAGGGTCATGTTTAATTTGCAGATAGAAGAAGAAACTAGTTATTCTTGTTTTCATTCAAGATAATTGTGTGGAAGAACTACAGGCCCTGGCCTGCATTACTCAGCTGGTTGCTGCATTTGACAGAATGTTGCATGCCAACACCTGTAGTCCTCATTGGCTGCACTTCACTTTGAAAGACTAGGGTGCCTTTGTTGGGGTACTTTGGTTACTCCTGCAAGTAATTCAAGCAAGTGCCTCTTTGCAGAGAGTAGCATTATGCCTGACTGTCAGACCTGCCTGTTTTATGCACTGCTTAGGTTGCCACATTAGATGGTGTAGTGATCAAGGGCATTATCCGGCCCTTGGTGCTGCCTCTCTTGCTTCACTGGACCAGTCTCACGTGCAGTGGTGGGGGCATGCACTGTCCATGATGCTTGCTTGGGCCAGCATCCCAGACTAGCCTAAGCAGGAGTAACTTCTACTGGGTCAGGCATGCAGGTGGGACAGGGTTGCAGGAGCCTGATTCAGCTTGTGGACCAACCCCATGCTATTCATCTGGCTTACAAGGCCAGATGAGTTTGACACCCGTGCCTTATGTGAATAGTACTGCATACCTGCAGGATGGAGGTCTGTGTACTTGAGATGTATCCTACTAGCTTCTAAAGCATTTTTATGCAGTAAACTTACTGTGCCAGGCACTGGTGTCCTCAAACATGCTATGCTGCTGTATATGGGCTGCCTTGTTAAAAAGGCAGTGTAGCTTTGTCTGCATAGTGCTGTAGGTAGACTTGTTAGCATGAAGCCAGGGTAATTGGCACTGTCACTCAGCAGTTTGAATTAGCTTACCTGAAATCCTGCAAAAATGGCTATGCTCTTTGTTTGTGGAGCAGTGTAACAGATTTGAAAATGTTGCTGCCTATTTCAGCTGTTCAAGTGGGGCTGAAGGACTGACTGGATTTATTTATTTATTTTATTGCCAGGAAGCTTTGAGGGAGCTAATATCTGTAGAACTTTTCTTTTTTTGTAGGTATGGTGGTTGTGGATGAGTTGCACATGCTGGGAGATTCTCACCGGGGTTATCTGCTGGAACTCCTGCTGACCAAAGTTCGTTTTATTACAGAGAAGGTCACCAAAAGGTTGGTTGACCTAAGATTGGTCTTTCTTAATACCAAAGCATGTGTAGAATCATAGGGAGTAGGTCTGGAAGGGACCTCACAAAGTCATTTAATCCAGCCCCTGGCTTATGGCAAGATCATTCCTGACAACCATCCTAGCTCAGTGTCCATCTAACCTGCTTTTGAAAATTTCCAGGGATGGAGAATTCACAGCTAAATTCACAAAACTCATGGCAGATTAAATACGTGTGTTTTCTCAGGGTATAGGCGCATAAATGATTTGCTGTGGAGTAAAAGAGATGACTGACTAGGAGTTGACTGCTCCATGGTAATTGCCCTCCCCTCCCTTAAGCATAAGAAAACTTATGACAGTTTGTCTCTTAGTAAAAATTTCTCTTTATAAGCAATGAGAAAGAGAGGCAAGCCACTACAGATAACTCCCACTGGTAAGTGGCAAGCTAAAACCTATGTACAGGCATTTACTCTGGAACAGCTGATGTGTGTTAAATCTGTGCTGCCTTTTATCTTTGATAAATTGTTTATATGTCCATTCCATGAGAATTTGAAAGTTTGGACTGGTTTCAGGAATTTGGGAGCTGTGACGTACAGTCTCCTGGCTATTAAAGTTTCATCACATTATTTCCCTGGAGGTTGTCACTGTAGTCAAAAACACTTTTACCCTCATGGTTTTTAATTTGTACTTTGGCATACGGTGAAATCTTTCAGGAAAAAAAGTAGATGCAAAGTTTTAATTTAAAGCAAATTAGTCTACTTTTTAAATTTAAACATTTGTTTAAATAAGATTTGTTTCTGCTGCTCTTCTACATCTTGTCCTATTTAATTTTCAGTGTCCCAAGCAATAGGGTTTTTACCACTGCTGCTTCCCTTAATGGACTTCCATAACCTCATAGATCCCACTGTCAAGAAATGGCTGATAAACATTGAAAGAAATGTGTTCAAGTAGTGTTCAGGATAGTGTGCAGGTTGCTGCTTGGTGGATGTTGATGAACAAGGAGTTAACCTGCCAGTCAGCTTCACATCAAGGTCATTAGACTGGACTAAATACTTAAAATGGGGAATGGTTTGCTTTCTCCTTTTTTGCTTTAGGTTAGTTCATTTTGACATTTAATCACTGGCATTATTCTTAAAGGAAAAAACCCTTTTTGTTTTCTGTTGAGTCATTGTGTCAGCTTGTGTGTCTGTTGTCATTTTAACCATGTAATTGCTGTTACAGCAATTCCACTTCTTTTTAAGTTTCGTCTATACAAAGCAGAAACACATGATCATGGCTATATGCCCATCATTAGCTTTTGGGTATTTCTAGACTGATATTTAGGCTTAAATAGGACCTCTGATTTTTGGCTGACATGACTTCAGAAATCCAATCCATCCTGTATTCTGTGGTTTAAAATGGGACCCCAACTTAAGTACCAAACTTGGGGCTATTATCTTTGTTTGTAAAAAGTCTCATACATCTTAATACTACAATGTCCAAATAAGTGGTTAGTTTTGTCAGAAGCACTGAGACGTATTAGTTTCCATTAGTTCCTGCTGACTTTAATGGAAACTAATATGTGCTCAGCGTTTTTTGAAAATGAGGTTGGTTAGTTAGTTGCTTAAATAAGGATTTCAGATTCTACATTTGTAGGCACTTGCTTTTGAAAACCCAAGTCTTGGATTATATAGCTTGAAATTGAGACAAAATGGAAGGGACTTAATTGTGGTATTTAAGCTTAGAAAGGTTATGGTGAAAACTGATCCATCTCTTTATTTCCACACTCTGATAACTTGATTGCTTAAAGTCTGACACAAGGGAATGTTTAAAACAATGTTTTCCTACTGTGCACTCAGCTTGTGGTTGTTGCTGCATCAAGAGGTTACACTTTAAAGGCACTTTTTTTTTTAAATGGTGGGTAATTTTCAGATTAGTATCTAACATGGATAGTTATGCACACCAAGAATAGAGTAATTGCTGCTTCTCTTTCAGGGATTTAAATGTATTGCTTTGTGTGTCAGGATGCAGGGTTAGAGAGGGTTAGTCTTCTGAACCAGATCACTGGCTTGGGTTTTTACTAACGTTCATCTCCTTCTAACCAATTACAGACAGGCAAAGGCAAGCAGTCCTGCTTTTGGTGGAATACAAATTGTTGGCATGAGTGCCACCCTCCCTAACTTGCACCTGCTGGCTTCCTGGCTTAATGCTGAGCTGTACCACACTGATTTTCGCCCTGTGCCCCTCATGGAATGGGTGAAAATTGGCAGCAATATTTATGACTCGTCAATGAATCTAGTGCGGGAATTTCAGCCCATGCTGCAACTGAAGGTAACTAAAGGCTCTTGCCACCCAGTTACTCCAGACAAACATTGCTCCTACAGTCCAGGCTGGCCAAACTATCATAAATAGCACAGGTAGCCTCTGTTTGTGGCAGACTGTACAGAACAACCAGCCAAGTAGGGGGTGGGGATTGAAGTGGTACTCAGAGAGGATCCTGGTTTTCCCTGTTTAAAAATCCCTCATCCTCTGATTTAAAACCCCCAAAATCTGCATTTTTCTATGGTTAAAATGAAATGCCATTATATCTATGGGTATCAGTTGAACACAATGTTTTATTGATGCACTTAGACTTTTAAAGCAGTTTGAAAGCTTACCAGTGCCTCAACCATTAGAATAAAATCATTTCTAAATACTTGTATATCTTGGCATTTGATTTTTTTTTTTTTTTTATCATGGAAAATCAGAGCTCCCCCTGCTCCCTTTGTTCTCCAGAACATGGGTCCGGGTGCACCTGTCCTCCCTGTTGCTTTATGATGCTGCACAGCCCTGATATGCTGGTGTCCTCCCCTGCCTATGCCCATGCCCATACCATTGCTTTTCACTCCCAAGCCACAGCTCTCCCAGTGCCCCTTACTTCCAACTCACAACCCCACATCGCGGCTGGTGCCCCTCAATCCCAGCCTACAGTCCTTCACCCCCTTGCTGATGGCCCTCACTCCTGATCTGCAGCTTCTCCCATCTCCCCTCACTCCTGACCCAAAGCCCCTGCCCCCTCCTCCTCCCTGCCCCACCTGCCAGGGCTAGAGGACCATTCTGCTTGCTTCCTGCTCCGTGGGTGCCAGCTGAAGCCAGCCAGCAGTGCCTGAGCCCTGGCTGCTGCATGTGGGAGGCAGTGCCTGCTGTTGCTGGATCCCAGTCTCCTCCCCGCCCCACCTTGGGTAGCAGGGAAGGATGCCTGCAGGGGTCAGGGCTCCCTTCCTTGCTGCCTTCCCCCTGGGGGAAAGCTGGTGGAAGTTGGTGCGGAGGGCAGAGTGGGGCACGGAGGCTTAGTGCTGCTTCTCCCAGGAGCCTTGCATCAGCTGTACAGCCATGGCATGGCACCTTCTCCCCACTTGGCCACAGTGGGGGCCAGGTGTGCAGAGGGTGTCTCAACATGGTGGTATAGCTGGCCAGGAGCTTCTGGTGGTAGTAGCAGCACAGAGCCTCTGCTGCAGAATTGTGTACCCCACCCCACCCTCACTCTGCCCCACCGCTGCTGGGCAGACAAGGGACATCTCAACATAGTGGCATGACCAGCATGGGGCTCATGGCAGCGGTGGCTGCCCCAAGCCTCCCCACTGGCTCTGCCTTCCCATGCTGGGTCCCACCTACTGGAGAGGGCAGCAGAGTGGGGAGCCCTGAGCCTGAAGTGGGAAGCCTGCATCTGCTTCTGCCCCATGCGCAAATCGGGGGCAGGGGGGGGCACATGCCCCCCTGGGAGTGGGTGCAGTAGCAGAGACCTGGCTCCACCACCAGGGACAAGCCACTGGACAAGCCGCTCATGGCTCCATCCCGCTCTCACTACCAGGCCCCATGGCTGTGCATTCTCACTATGGTCTCCTGGCCCTGGCTGGGCAGCATGCACAGGCCCAGCCTGAGCCCCAGCTGCCAAACCCACCCCATTCTCTTCCTCACCATGGCTGCCTCAACCTGCACCTCTCACATTGTGGGCACAACATGGTGTGGCAGGGAACAGCAGAGCTGCTTGGAGAAGCTGCTTGTCGCTGTGAGCTCTGTGCTGCCCTGGTGATGCACTCCCTGTGCATGCAGCTGTAGTAAAGGCACTAGCATTGGGTTTTGCTGATCAAAGCTGCTGCGCATGCAGGGGGTGCGTTGCAAAGGCAGCATGGAGTTTGCAGTGACAAGCAGCTTTTCTGTGTCTCTGCTTGTCTGTGCTGTGCCAGGTTGCACCAGCCGGGCTGCTGAGGCCCCAGGGCAGGGCCCCAGCTCCAGCCCTGCCTAACTCCCTCCCGCCCTCACTCCGAGGGCCTCATTCCCCCCCCCCCCCCCCAACTCAGACGTGCATGAGCTGCTCTCCAAGCTGCCTAGTGACTGCGTGCGCACATAAGTACACATCTGTACGTGGCTCCCCTTGCCTGACTGCCCTCTTC
>JAGPOW010003648.1:118128275-118176963 GCA_030014935.1 Caiman crocodilus | reverse complement strand
TCCAAGCTGCCTAGTGGCTGCGTGCGCACATAAGTACACATATGTACGTGGCTCCCCTTGCCTGACTGCCCTCTTCCTGCTCTCTTCCAGCTCCCTGCAGGCTGGAACCCTGCCAGCCTGCAGAGAGCTCATCACAAAATTGAAAAATCTCCAGGCTTCTTCAGTAAAATGAGAAATCTGCTTTTGTCACCAGTATAAAGGTAAAATCTGTGATTTACTCTATATTTCTGTGGGAAATGGAAAATCTGGATCCCTGGTTATAAGGCTAATTTTTGCCTTGTTGGTCAAAGAGTTTGGCCCCCTCTGCTTTAGACTAACATAAGATACGTTTGTTGGTACATTTTTTAAGTGTAAAGTTTCAAGCAAGGGACATTCCTATCTCACTTTTAAGATAGCATGTCCACATTCACTCAAGCTCAAAGATGAACTTACCTTTTGGAATTTGATTTTAATGGTAATGTGAAAACCAGAAGCTTTAGCTTAAACTCCTTCCTAAGCTAGTTGTCTTCTGCTCATCTGTTTGTTTTTCTTTGTGCCTCAGAGACGCTTGTGTTCCTCTTATGAACCTAGACTGGAGCTAACTGAACAAACCTCTCCTAAGGGTTAAGTGACTGGGCAACAATCCCTCTCCGTGTGCTGATCCCATGACCTGAGATGCCATAAAAAAGAACCTTGCCTTCCCCTGGGGGGTTCTGAGATCTTATCACATTTTTACAAATAGATATGAATTTTTCCTAGCTAGGTTAATCCAAATTGCTTCAGTTTTGACAGTTAGTTTAGACCTAGTGTGATATGGACTCAACATTGCCATAGTCTTCTTCATTGCTAGTGGTCTCCACCCAGAACTTGGGTATCAGACATTCTAGAATTGCAATTGGAGTGAAAGAAATGAGGTTCCTCAGCCAGCTTGCTAGGAATGTAACTAGTGTCTGGTTCTGCCATTTCTGTTCCATTAAGGCTCTGGTGGTGGTTACTGTAGTCCTGAAAGGGTTTGTTCTCACTTTCCCTCCTAGGGATCTGAATTTATTTGTAGCAGGGCTCACAGGCCTTCCATGTGAGATCACTGCTGCTTGCTGTCCACTTCACCTTTCTGTCAGGACAACTTTTCTAGAGGTAGTAACTTCAGCCAGGGGGATGGGGTTTAACAAGCAGCAGTAGTAGCTGTCTTTATGTATTGTGTTCCAAAAAGATAAAATTACTTTGAACCCCCCACCCCTGCCCCTCCATCAAATAATGAGCAAAAAGCAGTTTCTTAGTTCTGCTTGAAATCAGTTTATCTGCCTTTTAGTATGCTTTCCTTGTACCACACATGAGCAAAAATGGAGAGAGCGATCAAATCAGGTCCCTTCTACAAAGAACAAGCGCTTCAGAACTTCTTTCAAGAAGTTCTGGATGGCCACTTAATGAGTTTTGGTGAGCTTTTGCATGAACAATTGATGCTATCCAGGCCCATTTTCCCTGCACTCACTGCTGGGGTGCTGGATGGAGCAGATGAGCAGTCCGGGTCTCCATGTAGACTGGGCTAGGACCCCCACAGGCAGGGCAAACTTGGCCAGGCAAATGGGATGGGGCCATGGGTGGGTGTAGAGCAACGTCTGGGAGCAGAAGGTTAGGATTGCAGGCTGGTGCAGGCACAATCTGCTGCCTCACAGCCCTGCAACATTTCTAGGCAGTCCAGGCTGTGGCAGCTCCGTCTGGCTGCTGCTGCCAGCCTTGTGGAGTCTGGGGACCTGCACACGCAGCCCTGCACCCACTCTGAACTTGCCCTGGTGAGAGAGAACCAGCTCCGGGCCAGCTAGGACCTGCGTGCACAGCCTTGACTCTGGCCCACCCTGTGCCTGCTTTTTACGCTCCCGCCCACGATGAGCAGCAGTGGCGGCTGTGCAGAAGCTATTGCTGGGTGTGGGGGGAAAAGCAGTTCCAGCCCCTTACTGCTGCCAGGCCCTTCTTGCTGCTGCTGCCTAGAGCCTGTGTCTGGGCTGCTCCTCTTTACTGTCACCACTGCTCCGCTGGGCAGTTTGGATGCAGTGCTGGTGGTGGTAGTGATGGCAGCAGAGAGGAGCTGCAGGTCTCCTGGAAAAGAGGAAAGTGGGGTGACCACAGCAAGAAGAGCCTGGCATTGGCAAGGGGCAAGGGTAGCTTTTCTTCCATGCCCACCAGCAGTTTCTGCCACACCTCCACTTGTGCGCAGACAGGTTCAGAGTGGGCACAGGGCAACCCAGGGTTAGGGCTGTGCACGCAGCCTGGCTGGTTCAGAGCTAGTTCAGTCCAGCTGAGATGAGTCTGGAGTGTGTGCAGGGCAGGCTAGATCCAGGGCTGTGCATTCAGCTGTTGCTGGGTACTGGTGATGGTGGTGGAGGGGAGCCGCAGGACGCATAGGCTTGCCTGCCCCTATCTTAGAGTAACTGGTTCTTTTGACGTGCTGTCTATACATGACCTAGACTTCCAAAAATGTGGCTCCATTGTTTCTCCTTGTTCCTCTCTGAATTGGGGTAGGAGTTTTAAAGTGTGTTATGACACAGCCAACTTGGCAATATTTTCAAAGCTTGTATGATGCAAAAATATGTTGAAAAAGCTATTTGTGTCAATTCAGGGAGATGAGGACCATATTGTAAGCCTGTGCTATGAGACTGTTCGTGATGGTCATTCAGTCCTGCTCTTCTGTCCATCCAAGAACTGGTGTGAGAAGCTGGCAGACATCATAGCTAGAGAGTTCTGCAACCTGCAGCTGTCTGAGAGTAAGAGGGGCAGGGGGAGGAGGCTGTGATATGCTGATCCATGCTGCGCCTTTGCAGCACAGTAGTCCTGCTAAAAGCAGCTAATTATTCTTTCTTCCTCCTCCTCTTTTCTGATGAAAGGAAAAACCTCAAACCTTCCACCAATCTGCTTGAACAGAGAGGGAATAGAGGAGGTGATGGACCAGCTAAGACGATCACTCTTGGGTCTGGACTCTGTGCTCCAGCGAACTTTACCATGGGGAGTAGCATTTCATCATGCAGGTATTCCTGAGCTTCCTGGTAGCTGGCTCCTTGGTAGCTGTACTACTTCGATTAATCCAGGGTTAGCTAAGATGCATGCCTGGCCTGAGAAAAAACAAGGCCTAAAACTACCATAAGGGTAGGTGCTGCTTTGAACTGTGCCTAGAATGGAAAATAATGAGGAATCCAGGTTCAGGCACCAAATCACAGGACTTAGTGGTAGAGAAACTATTAACCCCCAGCTCTGCTGTAATGGCTACATATAATTCTCTTTTCTTCTATTTCTAAAATACTTTGTAGAAAAATAGGGCTGGGAAGGACCTTGGGAGGTCATCTAGTTCAATGTGGCTCAGCCTCTCTAGCCTGGCGGGCCTGATAAATAGCCCAGGGGTGGTACAGGACAGATTCTTAGCACAGGGCCATTTGGGGATGCAGTCTAGTCTGACCCCACACACCAGATTCGGTCATGGCTTGACTCTGTGCATCAAATCTGGCCATGGCAGGGCCCTGTGCCACTGCAATCAGGCAAGCAGGGCCATGTCATCTGGGCTGTGGGGTTCTCCAGAGGTCTGGAAAGTTGGTGGTAGTGGGGTGGTGACAGTATTAATGGTTGTGGCTCTGGATCCATTAACACATACTCTTTCCCTGCCACCAAATTTCTGGGCCTGTGGGGAACCTTGCAGACAAAATGACATGGCTCTGGGGTGGTGTCCAACCCACAGGCCAGAGGTTGAGCATTACTAATCTAACCCAACCCTCACCATAACAAGGCAGGGCATAATAAGCATCATAAAGGCAGGGTCATTCCCGACTAAATCATCTGAGTCAAGTGCTTGTTTGTTTAAGCTTCTATTAAAAATTTCCAAGGATGGAGATTCCATAACTTCTAAGGAAACCTGTCCCAATGCTTAACCACCGTAAAAGTGAGAAAATTCTTCCTACTCTCCAACCTAAATTTCCCTTGCTTCAGTTTTAGAGCACTACTCATCCTGTCCTCTGTGTCATAGAGAAGTCTGTCAACATCCTCTTTATAACCATTCTTCAAGAACCTGAAGACTGTTATCACCCCCTCACCCCCCTCAGTCCTCTCTTTCCCAGAATAATTAATCCTAGTTTTTTCAGTTCTTAAGTCATGTTTTCCAGGCCTTTAATACTTTTTGTTGCTCTTACCTGGACTTTTTAATTTGTACATGCCGTTCTTGAAGTGTGGGGTCTAGAACTGGACACACTATTCCAGGTGAGGCCTTACCAATGCTGCATAAAGTAGAAAAATCATTTCTTTTGATTTACAAGTGACACTCCTGTTAATACAGCTCAATATGCTTTTGCCCTTTTTTTCCAACAACATGCAATATATGAAGTAAATACCATGCTCTTCTTAATCTTCATGTTGTCTACAAATACTTTAGAGCAGTATTTCCCAAATCTTGTAGAAAAGTCTGCACGGTAGTAAAGTCAGGTGTGCTTGCATATCCCTTCTTCAGCAACTACTATCAATTTCCCTGTGCCAGTGGGAGAAGCAGTGGCTGAAGTAAGCAGATCCTGTCAATTTGCTGCTGTTATTCATGTGTGTCCTGGTCACCCTCCCCTTGCCTCCGCCCTGGTAGATGCTCAACAGTTTGGGAAACACCACTTTAAAATAACAGACTGCGTAATGGTTAAGTGATTAAAGAAAAAACATTCTTCAGTTATTTTGTTTTGATTACACTTTGAAACAGTGACCAAGCTACTTGTGTGACTGTCCTTCATAGATCCAGTCACCACATGGCAAATGTGCATTAACACATTACTGCTTCTTGCATGGGTTCTCCTACTAGTGGTTATGACATTTTCAGTTCTTCAAGGCAGACAGGCTGTTACTGTGCTCACTGGAAGCAGTCTCTTCTCAGGTCTTACCTTTGATGAACGGGATGTCATTGAAGGGGCCTTTCGCCAGGGACTGGTTCGAGTCCTGGCAGCAACGTCTACACTTTCTTCTGGGGTGAATTTGCCTGCACGCCGGGTGATTATCCGAACTCCTGTGTTTGGTGGCAAACTCCTGGACATTCTGGCTTACAAGCAGATGGCTGGGAGGGCTGGCAGAAAAGGAGCAGACACAGTGGGTAAGTGGAGGCTTTATTAACATTTTCTAAGAACTGTGTTAACCTAATTACATCCAGGGCAGTGCTTTACAATTAGTGACTAATCATGATGAATTCCTTTGGTATTCAGTATGATAAAGTTAATCAAGATGAATTAGTTTAGTATTAATGGGGATATAATTTGTAATTCCCAGAGGATGCTTTTACACTGCATGAGACTGATTTTGGTGTCTGTATGTCAGTTACTGGAAGAACAGTCTGTTTTCTTCGTTGAATTCCTTATTGCTTCTAATAATTTGCTCATTTGATTTAATTCTGTGGGGCATGGCCAGCCTGGCAGGGCATTAACAATCTCTCATGTGAGTGAAAGTTCTGTTGCAAATTTCCATTGAATGGATTTAACCTTCAAGCAATGAGGTTAAAGTTTTAGATCCAAAATCTGGCAAAATTCTATCTTCCACCTAGACAAATAACTTGGATTAAAATATCCTTACCAAAATTAACACTTTGTTTTAAGAATCCTAAGAATTAAATGCTTTTGTGCTTCTCCCAGTCTCCGTCAAGACTTTTTATTTGTATTCCAGAAAAAAGCCAAAGCCAAAACCAGAAAAACCCTCTGTCTTAAGAGCCGCATATATATTAAATAAAACACATTTATCACCAGTTGATGTTCAACAAAACTATTGATGTCAACTTTGCTTGGAATGAAAGTTGATAATAAGGGTAGGATTTTTCCTAATAAACAAAAGGAAATGTAAAGATCAACATAGTTATAGAACAGGACTTTGATGCTGGAGGCCTTCCAGTGCTTTGTCCATTCTAGTTCTAGACATCTCAAATGACTGAGATCAGGTGATTCCTTGATTTAAAAAAGAGTATATTTTCATCAACTAGGCCTGCTTGTTTTATTTGTTCAACAGCTATTTGGAGTAGTTGGCTTTTAGTGTTCAGTAGTTTTCCAGGTATGGAATGTTTGTCCCTCTTTATTTGTCTTCCATATCCCCTTTTTTCCTTCTCCCATTCATATTATCACATACGTAAATAGTATTTATTTTTGTTCCATGGCTTTTGGATCTTTGTATACATTATTTTGCTGTACTTGGAAGATGCATCAATATTTGGAAATACTCTTTACAAAGACTATTAAGTGAGTGTTGATATACTGATGTCTTATAAATTTTATACACTTCCCACTGCAAAGACAACTTA
The DNA here is from genome assembly GCA_030014935.1 of Caiman crocodilus. Lineage (NCBI taxonomy): Eukaryota > Metazoa > Chordata > Crocodylia > Alligatoridae > Caiman > Caiman crocodilus. The sequence goes on along the minus strand of JAGPOW010003648.1, from coordinate 118,170,695 downwards.
GTTGCAAAATACACAGTTACATAAGTTGATCTCTTGTGGTCTCTGTTTTGACAGTTTTATATATAGTTATTACCTTTGGGAACTATTATTGTTAAACTGCTGATATTAGAGTAAGACATCAATTAAACTTTGTGGAGTTTTATCATAGGAACTGCCCAGTCTCCGTCATTTCACTCGGTGAGTAAGAATTATTTCTATTCTAAGAGCAGAAGAGAGGAAAAATGGATTTTTCTGTGTAGTATAGAACTGATTAATTCCAGCACAAGAAACAGCATTTTCTCATCCTCTTCTGAGTCTTTCCTAGAACTGATGCTGAGGAATGCAACAAGTGATGATTAGGTCCCTGTTTAACACTATGAATCTGTGGAGTCTTCCACAGCAGTGGATAGACATTGCTAAGAATTACACAAATAAAACATTTCTGTACCTTTGGGACCACCAACTTCCCAAGTGCTCTCCGGGCATCTCTTCTGTACTGTGCCTTCAATGAACAATGAGTAGTTATTATAGTGCTAATGTCTCAAGGATCTAGAAGGAACATTGTCTGCAGTATGTTGAAATTTCTTACCGATGCTCAGACCATGTTCAGATTTATGTCCACTGCATGGACAAATTATATACTTGAAACCATGTCATCTCTGAAAATGGCTTTAGTCTCTTGAGCATCTTGTCTTTATTTTCTCATAGGTGAGAGCATTCTAGTGTGCAAGCCCTCAGAGAGGTCTAAAGGCATTGCTCTGCTGCAGGGATCCCTCAAGCCTGTCCGCAGCTGCTTGCTCAGAAGAGAGGGGGAAGGAATTACTTCTAGCATGATACGAGCAATCCTTGAGGTATGGGGCACCTGGGAAGGAATCCGATCTTTGCTTACAGCATTAGTCCATGTGAGGCCAGGGTGCAGGCGTGCAAAACGTTTACTGCATAGGGAAGGTTGAGCAGACAGATGTACAACAAATCCAGACTAACTGTCTCTCTAGAGAAATATACAGTAACCTTGCTATATAAGAAGATTACTACCTGAAACACACTATTTATCTACTCCCCTAGTTAATTTCAACCCCAGGGTAGCTGTTTGCCAAGTGCTAACCAGTTCTCTTTCTGGCTGCATGTATCCAATATGAGAGCTGCTCATGTGTCTCCATGAGTCATATGTGGGTAAATTATTCCAAAGCAATTATGTTGTGTGCCTTTACCCTTAGGAGGAATAGTTATATGTAACTGTTAAAGATGCTTCAGGCAAGGGTTTCTTAGGGTGAGATGATAACTTTTATTGGATTGACTGTGTAGTAGAGTTAATCACGGTTTTGAATGCAAGATACGGCATTCTTCATCAGGTCTGACCAGAAGTGGCTCTTGTAGTCAGACCTGACAAAGAATGTTTTGCACTGGCAGTGCCCTCTTCTCTGCTATTTACCTGTGGTAGGTTGTAGGGTGTTTTTAGTGTTCTGGACACTGTTCCCTTTAATTAAAGTGCTGACTTTGGGGATTTCTTTGGTTAGCAATAGCCTGTGAATGCAGGGGACTGGACTTAATAGCCCAGGAGGCCCTTTCCAGTTCTATATTAAATATGCTTAGGTTACAGGCAGAGGAGAACCCTTAACTGGAGCATGGAAACAGACATCACCAGATGTCTCATTTGTGCTGCCATAATTTTTTTCTTTTTGTGGCAGCACAAATGAAAGGAAGGTCAGTGGTACAACAAAAGGGGGAATAGTTTTATTTATAACTCTCCCCATCCCTTCAGGTATATTACGTATGGAGTGTGCCTTCATACTCCATACATGATATAGCTGGGAAAACTTATGTATAAAAATATTCTCTGGTGATATCAAGGGTTTTTAATTCAAAAAGATCTATGCCAACCCAAACAGATGCACATAATGGCAAGAGATTGTTAAAATCAGTCCATTTAATTAAGAATTCCCATGGTCTGTTCCCCTCTTGACACCAGTAAAAATACAAAATCTAGACCAAGCTCCAAATACGATCATGACTTTTTCAAATGGTTTTGAGTAATGCAGGCAAGAAAAGAACTAGATTAGGAAACATTTAAGGTACAGTTCTAGCCTGAAATGCAACTTTTAAAAAAGGAACAGATCTGTTCCATAGATGTTAGTCAGGTCTGCTTACGCAAGTGGGAAAACAATGTTTTTGAGCTTTTAACTTCAGACAGACTTGCAGAATGAGTACAAGTGAAAAGGAGCAAGTGGTGGTTTTATATACCAAAACAATTATGTACTACATTTGAAAAGAGTTGTGTAACTTGAAGAAAAGTTTCTGCAGGTATAACTTCAGCCCTAATTTAAAGAACCTTTAGGAGTGCACCAATAAAGATTTTTTTTCTTTTTGGCCGATATTGATGGCCGATTATTAATCACACATATTGGCTGATACTGATCTGATAGCAGATATGCAGCCCAGCAGCTTGAAGAGCAGCATCTGGCCAGTAAGTCCTTTTTGGGGGAAGAGGGTATGGGGGAGCGCAGATTGAGGCTTCCACAGTGAGGGAGGGAGTGGAGCAGGGGTAGGAGCTGTCCAGCTGGGGCTGGGCATGGGGTGGAGCCATGTGCAGCTCTTGCAGGGGAGGTGGAAGGGGAATGGCTGCATGCACCCCTGGGGGAGGCATGAGAGGCAAGTGCCCTCTGGATTTGTGTGTGGGGCGAGGGTGGGCTGCTTGCTGCACCTCACTTCCGTGGTCTCAGGGAGAGCAGAATCTAACAGTGATGGGGGAAGGGGCTGCTAGAGGAAAGGAGTTGTGGGGGTGGGGCCACCTGATTCATCCCAGATTTATTTTCCGTGCTGTAGCAGTGGGAGGGACATGCATTCAAGGCCTCCAATAATTATATTCTATACCTGGAGAATTATAAAAACAAAATTTTAAAATAAATTTTCTACATATAGAATCTAATGATTGCGGGGGGGGTCATCTGATATTTGAGTAAATGCAGGAATCACATAATTTTAAAGTAAAAATTAAAATAAATAACACCCTTTATAAATGAAGATAGCAGTTATACATTTACAAAGAGTAAAACTTCACCAGGATGAGTAGCCATGGGCAGGATTCTGCTCCTTGTTTTATTTTATGTCCGAAAATTAATGAATCACATTCTGCTTTAGCTTTGCCACTGCTGTGCAATTAAACTATGAGCTAGGGTCAAGCTCCTTACACTGCAGTGAGACTGCATGCATGTGTGTTACATCTGCCAGAGCATGGCAGTATTCTTCAAATCTATTCACAAGTGCTCTCTTTCCTGTAGGGAGCAATCTGATTCTTTTAGTTCTATCTATTCTCTTTGCAAGATAACTGTGAAGACAGTTCCTGCTTCTCTCTTTTATGGAGCTAATAGTTTGCACTTGCTTTTGCCATATGTTCCTCCCAGACACTCAACTCTGTTCTCTGGTTTTCTAAATTCATTAATTTCCCTTAAGTTCCTTTTCGGAGATATCTTCCTTTCTTTCTGAGCATGAAACCTTCCTTAACAGATCATTGTGGGTGGAGTGGCCAGTACACCAGATGATGTCCAGACCTACGCTTCCTGTACGCTTCTTGTTGCCAGTTTGAAAGATAACGAGCAGGGGAGTGAGAAAAATGAAGATGGAGTTCAGAATGGAGCTATTGAGGCTTGTGTTGCATGGCTGCTGCAGAATGAATTCATCCAGGTTTCAGGCCCTAGTGATGGAGTGAAAGGTAAAGCTGGTTGCTCCTGCGCGTTGTAAGTCCACACTTCCTTCCCTTGGACTGCAATTTAGGCAGTTTTGAATGAACAATTTTTTTGCAACTTCTAAGGAGTAAATTTATAATTGAGACTTCTGGGCTTGGGCTGAAAGAGGCTTAAGATGCATGTTTTGCTTGGTGTCTAAGATGTTGTGAATTCAACTTTTTCATTAATTTAGTTTTTGGTGTGTGTTCTGCGGGGGAGGCAATGGCCATTTCATTAGGACTCATGGCATCTGGCATGCAAGCCCCGAGCTGTTACAAGGTATTGTAGCCTTATAATGTGGGTGTTCAGCCCTCAGACTTATGGAGCCATGTCATTTGTTCTGCATAGGTCCCCAAGGGTCTGAAAATTTAGCGGCAGGGGAACATCAGCCACAATTACCACTCCCCTGCTGCCAAATTTATAGACCCATTGGGAGCCCTGTGGGCTGGATAGCTGTCTGGATCTGCATGTGTAGGTGGCCTAGGGCCCAATCTAGGCATGCAGATTCACATCTGGGTGATATGGGCCTTGATCTTGACCTTGAGCTTGGGGGAGGCAGCACAGTGCCCAGTTCTGGCTCATGGGAACTGATCCGGTCCGTAGACCAGCCCCAAACCACTGGTCTGGCCCACATGAACACCATTGCCTTATAGCATTTCTGCATGTGGACTGCGGATTTGGCGCATTATTTCTTCTCTTGTCATCCTCCCCCTTCCCCCCCAGAAGTTGTCTTGGGGCATTTCTTTTGTTCTTCTTCAATTGCATGTTTAGCTCGAGATATTTCCCTATTTAGAATAATTAAATTTAGCTTGAAACTATTTTGCTTAGCATGAGAAAGAGGAGCCCTGTCCTTTTGGTATCTGGGAACTGGCATGATGGATCCTGAGAAATGTCCTGTTTTTAAAAGCTGTACCTGGCATAACATGAACATTTCTACCTCACATCAGTCTGTATGAAGCATTACCTATGGAGTTTTTGATAAGTTCATGTGTCACCCTTTAAAAAAAATACAGCCTTAGACATTTCATATTTGCAAAACAGGAATATTTCTTTCTAGATAATGACATTTACTAAATATATCACTTCTGTAGATCCATGCTAAGCCCTCTACCTCTTCCTGTGCTTCTTAACATGGCATTAACTAGAAAAGGTGCAGAGAACAGATAGAGGGCCACTTCCAACATGGTTGTTTGCAAATGCGTATGTGCTTCTTACCCGTTAAGTTGTTTTCTTTAAAAGATTGAGGGCTTGACAAACAAAGGGATGAGGTTTCTGATATAATTGGAAAACCCCAGTTACTGGTCATTCCTAAATCTATTGATGCAACATAACAAAAACAAGGATTGCAGAGGGGAATGGGTCTTGCTGGATGAGAAGGAGCCCTGCTTTCCCTGCTCAGTCAAACCCATACCAGTGCTTGCTGGGGATGAGTCTGCCTGAGTGAGGAAATGAGAGAGATCATGTTTCCCCTTGTGCTGCACCATTGAGGGTGGGACAAGGGGCAACATGCACTTCGCTCAGTGAAGCAGAGTACAACTAATCCGCTTCATTCAATGATGTCTATTTCTAGCCTTGCTGACTAGCCCTGGGTATGACAATATGACTCTCTGCCTCCTTTTCTCCATCTATTAGACCAGGGATGCTCAACCTCCAGCCTATGGGCTAAATCTGACCCATGGGACTCCTGCTGTGTCAGGAAATTTGGTGGCAGGGGAGCAGTGGCAATTAATATTGCCACCCTCCCCCTCTGTCAAATTCCTAAACCTTGTCCAGTGGGCCTAATCCAGGCTATGCCTCCCTCCCTCCCCTCATGGCCAGATTGGGGCTGGGCCATGTTCCCTTCCATGTGTGCAGCCGGGTTGGGGTCAGGCCATGGCCTCTCCTATGTGACCGGATCAGGGCCAGGCTGCCCCACCTCTTGCCGCTACTCTGCACGGCTGGATGGGGCCCCGCTGCACCTGCCCCAGGCAGTGGATCAGGAGCACCAGCCAGATGTGATGTGGACAGACCAGGCACTGCTCCCAGGCCAAAAGTCCGCTGGGCAAAAAAGGTTGAGCACCACTGTATTCAGACCCATCAGAGTGAAGTGAAGCTTGGGTAGTATTAATCAAGCACTGTATAAATTGGAAGTGAAATATATATTTACCTTTAAATAAAATACTTGTGTTTATTTCAGCAGAGGTCTATTGCCCAACGCATCTTGGCTCTGCTACTCTTTCCTCTTCTCTTTCACCAAAGGAAGCCCTGGAAATTTTTGCTGACCTCCAGAGAGCCATGAAGGGGTTTGTCCTGGAGAATGACCTGCACATTGTCTATTTGGTAGGTTCCTTGCTTCTCACAGGAGGTGACATTGAAGCAGGTGGAGAAGAATAGAGAATACACAGACCAGGGTCTCTTGTGTTGTGTATTCTTTTCAGCTGATCCCTTAGGGAGGGGGGTGTGAAGTGCTTTGGAAGAAGTATTTAGTTTAGAACATGTTTGACTTTCATAATACTTATTAGGAAACACCTGCCTTTCTGAAATTAAGACTAAACGTGTCCATTTAAGCCCAATTTTGTCTCTATTCTTTTCATTCACAAACAAAAATGTTTCAAAACTAAATAGTTAAGGTCTAGGGTGGAGTGAGGATTTTCTCACAATGCTTTGACATGAATTGTTTTTTAACCATGGTTTGGACTCATTAGTCTCTTTGTCAAACACTCACTGAAGTATATACGCTTGCTGGACCTTACCTACTTGAAGCTGTAGGAGCCTTGTCTGTGGCTCAAGCCTGTCTGAGTTTTTGGAAGCAAGCTGATCCCCGAGAAGCCTGTTCAGTCCATTTGGGTCTGAGCATCTGGTACAGCTAGAAGAGGGGAGACTAGAGCAGAGGTGGGCAATTATTTTGGGCGGAGGGCCGCTTACTCAGTTTTGGCACACTGTGGAGGGCTGCATGGCTAGCCCTGCCCTTGACAGGTGCCCCACCCCCTGGTCTCCATCTTGGGACCAATGTCCCAGGGCACGTACTGGGGCCCAGAGTGGGGTGCATGCTGATGGGTCTGGAGCCGAGCTGGACTGCATCAGCAGAGAGAGGGTGGAGCTGGCCTGGCTCCATAGAGTCCTTGCCAGCTGGGACCCTGCACTCCTGCCAACCTTCTCTAGTCCCCGGCAGCACTGGCCCCTGGGCACCAATGTGGGCCCCGTGCTCCCACTGGCTCCCAACCCACTCAATCCCAGTGTCTCCCTAGCCCTGTGGTACAGATGGGGGGGAAGTCATAACCCCAATACCCCTGCACACTGGCAGGGAAGAAGCTGGTGCTGAGAGTGGGGAAAATCAGCCCTTTGCCCATCTCATGGCTGGTGCTCCCTGCTGCAGCCACTTGCAGCCCATGCAAGGCTGTCTGGAGCAAGCACAGGCAGACCCGTGTGGGCTGCAAGTGGCTGCAGCGCAGGGCACTGGCCACACGAGAAGCGAGGGGCCACTTTTCCCTGCAATCAGCACCAGCTTGTAACCCAGCCCTGCTACCAGCCTGGCAGAGGGCCAGGTTACAAGGTAGTGCTGAGCACTGGGGGGAGGGGAGCAGCTCCTCACCTGCCCCATGCCCGGTGACCCATGCTGCAGCTCCTTGCAGCTGGCCTGGGGCTGTGTGCCTGCTTCGGACAGCCCCGCGTGATCTGCTAGCACCTGCAGCAGGGAGCACCGGCCTTGGGGTGGGTGGGGGGCCACTTTTCTCCTTGCAGGTAAGGAGCCCAGGTAAAAGCTGAGCCCAGGGGAGGGGAGGAGGAGTGGCCCCTCCCCAACCCAGTGGCCAGTGCTCCCTGCTGCAGCTGCTTGCAGCCCACACAGGGCTGTCTGGAGCAGGCACAGGCAGCCCCACACTGGCTGTGAGCAGCTGCAGCATGGGGCGCCAGCCACCGGATGTGGAAGGGGCCGCTTCCCGTCCTCCCCCATGTTCCTTCCCTGCTGAGGGTCCCCCCCTGCCCTTCTCCCCTACACCCTATCTGGGATTCCAGTGCAGGGCAGACATGCGCTCCCAGGCCAGAAGCCCCAGGAGGGACTTCCACCAGGTGGGGCCAGGCCACTGTTGTTGGAGCTCTCTGGGCTTCCCCTGGGTCCTACTGCCCTTGGTTCCTGTCATTTTTGACAGGAATATTATTTTTCTACATTTTTTAGGAGCCCTTCGAGCTGGATAGAATGGCCTTGTGGGCTAGATCTGGCCTGCGGGCTGTAGTTTGCCCACCCCTGGACTAGAGGAATCTGTTACAGGGAAGTGTGGAATCAAGGTTACTAATGGGGTGTGTGCGTGTACAAAGGCCTTCAAAAGCCAGCAAGAGTTCATGTAAAGGAAGCAATTAGCATGTGAAGATCAGTGAAGAAATAATTTGGAGTACTATAAGCACCCTCAGATTCATGGACTTAAATAAACACTGTCCAAAATTTAATACATATCCCTGGCTCCATTATGTGCATCTCTGTCCTGGTAAAGATAAAATGTGACAATTTGAAAGTTCTAGTTAAGGAACTGCATGACCCTTGAAAAATAACTCTGGGATTTTGGGATTGTTGGGATTAGAACAGAGAAGATATTGGGGTTGTCTGTCAACTCTACACTCCCTTGCTTGACCTTTTCATTGCTCCAGCTGTTGACTAAAGCAAGCATGTTTTTATGATCTGCTAGTATCCCTAATGTGCCTGAGACTGCCAGTATCAGGAGGAGCATATTATATTTTTTATCTATTTTCAGTAAGCAAGGCAGAGATATTTGTATCATGCACCAATGCATTTGTTCCCTGTTGGCGGATCTTAAAAAGTAAAAAATGAGTGGATGAATTCTGTTCATGCTCTGGGGCAGTTATGTTAATAATAATAATTTTTTTTTCCCCAGAGTGTTTAATCACAGCAGTTTGTCTTACATTATTTCAAATTAAGTACACTGTTGAACAAAATGTTCGTAAGAGTCTCTCCCATTAACCTTACCTACAGTACTTTTGCAAATTCTGTTCAGTTCCAAGGCTGGAGATAATTTTTCTTTTCCACAAAGCTGTTCTTCAGATGCAAATAACTAGATAATTACATCTACTGGGATCACCTCTAGCGTGGTCAAAATCAACAAAGACGCAATCAATTTTGGAGGGTCCTAATAGTGAACACCCAGGGCACACTGCACTGCAGTCGTGACTTGAGAACTCAGGCAACATAACATTGACATCGCTGCACTGAGCAGGAGCTGGCAAGTGGGAGATTGGCGGCTCAAAGAACCAAGAGGGCTATACCCCTTTCTGGAAGGATAAATGGGAAGGAGGACACCGACTTCATGGTGTTGGGTTTGCCATTAAGAATGAACTCATGAACTAACTCAGCAAGTTCCCTGTTGGAATTAATGAACACTTCATGACTCCATCTCAAATTGGCAGAGATCCAATTTGAGATGGATCATTGTTATCAGCATGTATACTGCAAGTCTTGATGCTGCCAGAGAAACCAAGGAGGAACTCTATGCCAGCCCTAACCAAGTCCTTTCTGTTGTTTTGGAGGGAATCAGACGTGCTCTGCTTGGCAATTTCAATGCCAGAGTTGGCAGGGATTTGAATTTTTGGAACAGAAACGTCGGCAAGGAAACAATGGTAAAAGTTAACTCCAGCAGCATCTTTCTTATGACCAAATGCACTGAACCCATGTTCATCACCAACACCCTGTTCCGTCAGAAAAACAGGTACAAGACATCACGGTGATCTAAGCGTTGACATTTGATTGACTACGTCATTTTTTGTGCCTGGGATTGCAAAGGTGTCTGTACCACTGGAGCTATGGTAGGAACTGACAAGTGCTGGGCTCATCAGCGGCTCATCACCTTGGTTATGGCTCTTAAACTGGCTCCCAAACAACGGCTGCAGCAGAAGCAACACTGACAGAAAGTCAACAAAGAAAGGGCTCAGGGACCCAATCAAGGGAGACCTCTTCTACCAGCACCTCAACGAAAAACTGCTGAATTCCAATCAACAACAATGGGAGAATGATGGCAGCACTTGGTGTGGCTTCAATTCCATTGACATCAGCGCCTGCGAAGAGACAGTTGGGTTCTTTACCAGGAAACTCCAAGACTGGTTTGATGAGAGAGTTGAGATCCAAGAGTTCATTGACCACAAGATCAAGGCCTTTTGTGCTTGGCAGAATGACACCAACTCCAACGAAAAGAAATTGAATCGCCAGCAAGCCAAGGCAGAGGCCCAAAAGAAGACCTGCAATATGAAGAACTGCTAGTGGGAAGACAGAGTGAAGAAGATTCAACATCTCACAGGCATCCACAATATGCACAGCCATCTCTGGTCTGAGTACTTGGAGACTAACTGTCTTGGGACCTAGGGAAAGAGGCACCATCAGCATCCATTGAAAAGCATTTTGAAAACCTCCTCGATTGAGATGGTTGTTGACGACAGTGTTCTCAGTTCCATCCTGTGATACCCAGAGGGGATCTTGGAATCCCTCCAACCCTTGATGACGTGAGGAAAGCTATAAAACAGATAAAGAATGGCAAGGCATCTGGAGCAGATGGAATCCCTGCCAAAATTTTCAAGTGTGATGAGAGCAGCTTAGATTACAGGTCCATCCCCTCATCTTAAGGATCTGGAGTGATGAGGAATGATTGTGACAATCTTCAAGAAAGGAGATGAGTCTGACTGTGGAAATTACAGAGGGATCACTTTGCTGTCCACTACAAGAGATCATTGTGAGAACCCTCCTGAACTGTGGCTTTCCACTTACTGAAGAGCTTGTCCCAGAATCTCACTGTGGGTTTAGGGCAGGGGCAGACAAACTACGGCCCACTGCTCGCATCTAGTCTGCCAAGAGATTTCATTCAGCCTGTGTGTAGGTGCCTACCAATTCACTCTATCCTGTACAACCCTGAGCTGCCCTTGCTGTGCTTGCATGGGGCTGAGACCTGCTCACTCCCATGAGGGCAGCACATGCTGCTGTCCCACCCTCACTCACAGGATGGCACTGACCCTGACCCCACAAGTAGGAAAGTGGCAGTGGATGCGGGGGGCAGAAGTGGTGGCCGTGGGGGTAAGTGGTGGTGGGTGAGACCCAAGCAGTAGCTGGGTGGGAATGCAGGGCCTGGGCTGGTGGGGGCGTGGGATCCACCTGACTTGATCATGCAGAGCTCCCTGGGGCTCTCATGCAGTTCCCAGGTTTTCCACCCAAGTTGCATGCCTTCAAAACAAACCTTGTGCAGTGGAGCTGGTGGTCTGGCCCCACTCATGTCATAGGGAATGGTGAGGAGCTCCACATTATGGAGCCAAGCTGGCTCCACCCCGCTCCCTGCAACCTTGGCTGAGCCCCATGATCTGCACCGCTGGCTTCATCATGCGGATCTCCCCCTGCTGGCACAGGGCACGGGTGGAGAAACCGGGAACTGCATGTGAACCCTGCATGATGGTGCTGGAGGCAGCCCAGCCACATGCAGTCCTGGGGCTTGCCAGAACCGTGCACCACGGACTGCGCAGACTTGCAGGGCTCCATCTGCCATGGACTGTGAGTGCCCTGAGGGCTGCTGCTGCTGACAGTAGGAACTGTGCACATTGGGGGTTGTGGTGCGAGGGGGATGTGTTTTGTAGTGGGGCCTCGCATGCACACCACACCATATACACGTACTCACTTTCCCCACATACCCCACGCACAGCCACACATTCCCACAACCTCCCACAAACCCCATACACACCCATACCCCTGGCATAGCCCCCATAAGCCCCAGACATGCACACACCACCTTGCTATATGGAGCTGAGATGTGGACAGCATACAGGAGACACCTCAGGTCGCTGGAGAAATAACATCAGCACTGCCTGTGGAAGGTCCTTCGAATCCAGTGGGAAGACAGGTGCACCAATATTAGCGTGCTCTCTCATGCAAATACCACAAGCACTGAAGCAATGATCATCTGCCATCAACTTCACTGGACCAGCCACATCATCTAAATATCTGACTCCAGACTTCCAAAAGAAGTTCTGTTTTCCCAGCTCAGTCAAGGTGTATGCTTAAGAGGAGGGCAGAAATAGTGCTTCAAGGACATTCTGGTTAAGATTCACTGCATTAAATGCTTCTAAGAGTTGTCAATTAGTTATTTCAGAATAAATTCTCGACAATATGTTGCAGGGTTGTTGGTTGGAGCCGTGTTGGACATGTCTAAGGACATAGGCTGGCAAATATGCGATATCTTTTATTAGACCAACTATATAGTTAAAAAAAAAAGTCTTTGCAAAGTGTTTGGGCACAAACACCCTTCTTCAGGTACTGGGAGACTCTGCTTTTGTTCGAGGGCTTCAGCAGAGTCTCCCAATGCCTGAAGAAGAATGGTGTTTGCACTCAAACCCTTGCAAAGAACTTTTTTCCAACTATTTAGTTGGTTTAATAAAAGATATTGCATCTACCCAAGGAACCTTGCCTGACAGTATGTTGATACGGCTATCAAGGGATTCTCTCTTTTGAAATTGGACCGAACTATAAGCTGACTGGATGATAACCAGAAACATTTTTTTTTATTTCTGTGCCTTGGAAATTGAACTGTTTGGATAATTTTTTGTATAAACATATAACAAAAAACATATATAACAGCATCGAGTCCTCTGTGCTCAAGATAATCATCAAGTAAGGAGGAAAGTGGACTTCACTAAGACCTGGTAGAGTCTGTATTCCTTTGCTTGATTCAGTACTACAGTAATGTCTAGTGAGGCTGCTGTTGGATGTCCTTCTTAGTGCAGCACACTAGAAAAATGTTTTCCAGACATACCCTAATCTAATATTAAGACCATTTTTAATCTTGTATGAATTGAAAGTACAGGCGCAACTTAAAAACATTTGTTTTAATGGGTTGGATTTGGAACAACCTGACAAGGATGCTCAACTGTGTAATCATGAGACTGTACCTTAATGAGTCAGAGCTCATTAGGCCAAACATTAAAAATGTAGTTAGTTTTCACTTTTTTTAGGGCATGTGGTTATGGCTCAGTGTCTCATTGATGCACAGAGTGCAAATACTACATGCCCTGGATTATGTTTTTATTGATCTTTTTTTTTTAATGTGGTGTCCTGTCTATGCTTCTGAATAAACTTTGTTTCTTTAGGTCACTCCTGTGTATGAGGAGTGGACCACAATTGACTGGTACCAGTTTTTCTGCCTATGGGAGAAGCTGCCTGCTTCAATGAAGCGAGTTGCTGAGCTGGTGGGAATTGAAGAAGGCTTCCTTGCACGCTCTGTAAAGGGTAAAATCATAGCCAAAACAGAGAAACAGCACCGACAAATGGCTATCCACAAGAGGTAGGAATGAGTAGGCATATGATGCCCAAGGCAGAAATTTGCAAAGGGTTGTGTGGTAGGAGATGGTTGAACTGCCAGGTTTTGTTTATAACCCAAATGTTGTTTGGGCTAGGTTCTCCTGTTGATTCAGCAAGTGGCTCAATTTGTATCAGCTTCCTACAAATTTATTCGTATCAGGCAAGAAAAACGTTGTCGCAAGAAGCTTTGTGTTAAGTAAAATAATCGAGAGCTACCTTTCTTGCTGCTTTTGTTGGCTTTTGAGTTCCCTAAGTCAGGGGTGCTCGACCCCCGACCCATACGCCAAATTTGGCCTGCAAAGCCATGGTTTCCAGCATGTGGGGCTCCCCACAAGTCAGAAAATGTTAGTGCTGGAGGTACAGCAACCATTAATACTGTCACCCCTCCCCTGCTGCCAGTTCCCAAGATCTGTGCAACCAGGTCAGAGCTGAGCCACACCTGTGGCTGCTGCCACGCCCCCCCCATATCAGGGCCAGGCCATACCTCCTCCCCCTTGCACATCTGGCTTGGGCTGACCACACCCCTTCCTCCCTTGCACAACTAGATTTAGCCCACCAGCTGAATCTGGCCCGTGGACATACCAGGCAGTGGTCATCTAGCCCATGGAACAAAAAGACTGGGCATCACTACTCTTAGTTATCACAGAGCATTTGTGCTAATGTGTCCAAGAATATGTATCTTTTTTACATACTTTTATGTTTGTCACAGGTTTTTCACCAGCCTGGCACTACTGGATTTAATCAGTGAGGTTCCCTTAAAAGATATTACCAAAAAATATGGCTGTAGCCGTGGCCAGCTTCAGTCCTTGCAACAGTCTGCTGCCACCTACGCAGGTGAGTCATAGGGATTAAGAGACTGGAGCTGCTGTGACCTTTCTGGCCCAAATTAAGCTGCGTCCATTTACCAAGTACTGCTCTGATCCCTGTTCCCCAGAGCCGTACCTGATAGAGTTTGTATCCTGGTTTTGTATCATGCTGGCATGAAAGCAGGGGAGCTCTCTGTCCACACAGAGTAGATCTGGGGCTAGGCACTGCTGCAGGAAGGTGTCGTTGCCAAGAGCCAAGCTAACTCTTCTCTGGCCGTACAACTGTCATGCTTTTATATGGTGAGTGACACTCCAAACCCTTAATTTGGCAGTGACTACATGGCCAGGGAAAGATTAACCTAGCTCTTGATGGTCACACTTGGCACCTATTGTCCAGTCTCTTCTCTGTTCCTTGTGGCTAGGGAGCCCACCGCCTCCATTTTAGCACATCCTTTTATTGAGTTCACAGGGCTTACATGCTGCATATAGGAGCTGTCTGTGTCACTTGTGGTACATATGCCATGGGTTTGGCCACCCATGCTCTGGAGACTTGACTTATCTTCCTTTTGAGTACTTCGCCTTTCTGGCTTATCAGAGAGAAAATGGTCAGCTTTCTTTGCTCTTTGGCAGAGAGAGGCTGACAAAGATAGCCCATGCAGTTTTGCAGTTCAGCCTCTATTACGGAGTTGCATCCTACAGACTTTACACTGTCTCAGTGCAAGGTGATAGGATCAATATGGAGAATTACATGTTTGGACACAGTCTCCAGAGGCTACAGCTACTTAACCAAGCAGCTGCAGTGCAGGGCACTGGTTTTCCTGCGCTCACCACCAGCTTGTAACCCACCCCTGCTGCCAGCTTAGGCCCTGTACCGGCTTTGGGCTCTCCCGTCAGGGCTGTGCACTGCAGCAGCAGCTGCAGGCTCCCCGCTTGCCGCGCCAGGCAGTTTTTGCCACCATTGTGTCTGGGCTGCCCAGTGCACGAGCTCTGGGCGGGCAGCAACAGTGAATACTGCCTGGCACAGCAAGCAGGGGGGCTGCAGCTGCTGCTGCTGTTGTGCACAGCCCCAGTGGGCAAGCCTGGAGTCGGTGCAGGGCCCAGGTTGGCAGTGGGGGCAGGTTATGAGCTGCTGCTGAGTGCGGGGAGAAAAGTGGGCCCCCACCTGCCCTGTGGCTGGCGCTGCAGCCGCTTGCAGCCTGCATGGGGCTGCCTGTGCCTGCTCAGGACAGCCCTGCTGGGCTGCAAGCGGCTGCAGCAGGGAGCGCAGGCCATGGAGCGGGCAAGGGGCTGCTTTTCCTCAGGTTCCTTCCCTGACTCGGGTCCTCCACACCCCCAACCCCCCTTACCTGAGGTTCTGGCATGGGGCAGCCACGTACTCCCAGGCCAGAAGCTCCGGCTGGGGGACCAGGCTGGGCAGACCCTGCTGTTGCAGGAGCCCACCAGGCTTCCCCTGGGTTCTACCGCCCTTGGTTCCTGTCATTTTTGACAGGAACCTAGGACAGATCAATATTAATTTTCTAAATTTTTTAGGGGCCCCATAGGCCATATAGAATGGCCTTGTGGGCTGGATCTGGCTCGTGGGGAGTATTTTGCCACCCCTGTTTTAGGGCTTTCTTTATGTCTCTGGCTTTGTGCCTTGTAGATGGTTTTTGAGGAGGTGGGGTGGTGATTTTATGGGTTCCTTGGCTAAATGGTTGCCTGTGGATGCAGAGAACCAGGAGTTAGTAGCTTGAGAGGTCCCTTCAGTCCTTTGCTCCTGTGTTCCTGAATTTGCAAATAATCCAGCCATTTCCTCCTAGAAGACACTTAAATGAATCATGCTGTGCATTTCAATCTGCTACCAGATGGCAGTTGCACTATTTCGCCTGAATGTGAAAACTTAGTCAGCTAAAGCATACTGCATCTTCTGCCACTTCCAGGAATATTTCTGAATCGGATCCGTAAGGCAGCTACATGGAGTATTCTAACAGCTTTTATTCAGTGCTGTGCCTTTGACTTAGCTACAAAGGCAGATGCCAGATTCAGAGAATAGTAGTATAATCCTTGCTCACCTAGACAGGGGTGCTACTTATGGGGTATCATGGGGGTATGACATGGCTAATCTTTTAGTTGCAGGATGTGATCAGTGCTTCTGGCTGCCCACTTGGCCCAAGTTGAAGGGCGAGGCCATTCGACTTCATCAAGGGTAGGCCCTCAATTTAGTTGGCAAGAGCTGTTGGCTGAGCCAGACTTCCCAGCCCTTCTTTTTGAGCTGCATGGGCAGCCAGCAGCACCTGCTAGATCAGTTGAAGGCCTAATCCCGCTGAAGTTGAAATGTCCAGCCCTCCTTGAGTTGGGTGGGTGGCCAGCTGTTCCTTAGGGCCCCCCTGGTTTGGGGGGAGAGGGAGAGGCAGGCAGTTTGGCTTTAGATTATTTGGTTTGGATTGGGTCCTCAGCTTATGTGGCAGGCACCACTGATCGTGTTGACCTGCCCAGGACCTCTTTTTGAACCAAGTGGTCCCTCAGCTGACTTAGAATGCCATCTTATTTGATTAAAAATAGAACTTCTGTCTTTGGTGTTAGAGATTTCCTCGTAAACTATCCTGTATAGGGGCAACAGCTTAGTTCCTGGTTCTGATCCGTTTTTCTTACTGCAGCTGAAGACATTTAGCAACATAAGGCTTTCATTGCACTGGGGAATTGAGAATGCTGCCTGGCTTATAAATAGATATTTTCTATTTTAAATTGCATGTTTTTGCATGTGAAAATTTGTATTGTGGGGGAGAAAAACTATCCAAGCATTTTTAGAACTGAAGTTAGTGTTAAGGTCAAAACGATGTAATTTGTTTGTTCCAGGAATGGTAACAGTTTTTTCTAATCGGCTGGGCTGGCACAACATGGAACAGTTGCTCTCCCAGTTTCAGAGCCGCCTCACCTTTGGTGTCCATAGGGAGCTATGTGACCTGGTTCGTGTGTCTCTGCTGAATGCGCAGCGTGCCAGAGCTCTTTACAACACTGGCTTCATTACTGTGGCTGACCTGGCGAAAGCAAATCCTGCTGATGTGGAAACTGCCCTGAAGACTACAGTGCCATTCAAAAGGTGAGAAATCAGCAGGTTGGGAACTGGAATGAAGACAAGTTGGTTTTGTTCCTTTTTACCATCAACAGAGGAAATGGACTCAAGAGAGTCAGTTTTTTGTGTGTAATTCCAAGAGTATTTCTAAGTGAGTTGTCATCCTGTGATTTATAGTGTAAATTTTGGAGACCTGGGTTCTCTTCCTTTTTCTTCCATTGACGCATTATATAGTTGTGAGGAAGTAATTGACCTTGATTTTGCGATGTGTAAAATGAGAATGATGCTTTCCTACTCCACAGAAGATGTGTTAATTGAATAATAGGGTGGTATTTCAGGTTACCTGTAACCAATTCTAAAGGCACTTAAAACAGGAGCATCCGTGCATTGAACTTAAAGGATCTTAAACTTTGGTAAATACCCTCTAAGTATCTTTAAGTTAAGCCACTTAAAACTAGGGTTATCTTTGACCTATCCTACCTAGCTTGAGCTAGGGTTCTGTTCATCTGCTCAAAGGAGATGAAGCTACCAATTGGCAGTCATCCAGCATCCCAGCTCTTCTGCCCCGATAGACTTTTCATCCTCCCACGTTTTATTGCTCACAGGCTGGTACTTGGACCCAAGTTGCAACCACAGCTGTCCCCAGCGGGTATGATCCTGGCCCACATAGCACTGTGCCACTGGTTCCAAGGACCCCAGGAGACCTGATCCAAGCCCCTGGGCTGGGGAACCAGGCACACAGCCCTCCCCTCAAAGAGTTAAGCCCTTTGCCCCACATCTGAGCAGCTTTCCCCTAGCCAAGAGAATTTGCAAGGTATCTCCAACATCCTGTGTTCCTGGTGGGTGAGGTGGGATGAGGGAGTGGGGAAAGGGCTGCTTAATACTGAGCATGCCAAGAGTATGGAGTCAGGGGGACATGTTTCCCCAGGATCAGTGCTGTCACCACAGTTAACCCCTGGTGGCTCTACATTAGGAGCAGAGCCACCAGGCAGTGAGAAGGTGGAGCCCAAGGGGGCATGCTTCCCTGGGCTGCATGTTCTGGCCATGCTTAGCTCCTGGGGCTCCTCTCCCAGAGGGATAGAGTCCTGGATCCTGGCCATGTGGCTTGCAGGCCCTCTAGTGGCAAGTCACAGTTGTGCAGGTCAGAGTCGGCATTCAGTCTTAACTTGTGACTTTCCTGAAATTTGTTCCAACTTTAATACTACCTAACATTCAACAGATTTAGAGTAGCTTAAAGATAACCTGTAACAGCACCCTTATGTCATAACCTCTAATGGTGTTATATTAGTGCAGAGTATCAAGACATGGCAATGTTGCTGGGATTGGTATAGTCCCCTCCCAATCTAAACTGGTCTGTTAGCAGAAGTATCTCCAATTAGAAATACTTGAATTTCAGTTTTGCAGGTCCAGTCGAAGCCTTAATAATTCTGGAGGTATTTACTTCATGTATTTACTTTGCTGTAATAGATTCTTAATTATTTCAGTGATATATATTCACGCTTACTTTGAATGTTATTGTTGTTTGTGTTTGAGATGTCTTTTAGGCTTAAACACGTCTGTCCAACCACAGAGAAGTCAGGGAGCACATATAGCATGGGCCTAAGACTCTATTGTCTGCACCCCCACCCTCAAACTGCTTCTCCCTATTGCAGGAACAGAACAAAAAGGAAAAGGTGGAGGAGGGAAGTGGAGCTCAGTGGTAGTAGCAGTGGGGGCAGTGGTGCTTGTGTGGAAGTCCATGGGCTACAAATTAACTCCTTTTAGGCTGCATGCTGTCCATGGGCCATGAGTTTGGACAGCTCTGGGTTAAACCATTAACCCAACAAAAGCTGTAATTCAGCTTACATTGACATCTACTTGGAAAAAAACCCTTACAGTTTATGTAGGGGGGTGAATAAAGTCTAGTTCTGTCACACGCTTGCAGCTGATGTAGGTAGAAGACAACACTATCTGCAACACTTAGGTGTTTTGACCTCTGTTTCTCTAAACCATTTTGAAATGTGAATGATACTGGAGTTTCTTCTTGGTGGCTTTAGTCTGCTTCTCAGAACTTTTTGAAATTAGTGAATGTATCCTGCACAGTAGGTTCTCAAGAATGTAAGTCAGTATGGCAGAATAGCTAACAAATGAGTTTGAGTTAAAATACAGAACTGCCTTTTGACTCTTACACAGGTTATTCAAGGTGCGAGTCACAGTGGTGGGAGGAGGGTGGGGAAACCAGCATGACTAAGCATATAGTTACTCTTTTGCTATTACTGCTTCTTTAAGAAAAAGAAAGAAAGAAAGACTTTTTTTTGGCTTTTAATAGGCATCTGTTCCAGGGAGGGTGACCCATCGGGACCAGTAGAGAGTATGTACAGGCTGGCCTGAACACCTGGGCCTCACAGACAAGATCCTGGGCTCACGTCCTGCAAGGCCTGCCCGTACATTCTTGACTAAAAACCATCCTAGTGAGCCAACAGACTAAAGAGAGACTTTTTTTACTTTTAAGAGGCGTTTATTCCAGAAAGAAAGACTTTTGACTTTTAAGAGGCGTTTATTCCAGGGAGGGTGACCCATCGGAGAAAGAAGGAAAGAAAGAAAGAAAGAAATGTTTATTTCCTAGTCCAAACTAAACGGTCCTCAAATATACTGAACTTAAAGCTTCACTGAAACTGTTGTGGTAATTAAAGATAAGTGCAGAGCAGCATGGTGCCATTTATCAATGCCAGTGTGAGTGTTTCTACAGCACTTCCTATTTGACTTTTGTTTGTTTCTTTTTCATTAGCCTTCGTAGGGCGGTGGATGAAGATGAAGAGGCAGCTGAGGAGCGCAGGAACACTCGCTGCATCTGGACGGCTGGAATGAAGCATGTCACTGAAAATGAAGCTGCCTCCCTTATTGTGGAGGAGGCTAGAATGCTCCTGCAGCAGGACTTGGCTGTGATGGGAGTACAGTGGAACCCAGATTCTTACCTGGACTCTGAGTCAGCCTCTTCCATGATCAGCAGCGAGTCAGAGCTGGAGGACAGACAGTACAGACTGAGCAGGGAGGGGTCATTTGAGACCCTAAAAGCATTTAACAAGGAAAAATATGGACTTCACCCCAACTCTCAGTCTGGGACTTCAGCAAAGATTGAAAAGGGAAATAAAAGATTGCTAGGTGCCAGTACCCCAAAGGGCAGGCTCCAGAGCGAGGCCCAGATAGATCAGATTCAAACAGAGGAAGGAAACATTGATGTCATTGTACAGAGTGCTAGAAAACGACCACATTTGAGCAAAGATAAAGAAAACATGGAATTTACTTCCAAGAGAAAAAGCAAGGCAGGCTTCAGGGAAACAAGTCAAGAATCCCCTACTGAAGAAGGCAAAAGACCAACCTTGAGCTTTGTTCCAACAAAAACTTCTGCTGTATGTAGGCCAAGGAGAATAATGGGTGGAAGCTTAAATCAAAGTAGAAACTGTAGCAGGACTTTGAAGCAGCATAGGTCACTGCTTGAAGAGTCAAGGAGGCAAATAACAGGTATAAAAGGACCCCCTCTTTCCAGACACAGCAATTCTGAAAGTAAATCCTTTCCAGATGGAAGTAATAAGGGACTGACAGAAAAAGGATCGTTGGTTCACAAGGACAAAATCTCAGGATCTTTTCATGAACATTATCTGCTTATAGGAAGCAAAGAGAAAATGGAAGGACTGCTTATGGAGCCTTCTGTTACTAACGAATGCAAGCCTAAAGAAAAAACAATTTGTCAGGTATCTAGGGATGTTATAACGAGGGATGCTGTAACTATGAGGATGGAGACAAGTGACACTGTGGGAGGCCTGACGATACCTAGTAGGGAGTTGAAAAATGAGAATATTGGTGCCAAAGACAGTAAAGTTCATGCAGGAAAAAAATATGCTGAACGGCTATCTGGAAAACAGCAAATGATTCTAGATACAGACCTCTGTAATGAAATAGTCAGCAGTTCTGCAAAAACACATGTGAGTGATGGTGCACACAAGCAGAAAACTGTTTGTTATGAACCTAAATCCTGCCTTTTCCCAATTCAAAGTGAAAGCAAACATAGCAGCAAAAGTCCCAATGGCATGTTGTTCAAGAGTGAAGGTGTGGGTAACGCTGCTGATAATCAGCCTGATGATTTTTTGAGAGACTCCACAATAAAATCCGGAGCTGTTTGTATTGCAAAAAGTAGCAAAAATGGTTATGCCCATGATCTGTCCTTGGACTATGGATACTTTGAGGACAGCTTTCAGTTGGATACTCAGATGGACAGGATAATACAGCAGCAGGTGGCACCTGAAATTGCAGGACACCAGGGAGCAAAAGGCACAGGGCTGGCTGCCATTGCTGTGCAGAAAACCTTTACAAAACTCCCCTGCGATAACGCTTTTCAAACTGAGAGTATCACTGATAAAAACCTAGTTGCGGCATTTAGAGAGAGAGACTCTTCAAGTCTTGTGACAACACTTGGTATGAAACAGCCCACCGATCTATGTTGCAGTGATAAAACTTTGGGCTCTGTGAGCTCTTGTTTACAGTCTGCAGTGAAATTCCCAGATGCTGCACTTTGCCTTAGAGGAAATGATTTTTCTGTCACTGACTCGCAGCTACACAGCTTTTTACAAGGTTACCTAACCCAACCTTCAGTGAAGGAGAGTGTCTGTCTAGGTCTTCAGAATGGAGCCCCCGTCTCCAATGGCCAGAATCCACACATCATACATGTACAGGTAGAATGTCACCCTGTTCCTGAAACTAGTCTCAATACAAGCAATAGTTTGCTGTTTGAAGATAGTTTCAGTGATGTCAATGACCCTTCTGGTATTCGTGCAGGTGAAGCTCAAGGGGTGGAAACCAGGGAACAGGCGATTCTGCCCCTTCCTCCTAACACCATTTCTAGCTCTCTTGTTGGCTGTCTGCATCAGCAGAGCTGGGGGCCTATTCAGGATGTACGGAGTATAAATCAGGTTGAGCAGCAGCAGCCACCACAGTGTAATGACGCGTCTCTTACGTTCTCTGAAATTGATTCTTTCCAGTTGGCTGAAGCTTTTGACAATGTGAGCTCACCTCCTTTTCAAGGAGACTTGCCATCTGCAGCTTTTGTTGAGCCAGAGCTAAGAAAATCTGATGCTCAGGAGGACTCCGGACCAATGGACATAAAAGGAGATAAAAGTGTAAGACCCCAGAAAGCCCAGCAAAATGTAAAAAAAACCCCCAATTCTATAGTATGGAGCGAACATTCATTTGAGTTAAGCCCAGGGTTGCAAGAAATTCTAGACAAGTGGCCTAGCCCTTCAGGCAATAAACCTGCTTCATCGAGTCCAAGCATCCCTGGCTCAAAGGAAAAATTAGTTCTTTCAAACTGCAGCCAAGAGAAAGGTGCAGTGTTTGAATTTGGCTGTGGTCAGAAAAAGCCATTACCCCTTTGCCAGGGTTTAGAGAACTATTTCACAGGTAGAGAGAGCAATAGGGGAGCCTTGGAACAAAAACCAAATTGTTCCCCTAATTTTCTCAGGGGAAGCAGCAGGAAGCGTGATCCTCAGCCAGATATTAGCAATGGGTTTATTCCTCCAACGCCGCCTATGGAGCCTGCACCAAAGAGTTTTGGCACGTCCTCTCTGAAGTCTGGGAAAAAGAAAGATGTCATCCTCATGAATGAAAGCCCACTCTGTCAGGTGCTGCAGAATGGCATATCTGTTTCAGACCAGCAAATAGAAACACTACAGTTTAATCCAGAAAATGGAGGCCCGCTTAAGACTGACCCTGTAAAAGATGATTCTGTTATAGACCAGGACTTTTCACTGCAGTTATCTCAAGATGTTTTGCCACTTATTTCATGCAGTGCTGAAAGTTTCACTATTATTGATGTGGCAAGTGACATGGCTCTCTTCCAGACTTTCATCCAAGAATGGAGGAACAAAAATAGATTTGCCATCTCGGTGGCTTGCGAAAGAACAAAACGTCTCTTGTCTCCCAGGTCAACTATAGGTGGCAGATTCAAACAAGGTCAGTTTTGCCTTTGTGTATTTCATGTTCCAGTGCTTTAGTTTGTGAAGAGAAGTTCAGTTTATCTTGCTGAGAGTAATCAAAATTCAATGGCAGTAGATTAGGAACAAATATGCATTTTTTCATTTTAAATTTGTGAAAATAAGGAATAAATCCTATATGTATTGAATGTTGGCAGCTGCTGAAATTTCCAGTTCATTTGGAGAAAGGCATGTATTGGACCTAGGCATTGCACTGAAGGGTGGAACTGGAAGGAGGAAGGTGGTTAAAGTGAGTGTGAGCCAAAAATACTTAAAGGATTGTTACCATCATCAGCCCATAACAATGGCCATTAAGTATTTCTTGCTTGTACAATCCCTGTGGCTTATAGCGGGCATGCTGGTGAATGGCTATGTGCCTGCTATGTGAAGTGCGTAGTAAAACATCATCATGAAACAGTCAGCCAGCATAATAAAGTAAGCAGAGTACCTGCTATAATGGCTCCTTGTATCTTTGTAAGGAGCATTATTGCTAAAGCAAACAGAAGAACCTGTACTGTTGCTCTGTTATGAGGCTTGGAGAGTTGAGCTAATCTGGAATCAGTGGCAAGTTTATCACAGAATAAATGATGCTTTTCTCATTGAAATCTATAAGTGTGGCAAATGACAAGCATTTAAATGACCAATATAACTGGTATTTAGAAGATGGGGACACTTCTGTCTGACTCATTCAGATGAACACACACTTCCAAATTAGTGCACAGAGTAAATATGAGCCAAACTTTCATCACATCCCTTATTTTAAAGTGGAGTCCCGTTGTGGTTTACTGATAATGCAGTAGGACATACACAAATGGCTTTCAGCTTGGCACTAAATAAGTAATATTTCTGAAGTTGGAAACAAAGCAATTTGCTCAGAGCCTCCACTAACTAGAAAGTAATAATCCTGGTTAAATATTTTTCAGGTTATAATAAGGTTATAACCTTATCGTAACCTGCTTCATTCATTTAATTGTTTAATGGCAACCCATCCCAGGCTGTTGCTGTGCTCCTGCACATTTTCATCACTAGTATTCATATAGTGCAACTCTCCAAGGGGGCTGATGCACTGTTTTAGGGAGTTTCTATAGAGGGAGGAGAGCAATTGTGATGGAAGGGGGTATGAAAGTAATGAGTAGTTTCCCTTTATCCATCTCTGAGGGGGATATGGATGAACCAGCCTCTGGTCTTTGAAGGTCTCTACCAGGTAGTATGTGAAATTGATTTTTTTTTTTTTAATTTTGCTCCCTAATTGTAGCCTATAAACAGATTTTCCATATAACCATTACTGCTAACATGGGAAAGTATTAAGATATTTGCCTGACCACGGGAGCAGCATTGACAAAACTATTTCAGGATTGGGAATGTAATTATGATAGAGAAATGATAAATGTGTTACCATACAAGAGGAGGGAATGCAGTTACACCTCAAATGTTATGAATGCAGAGGTGGATCCAGTGAGGTGAGGGCATGGTCAGCCTCTTCCCTCCCCCCGCTTCCTTTTTTTTAAATTATGTAGTGCACACACAGTGAGCAATCTTTACTAAGAGCTCTAGTCTCCACTGCTGGTTACACCCCCATCCCTCCATTAGATCTCCATTGCACTCCCCTTTTCAAAAGCCTACGTCTGCTCCTGTAAGTATGGTAATACTACAGAAGGCCAGCTCATTTTCAGAACTCCTAAGCAGTGGTTTTCTCTGTTACAATGCCCAGGCTACCTTGCTGTTGTAAAGGTGTGTTGGGAGAAAGAATGTAGAAAACAAGAGGCTGGTGGATAGGTGAGAATGAAGGCATTCTAGGTTGTTTCATTATTGGAATGTTAATTGATTAAAATGTTATATGTATAATTTTACCTTTAAAAAATATTTCCATAGTAAGATCTCCCCAGCAGATCCAGGTTAAAGATGATGGATTCCCTATCAAAGGCTGTGAAGATACCTTGATAGTTGGGCTGGCAGTGTGCTGGGGTGGAAAGGATGCCTACTATGTCTCACTGCAGCAAAAGGCAGACGATCAGGCTGGTAAGAGCTCTTGCAGACAGGCCAGACTGCAGAAAGCTAGGCATTTCAGAGTGGACAACCCTGTGAAAGTTGTCACCTAGTTTGGGAGTTAGTGGACATATTTTTGGAAGCTGTGAGTGTCCCTAACAGTCTCGTTATCTGACAGAAGAAAGCAGCCGTGTTAATTTTTGCCAAGGGCGATGGCAACATGCTTTCCAGTGTTTCCTCTGTTTCTAATGAATTTCCTGGCTACAAAGTGTTGTTTTTCAGGCTTATCTGCCTGTGAATGTGACTGAGCAAGATGCTAATTCTCCCCATTTCTTTGGACAGCCCATGCATGCTGTTGTTTATAAATAAACAAGCACTCAAACTGCTTCCTAAATCCCTTGTATGTAAAATCATTTTGCATTTATTACTGTTATGTTTCTGCTTAAGATTGCTGGCTTTAGAAAACCTCCACGCTACCTCATCTATTGCTTTGGTATTCTGAGTAAAGAGATGATGTTTTTTGTGCCCGTTTCCTTAGAAGTCAGTGCCAGTTTGGCACCCCCTGCTTTGGATCAGAACCTATCTGTCACTGAGCGACTGTGTCATCTCCAGTCCTGCTTGCAGAAAGAGCCCGAGGGAAAGCACTGTCTGGTTATGTATGACTTCATCCAACACTACAAGACCCTGCTAATGGCCTGTGGCATCTCCCTGGAAGGAAGCTTTGAGGACCCAAAGGTTCAGGGATTTGTTAAGAAATTAAATTTGTATAAAACTTGCATTTTATTTTTTTAAACCAGTGTTTGATGTGCTTTGTACTTTGCTCAAGTCATTTGTCTGTTTATTGAGAGTAGAAAAAAATTGCCATAGGTTTTAGTGATGCTTTCCACAGCAGCAATAATAGCTAGAAGTAAATGTAGAAACTTTTTATGGCCAAATTTTCCAAGGTGCTGAGCTGCTACCAAAGCCCCTGAGAATCAGGTCTTTGATTTATTGTTTCCAAATGTTTGTTTAATTATATGCAGCTCTAAGCCACATGTCACTTGGGCACTGACATCTCTCAAATACAGCTCTCCAGGGGGAGAGAGACAGCATGCTTCAAAATGAGCTCAGTCGACAGGTCCTTCCTCTTATTGTGCTGTTTAAAAAGAGCGCTGAAGTTTTATTTGAATTGAAAAAGCATTATTGTATTTAAAACAGACTGAATAAAATAGGAATTTTGATTTGCAGAGAATTTTGGATCCTTAAGCAGTACAAATGCAAAAAGTATGTCTAGAGGTACACTTAGGCTTTTCTTGCGGTTAAGGTATTTGCATATGGTTCTCATGGATTAGAAGTCACTGCCATGGTATTGTTTACTTGCCAGTGAACCTAATATATGATTGGCTCCATGGGTCTTTTCCAAATAAAACTATATAAATATCATGGGGGAAACCTTTTCACTCTTGATATTTCTTATCAGTAACTTGATGATTAATCTCTTTGGTTTGTAATTAATTACAGAGCACTAGAGATGTTTCTGGACCTGGTCTTTCTTTTTCCATTTTGCATATCTGACATTTTTAACTTTGTACTTTTTGCTTAAATTAAAATCAATAAATCGCTTCTGATTGATTTAGTCACCAGGAAATGTTGATATACTTGCTTGCATAAAGTAACCCAGCATACCTTTAGGTTGGGTGGCGTGATTCAGCATCAAAATACATATATAAGCAAACTGTATTTAAATATGTCCAGCAGGAGAGAGAACCTAAACTTTAGTGTTACAGTAGAGTTCTAGGGGGAAGAGAAAAAACCCCATAAGAATTGCAGCTTTACTTTCAAATGGCCTGCTCTGTGTGTGAGCAACATCAAATCTTCATAGCAAAATAAATTTACTTTATAGTTTGGCAACCCAGAGTCATTGTGGGAGGGCGAGAAGGATCCTGTTATGGCTCTTCATGCAGCCTCAGAACTATTAAACATGTTTCAATTACAGGGTCCAATTTTGCTTTCACTTGGTTTATATAAGGGTCATTTGATAGTAGAATTTACCTGACAGAGCCCTGATTACTTGTATTGATATGCAGAAATGGGGGTCAGGCTGGGTTCTTTTCACAGATCCCCATTTCATAGCAATCCTTATAATGCCATTATTTTTTTTACAAAGAGTCCTTTTCATGTGCAGACTTTACTCCATTTCTATTCGATTATCATGGCTGTATTATCTGTGAAGAACCACTGAGTGAAGCCAATGCTTTGTGTGCATTTTATTGACTTAAGTAATAATTCTCAGAACCATTCAATTGACTGTCAGTAAGACTTGGGTGTCTCACTTGAGGGCTTTGTTGAGACACAAGTTTACACTGGTATTGAGAACTTTTGGGCTCACTACCAAATAGTGTTTATGGTTCTGTTATTATTAAAATAACCAAAGTGTTCAATATTTGCTTATGTCCATTTTAGGTAGCATGTTGGCTGCTGGATCCTGGTTCTAAAGAACGTACTCTTCACAACATGGTTACCAGCTTTCTCCCTCATGAACTCCCCCTGCTTGAAGGAATAGGAACTGGCCAAGGGGTGCAGAGTTTGGGGCTTAGTGCCAGTGCTGATCACTCTGGGCGGTACAGAGCAGCTGTAGAGTCTGTGCTCATCTTTGGCATCATGAACCAGCTTAATACACTGTTACAGAAGGAAAACCTAACCGGTAAAAAGGAGCAGGGGTTGGGAAGTTTAACTAGATGAGTAGGGTCATTTGGGGAGATCAGTATTTTTTAGCTTTTCTACTTATTTCAGATGCTTTCTGCAAAGTGGAGATGCCTACACAATATTGCTTGGCTCTGCTGGAGCTGAATGGAATTGGCTTTAGCGCAGTGGCATGTGAGACCCAGAAACACATCATGCAAGCTAAACTAAATGAGATTGAGACCCAGGCATACCAGCTGGCAGGCCACAGCTTCTCCCTGACCAGCCCTGATGACATTGCAGAGGTATTTGAGGGACTTGGGTGTGACAGAGTTGCTGCTTCTAAAGGACTCATCAAGTTAACTTCTTACATTCGGGTAGAAACCTTGGTGGAGGGGTATTTGGTGGGAGAATTGGACTTTAAAGATGGAAAACAAACCTAATTCTGATCGAGGTTGATTTTTCTGATACAGCTCTATGTTGAAAGGGGCTGAGTCTCTCTCAGGTGGTACTGAGCATCTTCACCTTCACAGACTTTAGCAGACGAGGAAGGTATTCATGCTATGCAACATGTTGTAGGATTAGGCTTTTAATTTGTAAAGAGCTACAGCTACTCATGATCAGCTGTCAGTTTCCTAAGAAAATATGCAGGATCTATTACCAATTCAGACCCAAAATGTTGTCAAAATGTTTTTTTGGCTAATACTTGGAGGGTGTGGATGCACTAACACTTGGATCCCTTTCAGGAGAGGAATGTTTCACAAAGACAGCAGCTGGTGCTTCTTATTGTTATGTGTGAATGAGCTGGCCTCAAACCAGATCCGACTTTACCTCTGAATGAAGCAGTACTAAAGTTGGAGCAGGTTTGCTGCATTTGAATCACTCTCAGCTCATTCACACATAGCAATTAGAGTGTGCCAGCTGCTGCCCCGTTGAAACATTCTGTTTTGAAAGGGTTCCAAGCATTTGTGTGTCCACACCCTGATAATAGAAATTAACTCTACTCTGTATTGGTTTATTGAAGAAATTGTGTACTTGAGCTGCGTTGACCAGCTTGTATTGTTACTGCTGTGCCTGGCATTTTGGGCAGAAATAAAAGGGAATCTTATTTCAAACCAGGTTTGAAATAGTGCACCAAAAATAAATTGGTTACTGCCAGATTTGTATATATAATGCCTTCCAACCAAGTAAATCCCAAAGGGATCCATTCTATGGTTCACCTTTCTGTATGTGCAGTGTGCTGACCATCTTACTTGATGCGTGTCCACCAGTATCTCTACCGGAACTGTTCTTAACGTGGAAACTGGACAAAATGTGCAAACAACCATTGTTTAAAAAACTCCCCAAAATGTTCCCTACTTCCCTGTAAACACAGAATTTCTGCTCACAGTAATGCTGATCTGATGCCAGTTGGTGTTCATGAACTAATGACTCTCCAGGTTTTCAAGTCTTCTGACTCATCACAGCTAAGGAAAAAAAGCCTCTTTTGGAAGTATTTTTCCTGTAAAATGTGGTAAATTTGGTATGTCAAAGATATAGCCTGCCAGCCAGATCCGGCCTACGGAGCCATTTCACCCAGCTTGTGGGGCTCCTAAGGGGGCCAGAGATTAGAGAGTGGGGTGAGTGGGGGCAGGGTCTGCTGCCAGGTTCCCAGCTATGGAGTTCCACTGAGGACATGTCAGCAACGAGGGGGTGAGTGACAGCTGCATTGACCCTCATGCTGCTGTCAATGTTCATCATGTGGCTGCCATATCTGGGTCCTGCCTGTGAAGCTTCTCGTGATCCCGATCTGGCACATGAGGAGGCCTGCAGTCTGGATCTGGCCCAGGGATCTAGTTGCATATCAACTCCGAATAATGAATTTGGTGTAAAAGTTCTGTTAGAATTTATTGAGCACCTCATGAAATTCGTATGAACTGTTGCCATTTTATGCAATGTTCTAATACGAGGCTGTTCATACTATGCAAATCACTTCTGCTTTCCCCTGCCTGCTGTGTAATTGAATATAATCAAATAGTGCAAAATACCACCTGAAAATTCAGGATAAGCGGTGAAGATTTGTGTTTCTAATGACAGCTGAATTGCATCTGTCACTGTGGCTAGTTTTCCAACTGATAGTAGTTTGCTAGGAAAAAAACTAATTTTCAAGCTAATGTCTAAAGCTCTTTAATAAAAGGTCCCAGTAATGTGCTCTTTCAATGCCTCATGTCCTGAAGTCAGTTCCCAGGTAACATCCAGGGTTAAAAACAGAACATCCAGGGCTGAGTAGCTTGAGATTTGACTTGTAGCAAAACAGATGCTAGACAGTCATTTAGGACATCTTTACCCATGCTCCAGAGCGGTGGGGGGATGGGGCACATTAATTAAAGTGGCTCTGAGAGCTGCTCTAATTAAGAAGCCCACAGCGTCATGTGTATTTAGCATTCCATGTTTCAAATTAGTGGTGGAGGTGCTTTAACTAAAAAGCTAGTTGAATGAGCTTTAGTTAAAGTTTAGTTAAAGCACAGGAACATTCAATACAGGTGATACTGGAGTGCGCTAATTAATCAAGTCTGCTCCAACACATGTTAATTAGCATATGTTGGAGTAGACATCCAGCACATGTATAGGTGTCCTTGTATACTAGTCTTAAATGGCAATTAATTTGAATCCCAGGAGAATTCCAAGGCAAAGAATTAATTTGGATACTTTACAGGTACTTAATGTGGGGAAACGGGCTCCTGTCTCTGTACAGTCTGGGGTTTGCTGCCAGACAAAATTCTCAAATTTAAATCAGTCTAGTCCTTTGTTTTCAGCATCAGTCTCCTACTCCTCCATCCTACATCTTTTCCTTGTCTTCCTGTCACTACAGCCAAGCAGTTAAGGAGTGAGCAGTGAGGATATCTGCAGCCTCATTTACAGGAATCAATTACCTTGTCTAAAAACACCTTGCAATCCAAACTTTTTAAGATTAGAAAATTAGATTTTAGACTACATTTTGTAGTTAATTAAAACAAGGAGGAACTGCTATTGACAATACACAGATCTTTTAATCAGCGTTTTAAGTACCTGGAACATTAGCATTGTTCTTTTGTTAGAATATAAGCTATTAAAGTTCTCTTTCACTTGTTTATTTTGGGGTTTAAAAACATGTACTGAATTTGAAACTGATCTCTTTTAGGTATTGTTTTTGGAACTGAAGTTGCCAAATGGAGATATGAAAGCTCAAGGGAATAAGAAAACTCTTGGTTACACAAGAAGATGTGCTACTAAAGGACACCGGATCAGGCTGGGCAAGCAGTTCAGTACAACCAAGGTACAACTAAATTAAGTGTGGTTCTGTACTGTGACTATAGGAATAACTTCCTTCCCATGTACTCATCAGAGTTTGATTGGATTTTAGTGAGGAAAAATAAGTTTTAGTGCTGTCTGCTCCCATGCAAAGTCAAATGTAACCTCTTTTTAAGGCACAGATGTAACTGAGAATGAGGGGTAACTGCAGATATAACTGAAATGGTAGGTTTGGCTGAGTGCAACTCCACCTAATTGTGTCTACAAGACAGAAATAGCACAAGAATTGTGTAGGGTCAACAGTTAGAATCTCTTGTCATCTTGAAGGATGCTTAGATTTCAGGGAGAAAAATACAATACAAATTCATATGTAGACACAAAGATTAAAAAAAAATGTTTTTCTTGCAAAAGAAAGAGGTTTGTTTTGGAGTTGTCTCCTGGCTCTTGTATGGCAGGATTAACTGTCAGTGATTAATTTTCTCTGCCTATTAAAACCACTTCTGTGTTCTGCCCTTCAAAAAAATTGCTTTTCAGAATGACTATGTAGATGGGTTTTAACCATGTACGATATTGAAAACATGTACACAGTCCAGGACCACCAGCGTGACTACCAATTTCTAACTGTTGTGAAGCTGCTGCCCTAATACTGATTGCCTGAGGTTAATCACTGCTGCATTTGTCAGACAAAGACATATGACCAGATCTACTTGTTCCCTGTTTTCAGGGCTCATTAACTTGTGTTGTGCCCCCAGTGTCCTTTTGTTCAGTGTGAGAAGTGGGTTGGAAAGCAGATGCTGGTGTTGGTGTCTTAAGCTCTAGCAGCAGTGAAGAGATGAGGCACTTGGTAGATTTCACTTGGTGTTAGCCCAGGTGGGGTATTGTAGAAGTAATGCTAAGGGTGAAGAGAGTTGCCTAACTTTTGCAGTGTTGGCTACTCTGTGATGCTACTAGGAGTCCCAATGGCTGTATTCAGCATTTTTTAAAAATTCTTTTCTTATATTTTATTTTGAGCAATTGCTTGTACCTTCGTTGATCAATAAGAAGCAACTCTTTTGACTTACCTGCAAAGTTTTTATTGCTAGTGATCACCTGTGCCCTACAAGGAGTGTGGTCAGTGGGCCTGTTTGTGTCCTCCTGATGCGCAGTCAGAATAGGAGAGGTGCAGGGAGAGAAGCACAAGAAGAGGAAGGAGGAGCATTATTCTGGGAGAGAGGAGACAACCCAGGCCAGGCGATCATTTGACTGTTTCAGGTGACTTGTTTGTTAAAGCAGACTCTGAAATTTTTCTTTAGGACTCAAGACCAAATGAGTCTGTTCAAATAATTTTCTCTGGCTGCATGTTCTATATTGCAGCTACATGTCACAGTGTTTTTACTTTCTGGAGAGCAAATATGAGTGGAGCTGTTGCTCGTGTAATATTGAGCTATGGCCACGGAATTGGAGAGTTTCCTCTTGGTATATCACTGTTGGTTAGAATTAACTTTCTCTGTAAAACCAAAGAAAACTTTGTATTGAATTTATAAAGCAGCCCATTAAAACTTTGTGCTTTACTTTATAGGATGTTCTGGAGAAATTAAAGACTTTACATCCATTACCAGGCCTGATTCTAGAATGGAGGCGAATCACTAATGCAGTGACCAAGGTGGTGTTTCCACTGCAGAGGGAGAAGCGTTTGAATTCTTTACTGGGGATGGAGAGGATCTATCCAATCTCCCAAACTCACACAGCTACAGGTAACAAGATGATCATGACATCCTTTTTCCCCCTTGGTTTCTGACCGCATGTTT
Organism: Caiman crocodilus; assembly: GCA_030014935.1. NCBI lineage: Eukaryota > Metazoa > Chordata > Crocodylia > Alligatoridae > Caiman > Caiman crocodilus. The sequence continues at coordinate 118,138,114 of JAGPOW010003648.1, read as the reverse complement.
GGGTGACCAGGAAGAATCGATTGTGTCCTTTAGCTTACTTTCAAACCAAACTAAATCAAAAATGTTAAAATACAAAAAAATGTAAATTAAAATTCAGGACCCTATATAGCTAGGCACTGCTGAAACGGTGTTACTAATATGTTGTGTGTGTGCGCATTTAAGTGGATAGAATATACAAGTTTCTGGAGCACTTTCAGGAATAGTTACAGGATTTGGGGAATACACACACATGCATGTGATTTTGGGGAGGTGGGTGTGTATATATACACAGTGTGTGTATATATGTGTATATATATATGTTCCTATTCTTCCTGTGTGTGTGTGTACCCCTCCCAAACCCTATAACTATTCCTGACTTTATCCATACATGTATTTGTATTAAAAGGCATTTTAAAGGCATCTTTCACTTTAACATTTAAACCCACTTAAACATGTATTATATTAGTTGCCTTTCTTCCTGGGAGGTACTGAAACTATTACCTGTACTTTAAAAGGAGGAAATCAAGGTGCAAATTGAGTGAAGTCACCCATAGCCAGTGGAAGAATTCAGAATTCCCAAATGATGCTGTACTTTATCAAAAAACCTCTCTCATTTAGCTTTATCATTTTGGCCATCATGGAGGTTGGATTTTGAATTGCTTTCTCATTTTCCTTTGTATTATCTCCCTCACACATTCATCCATCCATAAGATGTCATCAATCAGTACAGTCTCAGTATGTACTATCTTTTTCTTCCACTTATGTTCTTTTACTAATTTCTCTTTTTTTTTTCTTTACTTTTATAAGGAGTGTAGGACATCTGGTAAGTGTCACTGACAAGAAATTTAGTGGGAGCATATTCTAAACACTTTCTCCTTCCTCCTACCCCCATTTTTTATTTTCATTCTTGCTGCAGATGCCTTTCTCCATCTTATTTTCCTTGTTCCTTATTGCCTTTTATTCCTAATTCCTTGTCCTGTGCTGTCTGTGTCTGTGCCTGTGCCTGTGGCTGCATCTTGATGTTTTTATATATTCAGGGAAGATGTGGTCCAGTGTGTAGAGCACTAAACTGGGATTGTAGAGACCTAGGTTTGCTTTGCTGTTCAGCCTTTGACACTGGTTGAGTCCCTTCACTGCTCTATTCTTCCCTTTCCCTGGTTCAAAGCAATGCGTTCTCTCATAAGTACTTTGACATCACCAGATGTAAAGCTTGCTCTGATAGCTGAGTATGATTGTTATTACTGTGGCTTTGTGTCAGCTGGGTCTGTATTTTGAAGATGACAAAAGTTTGGCATTTACCTTATTAGAGGCTCTCTGGCATATTTGCCAGGTATCAGAGATTTGGAGCAGAATATTGAAATCCGTTATTTTTATATACTTTGAGAAAAGAAAATCTAATTAATTAGTCAGTAGGATAACTCATCACTGAATTCTTATTAGTTAGTCCCCTGGATCTCTGCCAGAGTCTCCTTGATTTGTATACAAAGCACACTGACTAATTGATTACCTGTTAAAGTGCAATTAGCTGTTTCCACACACACATGTGCACACAAACTCTCTCTCTCTGCCCCCTGCTCCCCCATGGAATGTTACCCTGATTTATTATTTGTCTTAAAAACTATTGACCTATGCCAGGAGTGTCAAACATATAGCCCATGAGCAAGGTTCCCTCCAAGGTGCACGCGTGCGTGACTGTACACAACTAAAAGTGTGGCTGTGCACAGCCTTTTCAAGGCACTAGGAGAGGCTGGGGCGGGAGCCTGGTACGGGTTCCCCGGCTCCAGGGAAGTGCTTCGCTTCCCTGCATCAGTGCCAGCAGCACTTCCCCAGAGCCAGTGGAGCCTGCACCAGTCACCCACCCCAGCCTCTGTCCCTGCCTTGCCTCACCTCTGGAAGGAGCCGCTGCCTGCCCTAGTGAGGCTCTACCGGCTCTGGGACACTGCTCCGTTCCCCAACATCGCCTTGGGGAGCAAGGAGGCATGTGGCGTCAGGGCTGGGGAGCGGAGCAGTGTTCCAGAGCCGGTGGAGCCTCACTGGGGCGCAGTGGCTGCTCCCTGAGGTGAGGTGAGGCAAGGCAAGGATGGAGCCAGGGCGGGTGGCTGGCATGGGCTCTGCCAGCTCCGGGGAAGTGCTCCACTCCCCAGCACTCTCCCGGGGCCGGGGAGCCTTCACCAGACTCCAACCCCTGGCTCCAGCCACCAGTTCCCGCCTTCAGCCACTGGCTTCTGGCTCCAGCCCTCAGCATCCTTCAGTAAGTGTCCCACACTGGACCGAGGTGGCGCAGTCATGGACCGCTGCTCCTCAGAGGGAACATAGCCCATGAGCCAGACCCGGTTGTCTGAGCCTTTCTATCCAGCTTGTCGGACCACTGGCGGGCCACAGGACATAGGGGGTGTGGCCTATCTTGGAATTCGGGGCCCTGCTGGCCATGGCTATTGGCAGCAAGCTTGACTTAGTGCTGCAGCTTTCAGATGGTCACTGCATACCCGCACCCCCTCCTTCAGACCCCTCAGCCTCTGGGCTGCCACCACTGGACCCTTCTACCACTGCAATGGCCATGGCAGCCACCCCAGTGCTTCTGGCTGGATCCAGCCCGTGAGGAGCCCCATAGTCTAGATCCAGCTCTGGGCCCCAGGTTAGTTTAACATTCCTGACCTACACTATCCATAGCACCTGTCTAGCCATCTGATGCTTGCAAAGCATTGGATCCTTTTTACCTTCTCTTGATCAGGAGTAAATAGATCATCAACTATTCCATTTTGAAGAATTCATTTCTCTTCTGGTGATGAGCTTTGACTACATGATTATGAGGGAGCAAAATCATTATTTTATAGAGAGTGCTCTGAAATTTTGTAGTAAGAAACTGTACATTTAGCATTTACCTGCATACTCATACAATTCTCATATAGAGAACAAAATGCGTGTCAATTGCATTTGACATCTTTGTAACATATTTTTTTTCATTATAAACATTAAAAATCATTCTTTGGCAAGCTATGATATGGCATGCAGAATACATCTCATGAAAAGTTGTAAATAGCTAACTATGAGTAACCCATGGATAATAATTAGTCATCATTACTAATCCACTTGGAGTGATGAATTAACTATTTTTACTGTTGTGATATACACTCAAGTTTCTATATAGAAATTTTTAATGACTCAACATAACTTTCCCACAATGCAGGGATTTTCTAAAAATACCTGGCTGCACAACTCTGGAATGCTTACCTGAGACTCTCTATATGCTTGTTTTGCCCAACTACCTGAGAGTAGTTTTTCTAGGCAGGCAGCTGACCCTTATGTCACCCTATTTTTTTACTGGCCTCTGGAGTGGCATTCAAAAACATTTGGAAAGAATGGTCTGTCTTGTAGTGACAAGTGTTTTCAGACTTGCAATATAAAATCTGTTCCTCTGTGTTTGTAGTGTGCAGAATTTTATTTTAGAGCTACACCGATATATTGGATCGGCACCAATATAAAGAAAATTGACTGTGTTGGCAATCAGATTTTTTTGGCTGTTGTGGCCAATAATGTGGCCCATAAATGCCATGTGCATGCATGCATCTGTGGGCAGCCAGGAGCACAGCCCTGCAGTGCGGAGAGCAGCCAAGTGCAGCTGTTACATCCGTGGGGGAGGGGGCGTGGGGGTGTGCTGATCAAGGCCTCTGTGGTGTAGGAGGGAGTGGGGCTGGGGTAGGGGCAGGTGCTGCATAGCCATGGTGCCTGGGACTGTGGGGGGAGGGGCTCCTGCCACTATGTGCACCCCAAGAGGGCATGGGGACATGTGCCCCCAGATCTGCAGAAGGGTGATGGTGGACTAGGGCTGTGCCAGGCTCTTCCTGGCAGGGGTGGGGGTTGGGCCGGGGGCTGTGCTCGGGTTGGGGTGGCAGGAACACTGGGACGGGGAATTGGCAGGGGAGCTATGGTGAATTTTGGGGTGGATGCAGCCCCTCCCCTAGCTGTAGCCCCTTCCCAGTGCCACTGCTGCCCACCCTGATTGCAGCATGGGCCAGCCTCCCAATGCAGCCCTCAGTGGCATCCTGCCCTCACCCCACATACAGATCCTGCCCTCGCCCCCCCATGACCTCCCAGGATGCGCCTAATGGTGGGAGCCACAACCCCGCAGCCCCCAGACAAGCCACTCACAACTCTGTCCTGCACTCTACCCTGCCCTGGCTGTGAGCTGCCTGCCCCAACCCGAGCCCTACTCCCTCCCTCACCACAGGGGCCTTGATCTGCCCCCACGCTCCTTCCCTGCCTACCACCCATTCCCTCAAAGCAGACTTACTACCCCGTCCCTGCTCTCCATGCTGCAGGGTTGCATATCAGCAATTGGATTGGTATTGGCTGATATGGCTTGTTAAAAAATCGGCCATCGTTATCAGCCCAAAAAATCTCAATCAGTACACCCGTATTTTATTTTCTTTGCCTCCCTGGAGGGTCTCAGGTCACAGAAAGCCTGCATTTGTGACCATTGGATCTTTGGTACAGCAGTTCTTTTAAAGCAATTATGTCCAGCCTGTCCCCCGAGTATAGCTGTAGCCCTCGAGAGCAGTCAGATTGAGAATGTTTGTTAGTATTTAATTGCAAAGTGAAAGTATGTTCACTGCAGTGCCCTCCTGCAGTATGAGAGAGAATTGCAGTGATCCAGTCTGATACAAGGGTGTTCAACTGGCTTTGTGCCTGGGAGAAAGCCTCATGATGAAGGACACCTTTCCTCCCTGCTGTGCAAGATGGCCAAAGGCAGGGTAAAAAGTGAGGCTGAGAACCAATGAGCTGTCATAGCGCCTGGATCCTTTGCCCAAGCCCTGGCACTGGTTATGGCCACCTGGGACAAGCTATAACTTGTGCCGTTGCTTGTCATCCCCAGGGCAGGATGTGTCAGCTGGGACACATGCATTTTGGCTAGTTTCCCTCTATGTGCAGAGGACAGACCTTGCTCCTTGATATGCTCTAAGAATCATTGAAAGAGGCCTCAGGCAGATTGTGGAGGAGCCTGATATGCATGCAACTGGGAAAAGGATGGACTTCCCCACAGAGGAGGCCCAAACAGAGATAGAAGTTGATTGCAGCTACAGAGCAAGTCCTAAATGAATTGTACTTAAAAGGCTGCAGAAGTTAGTGTGGTCAGTGTGGTGTTTTGTTTTTTTTTTTTAGTAGTGAAGGTCCTTGTGCCATTTGGAACAGGTTGGGCTGTGCATCAAGGTGCAGATTCTCATCCTGAAGGGTCCATTTGGAGTTGAGATTTAAAGTTGCATTGTAAAAAAGGTTACTTGTATTATCTGGTTTCTATGATGGGCTTGATGGGTTATATTAACAGATTGCTGACCTCATGCTTAGCAGCATGAATAAATCAGTCTGGTTTGTACCCTTCTGGTAAACCGATGTACTTTTGGGGAAACTGAGTCACTACTGCCACACATCAGCACTCCCTCCTGAGAGGAGTTATATGAGAATAGACTTTCCTTTTGTTAGTTTCCCACACTTGGCATTTAATTTATTAAAAAAACTCCTGCTGTTCCTCACCTTGTCTCCAGCAAATCTCCCTGAAGAGCACTGGGATACAGATCAATCCAGTGAAATGGTGAAACTGCCATTTTGGAACAGCTAAGTAAAAAATGTGTTTTCAAGTATGTACAGGGCTGCCCCTCTGGTATAAACCTTTGATTATAGTTGCAGGAATTTCCAGTGGTGAAAAACTAGACATTAACAAGAATACTGGAGTCCCTGATTTGCTTAGCACCAAAATCTTAGCAGCAACACTTACATCTATACAGAGTGAGGACTGTCCCAACAGTGCATTAAATAGCAACAGGGAAATAAACTCCACTTCATTATGTTCATAGCGTGCTACCTTTGAGTTGGAGCAGCACCTTTACTGAGTCATCTGAAGCATTAAGACATGAGAATTTCTTGAAAAGTAAAATAAGAAAAATAATCCAGTAAAAACCCTGTCCTAGGACAATTCATTTGGGTTATAAATTATCCCTTTTTGAGTATACATTTTAATGCTGTGTTGAATATTATTTTTTTTTCTTCATTTACTTTTCCTGGAAGCTTTAAATGGGTTGTATGAAGATGAAATATTAAATGGATTGGGCCTATGCAAAGGAGGTTGATTTTCCTTCAAAGGTTCAGCATACCCTTCCCTTTCTCCCCGCCTCCCCTTTTCCTTTAAAAAAAAAAAAAAAAAAATGCTTTTAGAACTATAACCTATTCTGCCTGTCAAACCTGATTCTCAGCAAATTGATTTTATGTGAAGTCCCACTGGAGTTTTTGTATGAATTGAAAAGCATTGAGCAGTGTTTCAAAGGGAATGTAGCTGAAATATCAGTGAAGAACCTGTCTGGATGTAAGATCCAGGGATACTTTTTAATCCTTGTATTGATTTTATCTCTGATATATCTGTCTCTGCCTCCCATAGGAAGAGCACAGTGTTGGTTCTGCACTCCACAAACTGCTTATGTTGGAAGTATAGGTCTGTCTGCACTAACTGAATGCTTGATAATAGTACCTATCTAGCACTATGGTAGCTAATTAACGCCTGTTTCTAGAAAGATTATGAAAAAAATGTAATAAAGTTTTGTAATCTTTTAAAAGTAAGTAAATCTCTGCCCAAATGGAAGTTTGATTTGAAAATCTTGAGTTCAGTTTCCTGCTCCATCTTATTTATTCGTTTTTTATCTATAGCATATCAGTGTAAGACTCTAGATGCCGTAAGTATTAAAAAATACATAAACTCTAGTGAATTAGTACAAAGTGCCTCTAGCTTATTCTGCCTAATGAGTCTTCCCCACCCCTTAGTTTTGCAGCATGTCTGGAAATCCAAATCTAGGATGTGTTAGTCACAGACCTTCTATGAAAATGCTTGTTAACAGCCTCTGTGACATCACAGAGGAGAAGAGAGGCAATTACACAAATACTTCTAGGTTTTTAAATGTCAAAACTGATGCCCTGCATTGCTTGCAGAAGGTTTTTGGGAGGTGGTCCATAAGTGGGACTGTATTTTTGAGATCCTGCTGTTAATGTTCTCACTGACTAGCTTTTGATGGTGTCCAGATGTAGTGCCATGCAAAGGATATCACAGGAAACCAATCCTGAGGTGGCATGTGTATTTATTGCTGTAATGGCATAAAAGTAGTTTCTGCCTAGCTGGCTGTAGATGAAAGCAGGTTCTCTTGACAACCTCTTTTGCTTAGATGTCCAGAATCCTTTGGGTACCTGATGAGACAAGCCATCCTCTTCTACCACCCAGAGTGCCAAAGCTGATCTACACTCCAGTGGCTGTTCATTCCCTTTCTTTCTGCTGGGTTGAATTTAGATGGTTAAACTTCATTTAAACTGGAGTTTGTTAGATTCTGGGTAGCTTGTCTGAACTTCCTGCATCCATGTTAGATGCAGATAGAGAACTAGTTTTGAGAAACCCAGTCATAAGTAGTCATTCTGTGGACAGTAAGTCTGCTGTTGTTGCCTTAACTACATGTCTGTGGTGAAATACTCATAGGATGACAATATTGCCATATTAAAATTGGTGTGTGTTTAATGCATTATAAAATAAAGAGTTTATAGCTCTTTGATCAATGTCTTTAGTTACACATAGCATATGCTATGGCATTGAAATAAAACAAGTCTGATAAGGATGGCATATCATCTTTCAGGGATGTCACAGGCATGTATATCTTTCTGTTAGGTTATCTGTGACACTCTGATCCTTGCAAAGAGCATGCTTTCCTTGTTAGGCTTTTTTCCCTTACATTTGACAGGCGTAATTTTTCAAGCAGATGAATTACACAAACCATGTCCATTTTCAATGGGAAAGACATCAAATGGTTCTGCCTGCATTGCATATTTATTTCCTTGTTGATTCTGGAAGAAGTTTACAAAAGCAGCACAGCTCCAAAATGTACATAGGCTCTGGAGAGCATTCCCATTTGAGATTTGTTTCAGGCATGTTAGAGTGGTTTTTAAGTTGCTTGATGAGTGATGTTTTTCAGTGTATCCTTGCTTCTCCCAGCATACTGCTAGTTCACAGAGCATCAGTGAATGTGCCACTTGAATTGCCTGAATTCTTTGCTGTACACAAAATATTTCAGGTGGGAAGTTTACGTGCAAGTGTGCTCAAGCTGTACATTGACACATGTTCTGCTTCTTTGGGTTATCCTCTATTGGGTCTTCATTTTATTTTTTGCTTGTGTTTCATTTAGGTCGTATAAGCTTTGCAGAGCCAAATATCCAGAATGTTCCAAAAGATTTTGAGATTGAAATGCCAACCCTGGTTGAAGAGAGCCCACCTTCCCAAGCACGAAGAAATGGCTTGGCTCTTCCTGGAGCCAGGTAGGGAAGTATCTAGCAGCAATTTGTCTTGCTCTACTTCTATTAATATAGTCACACTATCGGTTTTCTTCTTTCTGTCCCTCAGAGATAGATATAGACTTCTATAAGTGTCTGTTCCATGATTTGTTCCTCCATATTTCTCTGTTTGGAGGAGAAATATCTGAAAACTGGTGGCATGTGAAATACCGAGTAACACTAATGACACTTAGCACTTAAGTAGCACTTAACCTTTGGGAGTTTCTGTGTCCTCACAGCCCTGCTCCAGGGTTGGTTAGTATTGCTTCCCTGATTTGTGTGGCTGGGTAAACTGAGGCACAGTATGACTGAGCAGGGGTTAGAGATTTTCTTAATTCTTGGGTTTAGTTTAATTCAGTGTTGCCTCTGGGGAGAATAGAATAAGATTAGATATACTTGTGTACAGCACCGCTTCTTAGATCACCCATCCTAGTGAATGAATTCTCAGTGCTATATTATTATTAATAATTTTTATTATAAAGCTCCCTTTGCAAAGGCAGTTAGGCTGCTGAACTGCTATTATAAATCAATTTCTCTTTAATTAAAGAAAAAGAAAAAAAACTTAACAAAATTACAAAGAAATAATAGTCTACTGGGCCAAGACAGCCATATTGTAGACTTACATATAGACTAGAGATTCAAATTCAGTACTTTTTTTTTCCTTCTTGTGTTTTATGTCTCCCTACCCTCATACTAATTTTCATAATTCAGGGATTCGCAACCTTTTTATGCTGAGGACTGACAAACCACGGACCAGCAAGCTGCAGACCGTAAACAACCACGGACTGGCAAACTGTGGACCAGCAGTGACAGACATGCTGTGGGCAGGTAGCCAACTCTTTTGCATACTCTTATACTGAGTATGAAAAAAGGAGTGGCTGCCAGTTCTCAATATGCTGGTCACTTTGAGTCTGCGGTTTGCCAGTCCGCGGCTGGCTGATCTGTGGTGACTTCTGGTCCAACAGCCAGCCCTCCTGCAAGATGGGCAGCCAATCCTTCGCTAATGTTATTTTTCAGGGTCATGGTTTTGCCTACTCTGAATATAGCTTGACAGCAGGGCTGTGTGAAGCTTTGGGTGGTGATTTGAATTGGAGGAGATTCAGCCCGATTTGGTGGCCAAATCTCCAAGTCCGAATTGAATTGGGGGACCAGTTAAAAAGTCCAAATCAATTCTGTGAACTTCACAGAAATCACATACTAGCATAGTCTCAGCAGAGCCCCCCGATGCAGCATAGGGCAGTGTGGGGTAGTGGGGATCACCCCCCGCCCAGCAGCACCTAGTGAGTCATGGCTTTTTCGAAAGAGCTGAGAACTGGGGAGAGCAGGGCAGCCATGGGTAGGCTGTTGGGGGTGGCTCTGGGTGATTCAGAGATTCAGCAGCAGCCGAATCAGATTCAACCGAATTGAATCTGGACAGTGATTCAAATTACCAAATTGAATCACTGTCCCCCGAATCCGCTGAATCCGAATCTGAAGTGAATACTAGCTGCTTCATATATATATATATA
>JAGPOW010003648.1:118073491-118128175 GCA_030014935.1 Caiman crocodilus | reverse complement strand
AAAAATATATATATAGGCCTACTTGACAGTTAGTTATGTGCCACCAGTAAAATAGAAAAAAGTAGTGTACCATAATTTCAATCTCATAAATACACCTTGACACTACCTTTAGCAAGAGAACCCTTTGCATATGTAACTTATGGGTTTTTTAATTCTCCTGCATGCTTTGTATGGTGCTGAGTATGCATACTGTAGTTAAACTAACAATAAAAACAAAGTGATGTGGTCTAATGCTGAGTACTATATGCTGATTTAGGAAGTAATTAGCATAATAGCACTCAGCATTAAATCGCATCACTCTAAGGATCTGATGAGAAACCTCTGTGTGCAGCATTAGGTCTGAAAAGCTCAAAAGCTAGGAATTGCATTTGCAAATATGATTTCTGAGGAAATCTCTGTAAGGGCCACAAGGTGGAAATGATACTAAGAGAGCAGGCACAGATGAAACTGTTGAAATTGTTACCAACAGATGAACAGATGAAATTGTTACCAACTCTAATACTGTCTGCTTAAGAGATCACTGGAGGAACTCTATATCTGTTCAGGGTTTCCCAAAGGAGGTGGTTGAATTTCTAAGCTTGGAGCAGAGCCCTAGCCCTGATCCCTTTTTCTCTCTTTCTCCCCCTTGCCTCCCCTCCCTGCAGCCAGGGCCATCCCTAGGGTGGGGTGAATCAGGGTGACTGCCCTGGGCCCTGTGCTTCGGGGGGCTCTGTGGACAGTGCCATATAGGCCCTGCTGTGGCCACCAGCTCTGCTGCAGCTGCCATACACCGCACTCCAGCTGCTCGCCCCACTCCCTGGCTCTGCACTTCAGCTGCTTTCCACCCCCCAGTCTCGCACAGGCCAATATGTCCTGCCACACACCCCTGGGGACGGCTCTGCCTGCAGCTGCCCCAGTTTCTCTGTCTCTCCTCCCTGCCCAGACTGTCCCTGCAGCTATAGCACGTCCTAATCCACAGTGTCCCAGCCCGGCCCACAGCTTCTACCAGCTCACGCACTGGAAGCAGTGCTGGGCAGGCAGGGACATCAGCTGTGGACACTGCTGGCAAGTTCCCAGTGGGGACTGGTGTGGCTGTGCTGATGCAGCAGTATCAGCTGCAGACTTGGGCAAATGCCCCATCTCCACCTGGAACCTGCACGTATCCACAGCTGATGCTGATACTTGTCTGAGGCTGCTTCTGATGCATTGGGTGGGAGCTCGTTTAAGCTGTGGGCATGGCTGGGAAATGCCTGGCATGACCCAACAGCCAGAACCGCCAGCTCCCTGTGGACCTGATCCCATGACTTTGTGGCTGCCCTCCTGTGGGCCAGATACACTTAGGTGGCAAGCCAGATCCAGCCTGGGGGCCTTATTTTGCCTGCCCTGGTCTAGCGCTCCTGTGAGGCATTGGCTCAGGGTGGCGGTGCTCCATCCCCGATTGCCCCTGCATACTCCCAGGGACATTTCAAAGTACCCCCAGGGGTACACATACCCCTGGTTGACAACTCCTGTTGTAAGTCAGGTTCCCCAGCCCCCAAGCTATTTTTATGGCCCTCTGCTGGACTCTCTCCGATTTGTCTACATCCCTTCTGTAGTGGAGGTGCCCAAAACTGGACACGATACTCCAGATGTGGCCTCACCAGTGCCAAGTACCAAGGAGAGGGGAAGGATCACTTCCCTTGATCTACTGACAATGCTCCTACTAATGTAGCCCAGTATGCTGTTAGCCATGTTCACAACAAGGGCAGTCCACCAGTCCCCAGCTTGTGCTATCATGGAATTGTTCTAGCCTAAGTGTAGGACTTGGCACTTGTTCTTACTGAACGTTATAAGATGTCTTTTGGTCCAATCCTCCAATTTCTTAAGGTATCTCTGAATTCTAGCCCTGCTTTCCAGTGTGTCTACTTATCCCCGCAGCTTAGTGTCATTTGCAAACTTAATGCTGAGGGTGCTCTCCATCCCATCTTGCTTGTCATTGATGAAGATATCGATCTTGCCTTGGGTGGTCTACTGTTGTATTCTTTCCCCTAACGTTTCTCTTTATTTCCCTTGGTTTCAGTCTCCTCTTTCAGATGGCTCTGTCGGGATGAGAGATGCCAGCATGGCTTCTCCCATTGAGCCACACTTCTGGAGCATTCAGGGTCCAAGGTGCTGTTTTCCCAGTTGAGGAATAATGTCTCCTATATTGTGTCTTGGTTTCACTGATGCAGCATGTTGATGTCTGAGGCCCTTTTCATAGAAGAGCTAGAATTCAAGAGAAGGGAGTTTGCTGGCTCAAATGTATTTTTATTTCTTATGTCTTTCCCTCCTATCACTTCTTCACAGAGCTCTGGACCTTCATGAAAAGACCTAAGGAGTGGCAAGGTCCTGTCCTGTTTGCTTTCCTAGAGTAGGATTTGGATTTCATTTTGGAGGTGTGAATAAGGGTTCAAAAATACACTGACTGTGCCCAAGCTTTCAGCCGCAGTTTTGACAGTGGATCTGGCTGTGTGCAGGGTTCCCTGCAGAGAAAAATCCCATCGGAGTAGAGTAGTAGTTTCTCAGCCCAGATGCTTCTTCACAGCCTGTCTTCTGGAGCTGCAGTTTTCATCTTGAACCAGACCTGCAGGTGACACACTTTCCCAAATCCTGGTCAGACCTAGTCTTTTTCTTCTGACTGTTGCCCACCTATGCTCTGTTGATAATTTTCCTTGCTCTTGGCCCCTCCTCTGGTGCTTTAAGCCTTATTAGACCAGAGTAGATGAGACTGCTCTACCTAAATGTGACACAACACCAAGAGGGTGCTTGTTCCGGATGGCGTGATGTTTAGTCAGTGACTTAATTGGAGAATTTTTGGAGAAAATAATGTTTCTCTGCACCCCCGTTGAAAACCCCTACTTTTTTTCCATCCTAAAACTTTATTCCCGTGACTTTTCTTTATCATACACTCTGTTCAGTGTCTGCCCCCAAATAAAGATCCTCAAAGGAAAAACATTAAGACTGGTAGAAAGTGGAGTGGAATCTTTTCTCTCTGCTTTGTCTTGCTGTGTTCAGGAAAAGGAATATGTTGCTAATCCCAAGGGAAGATATTTTTTTCACTCTGGAAGGCTGAGTGCTAGAGTCATCTGACTTGGAAACAAAGGGGTGGGGTGCCGAATGAGAGCTCCCTGAAAAAAGGAACCCTGCAGGGCTGGCTGGCTGGCTATGTGTTAATGGGGTTAAGATCCATTAATGGTGTTATGTCTGTGTAGTGTGGCAGATGCATCTGGCAGCCTAGTACCATCTGCTTCTCTTGGGTGACTCAGGTGGGAATAGAGTTGCAGAACACCTGAGTGTTGCTGCGGGCTTCTGGCTTGCCTGCAGGGGAACAGTGGGCCTCTTCTGCACTATTTTAGTTCAGCACAGCAGAGAAAAAAATGATAATTTCCTACACATGCTTCTTCCTATTTCTGCTCCTGCTTTTGCAGACCCAAAGCCCATGCACACTTCTAAGGGTCACATTCTCTGAAACCAGACCCATGCTAAAAGTTTTGTTGGTACTGTAAAGTTGGCCAGGGATGTGAGTTTTTGTCACGTTTCTGTGCTAAAAAGAGCTCCAGTATAGATCAGTGTATATTTACCAACAAAAGCACTTTTTTCCAATGTAAGCTGTCTGTATCCTAGGACAGTGTGCTGCTCTGTCTATCCTGGCATATCATTCCTAGTATATATAGAGCCTCAGGATTATTCTTTTCATGTTCAGACTGGTTTGAGGGCTGCCAAGAAGACTGAATAGACTAGTGGTTACCAAATCATGAGGCCATGGTAAGTCGGTCTGTAGATTGCACTAGCTTTCACATGCCTTTATAGCAAGGGTTCCCAACCTTTTTAGATTGTGGATCATTAAACCGCAGACTGGAAGTGACTGCTGACTGGGAAACTGCAGTCCAGAAGTGACCAGCATACTGCAGAGCAGAAGCTAACCCTTTTTTATACTTAGTGTAAAAAAGGGTTGGCTGCCAGTCCACAGTATGTTGGTCATTTCTGGACTTCCAGTCTGGCAGCCAACCCTTCCGGCCACAGCCCGGGAGTTGGGAGCTTCTGCTTTATAGTATTTCCAGTCTGAGGGTTCGCAGTGGTCTGTAAGAATCTTGCCATTAGTCTACTGTTGGCTCCCACATTTTGGGAACGTTTGGATAGTGGTGGTAAGGCACTGGCGCTTTGGAGCCTGAGCTGGGACTGGACTTTATCAGGATGAGTTGTACTGCAGGATAACCTTGGTAAGGTCAGTTTTGTTCATAAGGGAAAGTAGAGAAAATCAGGTTTTCAACACCCTTTTCTTCATAGTGCTTTTACCATATGACAGATTACATGCCCTAACTATCGTGAGGTAAGAAAAATGAAAAATATACCTTTTTGCAAGTGAATATAAGGTGCAAGGTGCATTTATTCTCAGTGTTCCTGGGCTCGCTGCACATTGCTTCTCTTAAAATCATTGCTGAGCACTTACTCGTGGTGAAAAGCAAGCAGGGAGGGAGGACCAGACCCAGATGTGTGATCTGGAAGACACCCTGCTGCTTCCTAAATTGGTGTTAATGTGAAGCATTTGTAAAGCATGTGAAAGCATACATGATATGGGTTTAATGTCATAAACTGTGGAACAGTCACTGCTGTATTACAGTGTTACTGATTTTAAATAGTAAAACTTGATTTTAGTTCACTTACTTAAAGAGATACATCCCAAAAATTAGAATTAACATGCACTTCTGAGGGAATATTTGGTATTTAGACTAGCTCATTTGCACACCGTTCCCAATAAGGCTGAGCTGTGAAGCTCAGGTTTTCACTTTCTAATTGATGCAAACACTGTAGCAGGTGTACATGGCAGTTAAAATATTTTAGGTGTTTGGGGTTAGAATATTTAAAATATTTTAGGTGTTTGGGGTTTTTCCCAGGACAAAATGTGTCTGAGCAGTGTGTGCCCTTAACACAGCTTCGAAACTGCTATGGTTGGGCTGCAAGAAGGTAGAGGAATGCATGGAGCTTTTGCAGATTCAGCTACCATGTTCATCCTAAATGCTGGAGGATGGTCTTGGCAGGGTTTTAGACTTTGTGTCCCCTTTGGAAGGGTGCGGGGGAGGGAATGGACATGGAGCAGACCTGTGCAGGAGGTACAGCCTACATCTGCACTTTGGAAATGAAAAGGTAGTGTTCTTTTTTTTTTTCTTCCCTCAATCTCATTTATCCCCTTTTTATGATGAATGTGTGAAATGAGATGACCCTGGTGGTAAGCAGATAAGGATATACCCACACTTCAAAAGGAATCTAATAGCACACTCACAGGCATCACGTTAAGAAGCCTAACAATTCAAGCCCACACATATTCAGTAAGAATTATCATTTCTGTTCATATTTCTCCGTTCAGCTATTTTAAAGTTGACTACTTTAAACCGGTCAAGTTTCTTGACTTGGTTTGTTTGGGGAGTGGGAAGGGTTGTTTATTTTTCTTATTTGCAAACACTGAATCAGAGTTTTAAAATAATGTAAATGCAGTTCAAGTAGCAGCAATAGACACTGGAAATCTTAAGCACATCTATCCTTTTGTCTCCACAGAAGTAGAAAGCATCACAGTATCTTGCCTCAGGGCTCGAACTCTGTGGCTGAAGAGGGGCCAAAGGGAAGAGGGATGCCATTTTCTGTGAGCATGAGACATGCTTTTGTTCCCTTCCCAGGTAATGTCTTGATATGGCACTGTTTCAGCTTTTTGCTACATTAAGAACGAAGCTGACCTAACAGAAAGCTCATTCTGGTGGGGAGCAGGGTAAACGCTAATGCTCGCATCTTTCTGAGCCATCTAGCTGGAAAACAAATGTGTAGTAGCTTATGGATTTTGCCTATAGAATTAGTAGGGAAGGCATTCCAGGGCTTTAGGTTCATACTTTTTAGAAAATGTAGATAATTTTAAAGTTACACTTGATAGAGCAATATAAGTGGTGTTCATTGAAGTATATTTACTATCTTTACCTGCTGGCTTCAGTCTATCTATTTGGATATCAGTCTGTCTACTCCAAACCCCATGTCCTTCCATCATCTTGTGTGAAAAACTTTTCAGAGCAGAGAAGTGTAGTCTGCTAAGCCTGCAAAACCAAATCTCTCCATTGCCTTTCACTTTGTGCAGCTTGTGTAATCTACCCCTGGCGTGCATGAATGGGAAATTCAAGTCTGGTCATACATTACATCCTTTTTGTACCCTTTTTACTTAAGTTAAAATGGTGACAAAGGTAAAGTGATGAGAATGAAGTCTTGTAGGGGTTCAGGTATGGGACTCTGTCACAACTGCTGCATGGTAACATATGCAAAGTTATTGTTTGGCATTAACTTGGTTGATTGGCTTTAGGTGGTTTAATCTTGGCTGCTGATTATTCCCAAGTTGAACTGAGGATCCTTGCTCATTTGTCTGGTGACCGTCGGCTCATTCAGGCCTTAAACAGTGGAGCTGATGTTTTCAAGAGCATTGCGGCTGAATGGAAGATGATTGATCCTGAAGCTGTTAGAGATGATACCAGGCAGCAAGCGAAGCAGGTGATCTTTGGGAAAAGTTCTTATCTCTATAGGATGCAGCAACTTAATGAGGAGGGTAAGAGGGTATCATCCCAGAGCTGCTGGCTTCCTCAAGAATTGCTGCTTTGGGTTGTTAGATAACAAAATTGGCACCTCAGTATGTCGTCTACCTAATCCAAGAAGTAAATAGTACTGTAAATTGCCCTGTGTCTCTCTCTAGGAAGAATACTTTTGAAATATCTTGCTGGGGGATGGGGATTCTACCGATGAGCTTAAGTTAAGTCACTGGTGATCCTAGATTTCTTTCGTCAACTTTGTTGTGATGTTACTGGGAGAATGAGGAAAGGAAGATTTTTTTTCTTTTTTGTTTTTTCCACCCCCTCCCAGAGCATAAAGTACTTAAATGCAAGACCCTAGAAGGGGTGGGTCACTAGCCTGGTCCGTTACAGTAAATCTCATTTTCCTCGAAGATTCAGCTGCAGAGTGTCGTCCTTAAACTTTGTGATAAATGTC
Source organism: Caiman crocodilus (assembly GCA_030014935.1). Taxonomy (NCBI): domain Eukaryota; kingdom Metazoa; phylum Chordata; order Crocodylia; family Alligatoridae; genus Caiman; species Caiman crocodilus. The sequence goes on along the minus strand of JAGPOW010003648.1, from coordinate 118,121,164 downwards.
ATAGTTCTGCAAGGGCAAAGTTACATTATCTTTTGAGCATCCAGCTCCGGATTGAGGGCATTTTTATGTGTGTTCCCGATGCAGCACCGGCACTTTTGATTAGCGAGCCACACTAATTAAAAGTGCTCAGCGCTGCATTGGGAGTGCATGCATCAGTGGCTCAGTGCACGTCAGTACTGAGAAAATGTTGGCAGTACACTTAAAAGTGGACCACCATCATTTTCTCAGCAGTGATGTGTGCTGCGCCATCGATACACATGATGTGTGAGGCTGCCAGCATGCATCAATTTACTTACTCTAGCAGACTTGATTAATCGAGCCTGCTCTGATGCATTGGATTTCCAGTGCATCAGAGAAGACTCCCCACATGTGTGTAAGTGCCCTGAAATCCTAATGCAACATTGTTATTTGCTGTCTTTGAATCATTCATCTTGTGATTTTGCTATCTTTCCACTGGTAGATCTGCTATGGAATCATCTATGGAATAGGAGCTAAATCTTTAGGAGAGCAGATGGGTGTTGAGGAAAATGATGCTGCTAGCTACATTGACTCCTTCAAATCTAGATACAAAGGTAAGGGCTCAAGTGTTTGCAGCACCACTTTTCTTCCCCCGATATGGGATTTGTTTGATCCCTAACTCCTTTAGTGCATTGAGGAGGGGAGAACCTTTTCAAAGTCCTATACATAAGTATACTAATGGAGTTTCTGCTTTTGCTTGTGTTTATATATGACTGCTTTGTTTTTCTGCAGAGCAATGTTAAATGCTGCGTTGCTTTAATAACTGTGTTACTTTGGCTACTCATTAGTTAGTGCCATTCATTTTTAAGCTCCCAACTTAGAAAAATAACTATGTTTCTTATTCAAATATATAGCTGTAAAAGATACGTGATTTTACACAGGAGGACTTGTTTTTAGAAACAGCCATTGTTGAACAATCTTTTCTGCTCTCCCTCCATCTTTATTGCATCTTAAAAGGGCTGGTAGCCCTGCCACTCTTATTTAACAGCTCCCACACACTTTGTATTAAGACATCATACTTTTAAGGAGCATCTTAACTTTCCCTTGGAAAAACTGCCTAAACAGCAGAGTTACAATCAGGAAAAGAGCAGAGGTCGAGTGGGATGACTCATAGTAGCTTTGGCAGTAGAGCTTAGATCTGAGCTGAGAAATAATGAAGTGACCATATAGTGCTTCCCTCACTGAATCTGTTCTTAAGGTCACTTCTGATGGCTTCTGGATTGACTCCCATCAGGAGATTCATTAGGATGTGGCCCCATCTGGTTACAATACAAAGAGAATAGTGTCTTGCTACTTTTCTTCCTACAGCATTGCAATAACATGTCATACTAAATTGCATATAAAGTTTACTGACTAATGCTATCACGATCTTGAACACTTTTCTTTTTTACTGTAAAATGTGATTTAAAAAAAATATATATTTTCAAGTTTTTGCAAACCCTTAAAAATCTTTCAGAAGTCTGAAAACTGGAAGTCCATTTCACATCAAAACTTGACGTGAAAGGGAGTCCTCTCAATGAGTATAGTTCTTGACGTGGCTTTTTTTTATGCCCCCCTGTGTCACATTCCCTTTTTTCCTTGCAGGACGGTCTGGGATATTAAAATGGACTCTAACACTTTTGTTTCAATTTTATTCCTCTTTCCAGTGCTACTCTGGGTCTTGACCCCTTGATATACATAATAAATGTGTAATGGTCCTACCCTGGTCATAGTCAGTATTGGTGTAATACTAGCTTTCTACCTACCTCTTGGATGACATGGGTCCAGTCAGCCAAGCCTTCTTTTCCCAGCTGACAAACTCATTCAGCAGAGCTGATAATAAACCCGAGAAAGTGATTCCTCACCCTCTGCTCTCACAGGGGGCCTGGGAAATGTAAATACCGGAACTTCTCCACGTTGTTAGCCTTCAGATATTTTTGATTTCAAACTAGTGTCCCTGCCTTGGATGGAAACATGGATGGCAGAGTAGTCCTGCAGTACCAGCGCTCTAGTGTGCAGAGCACGAGAGCGAGACAAGGCAGTATGTAATGGTGGGTCATCTTCTCTTTTGTTTCCTTTCACAGGCATTCAGAAGTTCCTGCGGGAGACAGTGAACAACTGCAGCAGGGATGGTTTTGTGAAGACCATTCTAGGGAGGCGCAGATACCTGCCAGCTATCAGAGACCCCAACCCATATAGCAAAGCTCATGTATGTTGAGGGCCATTCTTTTCGACCAGTGAAAATTTTCCTTTTACTGAAAGGATCTTTGTGGGTGGTATCTACAGCATCACTCCAATACTTGGCTGGAACAGTTATTTCCTCATTCTAACTGTGACAAGTGTGAAGATTAGTTAGTTAGCCATGGACCCTCTGTTTTTCTGTAACATGGCAAAGACAAATGGACATGCTTTTAGACATGTTAACTGTTCTGAGGTTGTGCTAGGGATGACCTGCTCCAAGGCTGTTGATTATTTGTATTGTGGGAGTGCCTCAAGTTTTGCCTGATGCTTTTCAAATAAAGACACATGCACAGGTTTTTGCACCCCAAGAAGCTTTATCAGCCTGTTTTTGAATGCTTTACTTTTTTTTCCATCCTGTCATTACTGTGGCTTTATCATGCACATTAGCCAGCTGGCTGTGAATTTCAGTATTCCGCTTAGCACAGTGTTCCCCAGGTACTCTCAGTATTAAAGCTTTTTCTTATGCCCTGTATGGGGTACATCTGCTGTGAGGAGGTACACAGTAATTATCATTGTTCTAACCTCTTTTCATAATTCCTATCTTGGAATTGGAATGAGTCATATATCAATATAAAAGCATGTAATTTAAAAAAATGTAGTGATATATTTAACTCTGTGGGAAAAGCAAATTCCACCCAACAGTGTTCATGAATTACATATCATCAGCATTTGTGTGAAAGAGGACATTTTAAAACCCATATTTTCACTAAATTGAAAGAAAAATAGACCATGTTTAGGGAAAACTGAGATGAGTAGACAGAACTTTTACTAAATCTGAGATTTTTGTATTGAGATATTTGTATTGGAGATATTTTTTCAAGGTGACTTTTAGACGCACCTGTCACTGTTTTTCTATTTCCCTAATAACGAATTGACTGTAGGAGAGCCATCATCTCGCTGAGAAAGCATTATACTTCGCAGTATGATGCTCAGTCTGAACTCCTGTGGCATTAGGAATGGAGGAAGGGGTAAATTGCATTTTAAATAAATGTGAAGAGAAGCAGGATACTTTCAAAATTGATGTTGTATTTTCTTCTTGTTAGAAAAAAAGACTATTTGGGCTAAAGTTACCTAAATCTAAATTGTGCTCTGGTGTGAGTTTGAAACAGTTTCTGTTCAGTCTTTACTTATATTAAACTTATATTTAAAACCTATTAAAAAATTGATCTTTAGTTTCAGCTTTCCCTAAATGTTCCTTCATATATTTCAGTTCTGAGAGGGTCAGAAACAACCTCTGAAGAGAGCTTTCTTGTCTGAGAAAAGCAGAAGTAGACAGAGCTCTCTTGCATGAAAAATGCCCCTGCATTGTTGGAGGTTTGGTTTTTGCAGTTTGTAATGTCACCTCTGGCAGGATTTTTCACAGCAGATCAAATGCCAGTCTGAGAAGTCCAGCATTTGCTTCTGGTAGTATGTGATAGTTTTGGAAGTAGGCACAAATTCCCCATGATGTATCTAGTTGGTTCTGTGATTTGTCTTTCACTGGATGAAATCTTGGGACTATTATTAGGCAGCCTGTGTTTGTGGAGCATGCCATGACTTCTTTTCCCCATGGCAGATGCGTGAGGCTTAGCCAGAGACGCGGTTGGCTGTGCATAGGTGACACTGGGTTTGTTGGTGTGGGGCCTAGAAGTTGTGTACTGACATCTGATATCTTTGTGATCCTCAGGCAGAGCGGCAAGCTGTGAATACAACTGTTCAGGGTTCTGCCGCTGACCTTGTCAAAACAGCTACTGTGAATATTCAGAGGCGGCTTGAAGCTTTCCCCTGCGCAATCAAGTCCCATGGACACTTGGAGAGCTCGTTTCAGATGGACAGGGCAGGTAGGCCCATTCCTCCTTAGGCCAGAGGGCAAAACTCGAAAGTTTGTAAGAGTTATTTAAAACAAAACTCAGCACGTGCGGTATTTGGGTGAAGAGTGGGGAACAACCATTTATTTCCCGATACCATACAAGTCCAAAGGAGGACTGTGTGCTCAGCCTGTAAACAAAAATGGTGTGTTTGCAGCAAGCCTGTCAATTACCCATTTGGTTCAAGGGGCATATAAAAAATGTGAATAATTGGAGTCAAGAAATGTGGAGGCCACCTGTGCTCTATTCTTTGACATTGCTACTGATTTACTTAGGAGAAGAAAAAAAATAAGCAAATGCTTTAGTTCAGCGATTCTCAACCTTTTAGACTTGAAGCAACCCTTGGAAAAGTCATCTTTTAGTTTTCATTCAGTTTTTGACTACAGAAAGACAATAGAGCAACTTTTCTTTTGCAAAGAACTCGAAAAGACCACAACAAATCAGAATGTTTTAACACTGGATTTGTATTTGAAATCTCTGGGTTTATCTTATGAACTATGTTTGCAAACCTAGCAGTGCTCACATTGTGTAGCATTCTGTGACGCCCTTGAAAGGATCTGAAGGCACCCAGGGTGCCTCAGCAACCTAGTTGAGAATCGCTGCTTTAGTTTCAAAGGCAGCAAGAAAATACTGGGTGTGACAGTTAGTTAAAGAGTACCGCTTCCATTAGAATTAAGTCTAAAATTTGTTTGTAATGGTGTTGTATGAAGCTTTAATCATCATAAATTTGTGTTGGCCACATTACTCATGAATTAGCAAAGCTATAATCAAGTTAAGCAGCTTGTTCTCAGCTGAATGCCATTAAAACCTTTTATAGCACAGCACAAGCCATGCTTTTTGTTAATCTGCCATTTGTTCTAGAAAAGTTGCTTTAGGGGGTCTTAGATTTTTATTTGTTTGGTATTTCATATCCTTCCGTCCGTAGCAGGAGGCTGTCTTAATACTGTACTTCCAATTACAGGTCTCAGACCAAAATAATAGCTAATTTTAGAAGCTCTAAAATTTCTCAGGTAGCTTTTCCCTTCATGAAGCCAAGATCTGATATCATGTGAAGTGTCAGGGCTATGAACCAATAACAAACTTATCAAATGTCTGTGAGAGCCTGGAGGTAGTTTCCAGTTGTACAATGGTCCAAGCACTGCAGTGACTCAAGGAGAAAGTCATTGAGAGAATAGTTTTAAATGCTGTCTGAAGTTCAGAGGCTTGAAATGTGAGCAGCAGTCCCAGCTAAGATGAGTTTAAGTGGGCAGAAAGCTTTGGGAGGTGCTCAATGCAGGGATCTCTCCGCAGTTTATCTAGTGGCTGTCTTTTCCCCACCCTCTTCCCCTTCCAGAAGTGTGCACTGTGTGAGAAGAGTTTTTTCTGTAATGGTCTGTTTAGATGTTGGCCTTACTTTAAAGGTGGAACAAAGCCTTGGATAGCCAACATTTGTAAATGGGATTCCCCCCTCCCTCCCACCTCCCCAACTTGTCCCTTTCACTTGCTAATTTCTGGGTATTTTCTTTAAGCAATTAACATGGAGTATACTAAAGGGATTCCGCTTCTGTCACGCCCGGCCTGCTGGGATCCAAGTTTGTATCTGTGCCTGTTATTGTGGGTAATGGCAGCTCATGCTTTTCAGAAGCAGTAGCTGCAATTGCCGATTACTGCAGTTGGTTGGCTTCTCAGAAGTTTGCAGTCTTTTTGGAATTAGCCATTTAAAACTATTCTGGAAGAAGAAGAGCAAAATCCCTAATTCATTGCCGGGAGAATGTTATAAACCAGCTTCTCATTAAAACCAACATGATTGTGTTTAAAATTTGCTTGTGGAACAGATGGTCTAAGAGATGTGCAAAGAGGGACAACCTTCTTTGTGTTCTGATTCACATCTAGATAATTTAAGGATAAAATGTTTGTTTTGGGAAAGCTTTCCATTTACATTCTCCCTTCCTAGCAGCTCTATGACTATTGATATATAGCGTAATAATGACTTCTTTAGGCAGGGATATTTTCATTGTTAAGCTCTGCCAGACATGAATCTTGCTGTGTATAGCATTATCAGTGTGTGTTGATCTTTTCGGTGAAGACATACTTCTGTGTGTAGTGGGAGTTAACTTTTCATATTTTTGTACTGTTAAACCTATGTAGGAGGGTTAGAGAGGAGGAGAAACAGAAGGATGTTACACCCCATCACGGGAGGTTTCCTCATCCTCCAGCTCCATGATGAACTCCTCTATGAGGTTGCAGAAGATGATGTAATTCAGGTAAGGAGACATTTGCTTTTCTAGCCAGCCTACTATTACAACCTATCAGTTAGGTCTGTTTCTTGGGTCCTCTGTAACTGATTCTCAACATATCTGACCCTATGGCTGGATTAAGCATGTGGTTGGTCTACAGGTGCAATCCCATACAGTCTGGCCCTGCGTTGGATCTTGTCATGGTATGACCTTGTGTGCTGGTGCAATCTGATGCTTAGAGTCATGTCAATTAGCCCACGGGTCTCCTCATGGGTCTGGAAACTTGGCAGTGGAGGAGAGGTGGCCGTGTTAAAGGCTGTGGCTCTGGGCTTTGCGAGGCAATTAATCCTGCTGCCACTCCCTCACTGGCAAATTTCCAGACATTTGGGGATCCCCAGGGGCTGGATGACATAGCTCCAAAGGCCAGAGGTTGAACACCACTGCTGTATAATATGAGTAGCTATAGGTTTATTAAAACGAATTGGGTAGGCATAAAGTCAGGTATATGTGCCTGGATTTTTTTGTTATGGGTTAAGATGGAATCCCACAGCTAAAACTCTTAGTTGCCAGGCTCAAGCTGGGTTGTCCCTAGTTATAAGACTGTTATCCTCATGTGCCTCCAGCTTCTTCATTGGCTCTGGACAAGTAAAGTAGCTCCTCTCTAATTGCACTGGGTAGTTGTGCTCCCATAGCCATCAGTATTGGTTGAGAAGCTTTTTCCTCTTCCTTTTGGGAATTTCTGCCTCATAGAGCCAACTAGGCGTCTGCATCGTGGTGTCTTGGGTCACAGTTTCACTTCTTGCATGGAAAAGTGGATAGGCTACATTTGGTACTTGCTTTCTCATTTGTTATTCCTTCCCCCAGTCTTTTTTTTCCAGGATGTTCCACAACAGCTTCCAGAAATGTGCCCGTGCACTCACAAAATGCAGGCTGTTTGTTTTGTCCAGGCAAGCTATTCCACCTGTGCCTTAAATATTTGTGTTCAGGGCTTGCTTCAGGACAGATTCAATAGCAAGTATAACAGCAATCCCTGGTTAAGTAACTCTGCCTGTTATTGAGAATTTCAGTACAGGTCAAAGAAGAGTCCCCATGCTGTGGCTCCATCCCTTCACTCTGTTTGACTGACACTCCCAGAATATTGAGCAGTGACCCAGTGCGATGGTGTTCAGTCTTTTGGCCCTGTGGGCCAGTTGAATGGAACAGGGTCCATTTGCAACCTGGATCAGGCCCTGAGGTCCATCACCCTCTCTTTTCTCCCCCTGAGTGCTGGGATTGGGTCCTGGGGGAGTTGGCACCATCTCCTCCTGACACTGTGCTCTAGAATTGGGTCCTGGGGGTCTGGCACCACCCTCTACCAACCCTCTGTATGGCAGGCTTGGGGCCCAGTGCCACCTTTGCTTGGTCCGGTACACCGGAATCAAATGCTGGGGCCAGCACTCAGAGCCCAGGGCTCCCCATATGTGTGGAGATTTGGCAGTGGGGGCATGGTGTGACTGCTTCCCCCCACCAAACTTCTGGACCTTTGCGGAGTCCTGCAGGCTGGATGACTTAGTGCCGCAGGCCACATGGGCAGGAGGTTGAGCACCACTGCTCTTGTGGGCATTAACTTTACAAGTGTGTGTCACTTCCCACCCTTTGTGAGTCAGGTAATAAGGAGCTCATGTGTTAACCCTTTGCTCAAGCATCTTTGTGTCACTGGGATGAGCTGTTTCAGGCCTCTGGTGATTCATGCTCTTATAGGTGTGTCTCCTGGAGCAGTGGTTCTCCACCAGAAGTCCATGGCCTGTTGGCAGGTCATGGAGGTGTTGTGCGTAGGCTACCAAGTCAACTGGCATGTCTCAGCATTCGTGCCTTGACATGTAATGTGCTGAAGTGCTTCTCCATGCTCCCTGCCTCTCAAACAGAAAACAGCCTAGTTACCTCAGTGCAGCAATGTAGGCAGGCTGATTAGCCCAGGTAGAGGACAGTGCCAATCAGATTAGTTAGCTGCTCTGGGAGCTAACATGAACTAGCTGAGGTGTAAGTCTGTGATGTTGTCTTGTGCTGGCAATCTGTTCTGGAGTAAGAGAAGAGGATATGTATACATCTTGTATACATCACAGGAGGAAAGCTGAGCCAAGTAGTGATATGCTCATGGAGAGGTTCCTGGAGCAGGGAGGTGCAGGTGCTATCTATCCTCTCCCCTCCCCTCACTTCATACAAAGCACCATGTAAAGATTGCACTGGTGGATGTCTTCTCCATTTGCTGGTTGGAAGCAGTTCGTGCGCCTTCTCTACAGTACTCTGGTTCTGATCAAGCTTAGGGAAATATAATCTCACTGGTGTTGGCACATGAAGTTTTCACTGCCATTTAGGATTGCCAGTGGCTGATCTCTTCAGAATCTCACAGTGTTTAAACATGCAGAAATGAGAAATGCAGTACTCTTAAAATTGAGATTATGTGAAGACTGCATTGATGTAGACATAACTGTTTCATAATTTTCTGGGTCCTCTATAACAGTCGTGCTTAACATATCTGGTCCCTTGGGCGGGATGAGTGGTGTAGGGCTGGTTTGTGAGCTGGATCTCATGCACAGGGCCAGTCCATGGGCTGGACCCAGCATGCTGTTGGTCTGCAGGTGTAACCCAGTGCTCTAGTCTAGCAGCTCTGTACTGCATGTGGTCACACAACAACCCCACACACCGGATCTGGCCCCACACATTGGTGCTATCTAGCTCATGGAGTCATGTCATCTAGGCCATAGTGCTCCCCACGGGTCTGGAAATTTGGCTTTGAAGGAGTAGTGGTTGTGTTAATTGCCATGGCTCTGCTTGGCAATTAATGCTGCTACTGCTCCCACGCTTCCAAATCCAGACTTTTGGGGAGCCTCTGGCTGGATGGCATGGCTCTGAGGGCCAGTGATTGAGCACCATTACTCTATAATATGGGTACCTGTAGATCTATTAAAACAAATTAGGCAGTGATAACATTGGGTACATGCTCCTGGGTCCTTTTTATTTTATGAGTTATGCCAGGCTAGGAATTGAAAATATGTTATTTAATATATTAAAATCAAGAACATTTTACTTCTAAATCAGTGCAGTCTTTGTAACTGCTTGGATGGAGTTTTACAAAATGGGATATCAGTATTTATGGCCAGCTGTGGAAAAGTTCATCCTGACCCCTTTCTGTGCCCGTCATAAAAAAATTGTTTGGCTGTGTCCTTCCCTTCTCCACCAGCAGCTGTCATATCTCTCTGCCCTTGTTGTTTTCCAGGGTTAACTGTTGAAACTATCTTGCCAGTCTTTACCTTTAGGTGCAAGCTCCTAACAGGAGGGAGGGAAGGTAGTGGGGAATGCTACAGCCTTTTATCTTTCTTTTTTAGCTGTATTTTTAAGTAGAGAATGAAGTTGGGGGGGAAAAGCAACCTGGATTTCTTCCCAGAGCACCAGAGTTTTACCATGAGTTACTCACCCTGCTGACGTGGCTTGGATGTCTCTTGCCTGTTGCAGAGGGGCCATTCTCCCCAAGACTGACATGGATGGATTCCAGACTCATCCTGAAGGGGACTAATGTCCTCATTTGAATAGCCAGTTTTCTGCTTTTGACACAGAAACAGGTGTAGGCATTGCCATCTCCAAAGGATTCATAGCCAAATGTGGTGAGGCTTTTTATGGCTTTCATTATTACTGCATTCCTGAACAGCTGTGCAACTTAGAGCATCCTGAGCTTTCACATTTGTCTTCTGTAACATGGTCCAGGTGTGTGTCCAGCCAGCAAGATTTCTTGGGCAGCCATTTTGAATTCTCCTTATTTATACAAGGCAGTGCTGCCTAGATTCAGCCTGGAATTTTTTTATCTTGGATTTAACTAACTGATGTTACTAAATCTGTTTCCAACAAAAAAATGAACCAACTTTCATCTTCCTCTTGTAACATGCCACAAAGAAGGCCGACAGCAGACTGGGCTGCATTAGTAGCAGCGTTGCTAGCAGATTGAGGGAAGTGACTCTTCCCCTCTGCAGCACTGGTGAGGCCACATCTGGAGTACTGTGTCCAGTTTTGGGCCTCCTGCTACAGAAAGGATGTGGACAAACTGGAAAAAGGCAGTGAAAATAGTTAGGGGGCTGGGGCACGTGACTTATGAGCAGGGATCTGGATTTTCCGTTCGCAACAGAAAACTGTGGTAAAATGCGGATTTTCTCCTTTAAAGGAGAAAAACGCAGGCTAAGATGGGTTTCCCCTTTCAGGCTGGCACAGTTCCAGCCTGCAAGGGGCTGCGGGGGCGGGAGGAGGGCGATTGGGCAGGGTGTGCCATGTGCATACATATGCATGCACATGGTCACCAGGCAGCCTGGAGAGCAGCTCCTGCAGGTAAGTTGGGGGGGGGTTGGACTTGAGACCCTCACAGTGAGGGAGGGGTGGAGGTGGGCAAGGCTGGGGCTGCTGCCCAATCTGGGCAGTGTGTGGGGTTTGGGGCCAAGAGCCAGAATGTGGTGTCAGGGCCAGGCAGTGAGTGGGACAGGGCCATGAGCAGCTTGTCCAGGAGTGGTGAGGGCTGGCTCTCTGCTGCTGCATGCAATCCCAGGGGGGCATGAGCATGTGCCCCCCAGATTTGTGCATGGGCTGGGGGCCAGTGCAGGCTGCCTGCTGCCCTCCTCCTGGGCCCTCCCCAGTCCAGCAAGCAGAATCTGGCACAGCAGGGCAGAGTGGGTTTGGGCAGCTTGAAGCTGCCTCCCTGAGCCCCGCGCTGCCATGGCGAGGCATCCCCGGCCCACCCAGCAGCAGCAGGAGGCACAGTCCCTGCTGCTGCCAGGCGGGCAACGGGTGCCTCGCCATGGCAGGATCAAGCTTCTCTGCCCTGCTGTGCCAGGTCTTGGCCACTGAGCCGTGGAGGCCCCAGGGGGACGACTGCGGAGCGGGCAGCCTGAGCCCACAGCAGGCAGCCTGCACCCACCCCCTCCCCAGTCCCGCAGCAGGCTCTGCTCTGGCTGTGCCTCCCAGGGGGGAGGTTTCCATGCTCTGTCTCCCACTGGGCCACAGAAGCCACTGCTTCCTGTGGGCAGCAGCTGGGGTTCAGGTGCTGCGGCTGGGGGCCTGGGTCCCTGACCCGGTAGCCCTGGCAGCCGGGGTCCCCTCCAGCAGGGCTGGGGAGATGGGGGGCTGTGGGTGGGGATTGAGGGACACCAGCAGGGCCTAGAGGGGCTGTGGACAGGGAATGATGGACTTTGGCAGGGCTTGTGAGTGGGGGGCACTGGCAGGGACAGAGCACTGGCACATCAGAGCTGCTCAGCGCCATGAAGCAGTTGCAGGGGGTGGACAGCTGCAACTGTCTTGGTGAGTGATAGGGGCAGGGAGAGCTCTGATTTTTCCATGATAAAAGCCCAAAATCAAATGCCAAAATGTTTATGTATTTAGAATCTATTTTACTACTAGCAAATTGCCCACCAAGCATGGCAGGGGGTGGGGAGTGGGGACAGAGGCCTGCATCCATCTCCTCCCCCGCCCCTCACCTGCCTCAGGTTGGGATCCAGCTCCCCCACCTTCCTCCCCTGGCACCTCGGGTCCCGGCCTGCTCCCTCTTCTCCTCCCACAGCTTTGGGCCCGGGCTCATTCCTGCCCCCCCTTGTTGTTTTGGGTCCAGTTCCCATCGCTGCTTCAGGTGTCGGCCTGTGGGCTTCCCTCACCCCCTGCCCCTAGGACGGGGGAAAGGGGAGCTTGCACATGGCAGCCAGGCTGGCGGCGGGTGGCCATGCACTGCCACCAGTAATCCTTACCCCTCCTCCCCCTCCCCTCTTCCTTGCCGGCTGCTGTTGGGGACAGGGGCCCACTCTGGCCCCTGACTTCAAGGAGCTGGGCCAGGGGAGGCAAGGCCAGCAGCTGCTGCTCCCCCAAGCCCTCAGTGCCCACTGTCATGACAGCACTCTGCTGCGTGGCGGGGTGAGCCCAGTGTTACGCTGCCAGCACCCCATGCTGCTGCTGCTGCCTCCAAGGCGGCCGCTCCGTCCTCTCCATCATGACGGCGCTCCAGTCCCTGCTGTCCACCTCGCCTCCAAGTGGCAGGGCTGAGGGGGGGGGCGACAAAGCCAGCAGCATTTACAATTTTAAATGTATCACTAAAACACTGTGTTCAACTGATACTGATATATTAGTGGCTTTTCATTTTAATCATGGATTTTTGGGATTTTTTTTGCTTTCTTCCTTTCCATTGGTGTTCAGGTTTTAGCATGGCATAAGACATTTATTTTTTGCCTACAGCAGCAGTTCTCAGTCTGATCCATGGAGAAGTAACTTGGTCATGTGCATCATGCTGTGGTCTGTCAGATGTTTTTGTATGGGAACAGTGGTAACGATCTTTCCCTTCTCCAGTTTGTAATGCTTTGCAGGTTTGACGGCCTGCGTAATTTAGTAATGGCAAACTGGGTGAGAGAGGCCAATTTAGCTAAATGGCGATGTAAAGGTGTCAAGCACTAGTCTAGTGCAGGGATGGGGAAACGGCAGATCAAGCTGGCAGCCCCTGCCTGCGTCGCTGTCGGTGGTTTCCATGGAGACCCCAGGTTCACACATGGTGTTGGTGTCATCAGAGCATCCCCAGAGCTGCATGTTCTCCTCACTTTGATTGACCCCTGCTCAGAGCCAGCTCAAGCTTCTCCGTGGTGGTCATTCCAGCTCTGAGTCTGTAGGGAGTTTTGATATTCATCCTACCTCCTCCTGGGTCATCTCTAATCGTGACTGCCACATTTTTATTTGTGTGGCTGTTGGTGTTTTAACCGGTGGCTGCACTGTAGGGGAAAAAACTTTTCCATGATTTTATTCTACTGGGAGCTACAATGTGGCCAGGTAATCGGGTGCCTTTTGTCTTTGTTTTGGATCTTCTGGGTGCATTTTGGTTTGCTTGCTACTTCTCTCCTGATGTCTGGTGCGGCGATTCCAATGAATAAGTGAGACGATTGACGTTTGTTAGTTGATGGCATCCAGTAATGCTCCTACAGCTTTGGTTCAGCACCGTGTCTAGCTTCTTTGCATGCGCTGATCTTTCTCAAACCAGGCACATGTATTCAGCTGCCAAATAACCGAGTAGTTGGTAATGTTGGATTGCCACCCATTTGCAGTTGACGAGCTTTTTCAATAAGTTGTTCCAGAAACTAACTGTGCACTTTGTCTTTTCTACATGGGCTTTATACAAAAGTATGCAGTCTAGTGTCACTCCAAAGTAGAAAGGATTTAGGAAGTGGGCAAGAGCTATTTCATTCCAGGTTAGGTTAAGTTGCCTACTGGTATCTCAGGGCATTTTTGCGTGTGCTCCAGGGGTGGTGGGGGAGAGTTAATTAGCATGGCTCTGAAAGCTATTCTAATTAAAGCTCCCAGAGTGTCTCATGTATCAGCATCCCCCTTCTTCAAAATGGCAGCAGGATCACTTTACCTAAAGTTTGTCAAATGAGCTTCAGTTAACCCCCTTCCCCCCCTTGCCATTTTGAAGTATGGGGACGCTGATGCACAAGATGCAGAAGCTAGTTGGATCGTACTTATTAGCATGCTCCAGCAGACTCAGCTAATCAAGTCTGCTTCAACACACTGTAATTACAGCACCCAGTCAGGGCAGCCTCCCAGCACATTGGCAGGCACCCCCAGTTCCAAAGGTGGAAAAGACTTGACGGGTTTCCACATCTCTGTGCCCCTGCAAAACCCTGCCTCGCCATTCCAATGAACTCCTTTTTATAATGTCCCTTAATAAGGTGTATATAGTTGGTATTAGTTACCCTTCGTGTTGTATGTAGCTTTATTTTAATAAGATATTTCAGTTTAGAGCTTAATTAAGTGCTTAGATTGCTTAATAACACGTTAGTGGCTTCCATGGGCCTAATCCCTTGATTAAGCCTGCAAAAGCCATTAAAAAGAACAGTTAACTCAGTGGATGCTGAGTGTTGCCATCTCAGCGTCTGGATAAGCGTTCACCCCGAAGAGGCGGAGAATAGTATGTCTGCAGCAACTGCAGCTGGATGTAGCGTGCCAGCGTTTAATAGCTAGCATGAACTGCCTGTCTCAAGGTTAGTATTCAGTTTCCATAAACTCTTTTTTTGCAGCAATTTTGCCATTTTTTGCAGAGCGCACCCAAATTCACATTTTCCTTAAAAATCTCACCATCACAAATCCAGTAGGTCCCTAACAGTAAGACACAAGTGGTCATTGAAAATTTTAACAGCTGCAGCATCAGCTGGGGATGCAATGCAACCAGCAAAGACAGGGAATGGACTGAAGCATGGCCAGAGGCACAACATTTGAGCCTCATCCACCATCTGTCTGGCTTGGTCTGGGCAGGTCATGTATCAGAATCAGGACAGTGGAGGCGCAGTAACATAACAGGGGTCCTAGGAGACTGGGAATGGTGACAAAGATGTTAGAGCTTGTGCCTTTAAGTCCACCCATTCTCCTGACCTCAGTTTCAAACCAGTAACCACAAGAAAGACGAAGGATGGAATATCCCATGCTCTGTTGTTTTGTCCATGAGGGCAGAGGAGATGGTTATGGTTACCCCAGTTGAAAAGGGACTTACTGCAGTGTGGCTGAATCTGTTGCAACTGTTTGCAGCTTCCTTGAACCTGTTTGTGAAACACCTACGGATGCACGACAAGGTGCAATTGTCTCTGCCAACTGCTTCATCACATTGGCAACTCATGTTCATCCTGGAGTCAACAGTGATTCCAAGATCTTTTTCTGCCTCCGTGGAGTTGAGAAGCTTGACCTCTATCAGTCCTCCTCCATTCTCTCTTCCCTCCCCCCTCCAAGCTGGAGAAAGATAGGCTTTTCATTCTCTTCTTATATAGAAGCCCTTCTATAGTGCTGGTCACCCTTCTCTGTACATAAGATGCTGGGTCACAGATTGGGAAGGGTGGGGGGAAGATTTGTTGACTACTGGCTGGATCATAGCTGTCTGGGGTATGTGGGAGGCACCCTGAATCAAGGAAGTGCTGGCAGCTTGAGGGAATCCCAGGGCTTCTCTGCTGTTTGGTTCCCTTGGAAAGGCAGGGCTCAGAGTCACAGGGGACAGCATAGGTGTCACCAGGCCATCTGAGTGACAGTATTACATATGTACATATACTTCCCTAATGATAGTATTTATCTGGAAGTGATTACCATGGTTGTCACCAAGATGATATGTGCAATGGTGAACAGGGGAAGATGCTCTTCAGAAAATGTCTCTGTTTAAATGTATTTGGTAGCCGTGTTGGTCTGAGAGGAAAAGATATGCAAAACTCTAAAACTCTTGGTTCAGAGATGTTACGTTTTACTAGGCCAACCAAAAAATTATTGCAATGTTGCCCACAGAGGGGAACAGGTTTTGAGGCATCCTGGGCAGGGCACATACTGGGAACGCTTTGTCTTCCAAGGCAGGGGGTCTGTCGCAGTGCCTGCCTCTGCAGAAACACAGATCCCGTGGGTTAAACACCCTGACTGCTTCTGTACAGGAAGAACAGGGCTGCATTGCTCCTCCCGCCTGCCTGCCAAGGTGGGAATACCTATTGCTACTACATGGACAAAAGCTCCAACGTTTGGAAGTGTTTGGAGTTACCTGGGGTTTAGGGTCACAGACGTTGCCGATGAGGAACAACCTGCTCCTTCACCTGGGGGCCAAGCAGGATTAATTCGCTTGGGAGGTTTCCCTCTGACGACAAACATTATAAATTTCCCAAGCGATGGAGCTTCCTGCAGAGAATGGAGAGAGCATCCACACTGACATTCAGGGTCAGTGCTGAGGGTTGTCCACAGCCAGGAGAACAGACGGCCCCAGGAGCCAGGCCCTGCCTGGCTACATCTCACCTGGTGGCTGCTGAGCATTGTTAGGCTCTGTGCAACAGGGAAGTTTTTGGGAATCAGTCTGCACACTCAGCTGTCCTGCTGTGCTTGAGCAGTTGAGACGGGAAGTGTAGGACAGGCAGGGAATTGTGGGGTTGCTGCTGGTTTGCAGCCTCCAGTGCTAGGGTGAGCTCTGAACCCACCATGTGGACAGCTGGGCTAGGAAGGCAGTCTTGGGCCCTGATGCACACAGCTTCTGTGCAGTTTTCCAGGTATGTGCTTTGAGAGGGTAGCTCAGGATAACCTGACATGGCTCTCTGCTGTATTCATCTGTGTTCCTGTTCTGCTTCCTGCTCCTGGTCACAGCCCAGCACTCACTCCAGTCCCCTACTGAGGTTCCCATTACATACAAACAGGCCTCTACCTTGTGTAGCCAGTTCATCACATCTTAAATTATGACCTGGCCATGCATTCAATCAGTGAATGGCATGGTAAAAGGAGGAATAAGCTACAAAGTGATTCCACAAAAAATATGTACTAACTTTGTGGCTGATTCCTGTCACATAAGTCATCAAATATGTGGCCAGGGCCACCCCTGCGGCTGGGAGCCCTGTCAACTGAACAAGGCTCTCAGCTGGGGAGCGGGGATGTACAATCCGCCCCTGAGCCTAGGAGCTGGCAGCTGACAGGCCCCAAGTCATGGGGGCAAACCATGGTAGCTGACAGGACTCCCAGCTGCGGGGACATACGGTGCAATAAGGCACGACAGGATCTGATGTGCTTCCTGCCATGCACACGTGGTCTCCAGATGTGCGGATAAAGGCACAGTGGGATCTGATACACAATCTACAATCACAAGTGGTATGGCAGGAAGTGTGATTGTGGATTCCATATCAGATCCCATTGTGCCTTTACTTGCACATCTGGAGAGACCCACAGACTCAGCTGTTCTGCGTGTCGCTTCTCTTGTCTTTTCACTGGGCTGTCTACACTGACACCGTTTGCTGCAACCCAGGGTGTCTTTCTCTACTGCAGACCATTTTCTGTTGCCTGGGTTCCCTGATTTCATGTTTTGGATGTTCGTGCGAGAGAGAGAGGGTGTAGGGCATTGGTCTGAAATGGGCAAAGGCTCAAAAGGGGGAAGCTGAGTCAGGTGTGCAGTGATGAAGATGAGGGTGTATGTACCAGAGGACCTGGGAAATTCAGGAAGTGCTGTGCCTAGTTCTGCTTATCAGAATCAAAAGCTGGCAGCCCCTGATGACTGGGGTATGCTATGTCAGAACGGCTGTTTCGGCATGTTGAAGCCCATGTGATTACATCGCTTTTAGGAGACTGGGGAAAATGCTTTTGTTTTCCCAGGGGCCACTGTTGGTTTCCCAGAGTACCTCCTTGCACCAACACTGGGGAGGAGCTCCACTCGCCTCTGAACTTCCTTTGCTTTGTGGGCCTTTGTGTCTCGCCTCTGCTGTATTATTTTCAGAATGGGCTCTGAGAAGTACTGAGGCTTCTGCAGCTGTGTGAGAGGAGACCCTGTGGGATTAGAAAGCATTTAATTGAGTGAGATCTGTGCAGTGCTGATGCTGAGGCAGCTCATTAAATGATTTGCTTCCGTTTCTCCCTTTGGCCTGCTTTGGAGAATGTCTGGAAGAGCTGGTTTCTGACTGCAGCAGGAGAGAAGTCTCCCGGGGAAATTGTCTCCTTCCCAAACCTCTCCTTAATGTCCCCCTGGGTTCAAGTATGTCCGATGCGGTTGGCCCAAACCCCTTTCAAGTAGAAAATCAGTCCAAATACATGCTCCAAATCAAAATAGGGACTGTGGAAGGGGCATCTGGGGTGCATAGGTCTGAGCCCCTTGATAAAGCACTGATGCTTCCAACTGTGTGTTTCCTTGTAGGTAGCTCAGATTGTCAAGCATGAGATGGAGAACGCCATGAAGCTTTCAGTGAAACTGAACGTTAAAGTGAGGATTGGGCCCAGCTGGGGAGACCTTCAGGACCTGGAGCTGTAGGTGTGAAATGAACACCCATCTTGCAACAGCACTGCAACCCCACAGACTCGGCAGGCCGAATGTAGCTTGACCTTGGGCAAAGACTGAATTTGAAGCATGCTTACTGCTGGATCCAGCTGTTGGAGAAACTGGAGTTGAGGAGCCCCCTTATGCATTCACACAGGCAAAACTTTGAGAGAGGGCACTCAGTGCAGCGAGGAACATTTCAAGGTATATAAAGATGAATTGCTGTATGTGTAAAATTGAATGGAATTCATGTTAAAATATGTTCACTGATATAATTTATAGAAAACAATGAATTCACTGCATCCAAATCCAGATGAACTTTTTTTAATAAACAAAAGCACTAGCATCACTCAGGGAGAGGCCATGTGGAATTGTGCACAGGGCAAAAAAATAGCATGTCATTATGTTTGTATTTAGGAGCAGACTTACTGCTTAGCCAGTGTGCTGGGCCCTGCTGGGGGCTTTTTACAGTGCAAACTGGAGCTATTAAAGTGTGCAACCGTTTTACAAATGTCTGTGTAATAGGCTGAGTGGTTTCCCATGTGATGTGTGTCAGCTGGAAGAGAGAGCTCTCCTTACTAGAGGGGACATTGGCCTGCAAAGGGTTTAATATCCAATACAAGGGTCTGGGGATAGCAGCAGTTCTCTGTTCCCTGCTGTCCTGATCAGGATCATCTTAAAATTGACCCTTAGGATCATATTGTTTGGGTTCTAACTGCAAAACCCCTTTAAAAATGAAGGCCTGGACTAGGACGACCAATTAAAAAAACCCCAAATCCCAACCCTACCTCCCTGGTTAAAATACAGAGCTGAAAGACCAGAACAAACAGCTTCTTCAGCATCTCCATTTTCTGGTCCCATCTGCTGCTGATGTTTCATGTAACCAGTGGGGGCTTCATGTTCTTAATTATTCCTCTTTCAGATACCAGCTTTTCTTGTGCTTCAGTGCAGTTGCTGCTGGTCAGTCTGTGCTGAAAGTTGCTGTTTTCCTCCCTTTCAGTCTGGTTGTGCTCTTGTCTCGGTGCCTCTTACTTGACCATCGTACAAAGGTAGAACATTGGGTTTTTGAGGCACACGGGAAGTGCAGGCTGGCACAGGCCTGAACATCCATCCAAGCTGCGTCCTCTCTCCAACAGCCACCATTGCTAGATGCTTCAGAAAGAAACCAAAAAAACTCCATAGCAGGCAGACTTGGCTTCATCACATTCAGGTCACATCCTCACCCCTAATACATAGAGACTTGGTGTAAGACCAAAGGTTTAACTCACTTTTGAGATTATTAGCATTAAATTGGCATATTGATTTTTCAGGTGAAAGGTCCAGTCCTGAATTTTCCACCTTTTCATTGATGGTCCCCTTGTGTATCACATGGCAGGCAGAGCAGAGGCTCCTGATCTGCTCTATCTGCTCTGTTAACTTTTAATCTCCTCTCCCCTCATTCATCTCCCTTCCCAGGTGAAATATCCCCAGCCTTTTCACTTTCCTCCTGACAATGTTTTGAAGCGTCTTATTGTTTTCTGCCCTCGTTCTCGAACTTGCTTCCTACCCTTTGTCAGAAGGGCCTGGCTGATGCTGTCTTTGTAGCCTGCCCTGAGATGGAGCGCGCTGCAGTTGGTGCCTTTTGGGAGAGGCCTGGCAGCGTGCAACGGCTTGTTAGTCAAAACGGTGCTTTCCCTGTGGCCGTTACCTGGCTGATGGGGTCACATGAACTGAATCTTCATGAATGCGATGAGTTAAAAACAGTGCGAATGCAGTCAGTATGCGGTAGGGTCAGGTCACTGGGCATTTATCTTCCATACCTTTTTGATGTGCTGGGACCAAGACAAGATTCAAAACTCGAAGTAATAATCACCTTTGATCCACGTCCCAGCTTAGACCTGACCAGTCATGAAAGACACAGGCCACCATCACGCTTCTACTCCTTTGCTCAGGTCCTCACCTCACAGTCTGTGCTGCATCACAGTTCCCTCTGTGTTACGTTATCCTGTGCCTGTCGCTGTGGTATCTGACACCGCTTTGCTTGTACACTTCAGTTTGTACGTCTGCCAGTGGAGCGGTGTTAATTTTCTCTGCTCTGAGCTTTTGAAACTCCTTCGTATTAAGAGATCAGAGCTCTGGGGGTGTGCGAGAGACACCGAACACAGGAGCCAGTCTGCATTTGCTACTGAGTCATCCTAGCCTAACAAGGTCCCTGTGCCCGAGTCTCCTGCAGGGACACACCTGTGCCGGTGTCAGGCCTCTGCAGGGTTACCGTAATTAGTTACTTGCTCTCTGATATATTTTTGTATTTTCCTCCTGCGTTCTGTTTTTAGAAATGGTGAGAGGCTGGATCTCCAGCTTGTTCTCAGCGAGGCCTGCTTGTGGGGAATGCTAATGAATAAAATGATTGACACGGAGCTAAACTTATTGTGATAAACAAACTCAGCGGATTCATTATCATAACGCAATAATTTAGAGCAAAAGAGAAGATGAAGGTGGCCGCTGCCCTGTGAGCGAGGGGGCTGCTGCATTTGAGTCATCGGATTTGAATCAGCACTGGTTGTGAGCCGTTGTCTGGCTGATGCTATTTTTGCTCTTTAACTCGGTTTAGGTTTCCTTTAACCATTAACAAAACCAAGCAGGGAATTGGGCAGCGCTGGGCGGCAGGGGAGGTGGGCAGCGCATTGGCTGCTTGCTGGAGCAGGTTTTGGGTGAAGAGAAGAATCCTTCAGAGACAAGAAAAGGAACCTGATGAAGAGAGGAGTAGCGTATGGTGCTGCTCTGCCTCTCTGGACTGGGACTCGCTCAACCTCCTGCCCTTCTAGCCGGTCTGTTTCAGGAGGTGGGCCCGAATCTGTAGTTGTTTGTTCTTCTCTGTAAATTAGCTGGTAGGTCTCCCAGGGGAGCTGCTTGGGGGTGGGAGCAGGGGGAGTGATTCTGGTCCCCACTGCTATGGTGGAGCCAAGCTGCTGTTGAGCTGGGAGTTGGTTTTGCTGCTTTTGGTTCCTGGTACCTGGCAGGCAGTGACTGGGGTCCCACCGCACAGGCCGATGAGACACCTCCCTCCATACCTGCCAGCAGGAGGCCTCTGCACCACTCAGGAGTTTTGTCGTCTTTTCCCCCGTTTTTTTTTGTCTCTCATCTGACTGCGTTGCATGCCACAGCTCCAGCTGTTGGTTTCCCTGAGAAGAGAAAGAAAGGGGGTCTCGGGGTTGTGCCTTGTTGCAGCGGCATCTTTGCTCACTGTGCTCCAGCAGCGTTGCCCTAGCAGCCGGTTCTTGTCTGGGGAGGAGGTGAGCAGCTAACGGTGGCCAAAGAACCGGTAAGGGACTATTTAGAAAAGCTGGATGTGCACTAGTTCATGAGGCCAAACAGGATGCGCCTGAGGGGGCTGAGGGAGTTGATCAGTGCGATTGCAGAGCCATTGGCCATTATCTTTGAAAACTCACGGTGACTGGGGAGATCCCGGATGATTGGACAAATATAGCGGCCATCTTTAAGAAACGGAAGAAGGTGGATCCAGGGAACTATAGAGCAATCAACCTCACCTCAGTCCCTGGAAAAATCGTGGAGCCAGATCCTCAAGGAGTCCATTTCTAAGCCAGGTGCAGTAGTCTTATCATCTTCTCTGTGAAAAAGGGTGTGAAAAAGGCATTGAACACTTCAGCCTCTCCTATATCCTCAATCACTAGGTTGCCTCCCCATTCAGTAAGGGACCCACGCTTTCCCTAATCGTCCTCTTGTTGCTGACATACCTGTAGAAACCCTTCTTGTTACCCTTCATGTTCCTTGCTAGCTGCAACTCCAGTTCTACTTTGGCCTTCCTAATTTCATCCCTGCATGCCCAAGCAATGTTCTTACAATCCTGCCTAGTTTGTCCAAGTTTCCACTTACTATACACTTCTTTTTTGTGATTTAATTTACTGAAGTTCCTTGCTAAGCCCAGCTGGTCTTCTGCCGTACTTGCTGGTCTTCCTGCGCATCGGGATGGTTTGTTCCTGCACTCTCAGTGAGGCTTCTTTAAAGCGCAGCCAGCTCTCCGGGACTCCTCTCCCCCTCACACTGGCTTCCCAGGGGATCCTGCCCATGAGTTCCCTGAGCGAGTCAAAGGCTGCTTTTCTGAAGTCCAAGGTCCTTACTCTGCTGATCTCTAGCAGACCCCAGCTACGACATCACCCTTGTTGCTCTCCCCTCTGCCCAACCCAGAGACTCAACAGGCCTGTCTCCACCTTCGTACTGGAGCTCTATGGATAAGTTTAAGTGTCGCATGGGAGCTGCAGTCATATTTTCTGTAGACCAGGGGTGTCAGAAATGCAGTCCTGCTGCTCATTTGGTTTTATGTAAGGCGTTGTCTGCTGAACAAAACAGACAAAGATGTGAGGGAGGGGGCAGCGACTCCACTGTGCATCAGCCGGTCCTTGGCAACAGGTTCCCCATGGGGACTAGGATCTGAATCTAATGAAGGAGTTGTCACATTCAGAGGGGAACTGCTTCAGCGTAGCCTCTACTTAGCACAAAATACGAGGAGTCGCGTGAAACCGTTATCAGGAAGCATCTGACGCATGGTAAATCCACTACTGGTTTGAACTTGGTATATACGTATGTCAGTCTGCCTTCAGCCCCAGTGTTTGTATTTCACATATCCTAGTGCTTTACACGCTGATGGGAGACTGTACAAGCAAATGGTGTCGCCGCGGTGTACTCATTAACAGCCTATGGCTGGGATTTTCAGTGAGCCCAACTAATTTAGGAGCGCAAGTGGCACTGCCCGTGTGAGGCAGCCAGACCTGCACTCCACCTCGCTACCCTCCCGGCGCGTGCCAGGAGTATCTGAGCAATTGGAGCACAGCGGTGACAGCGGAGAATGAGAAGATGGCGCTGCTGGTCCTGACCTTGCAAAGTAGCTGAAGATGGACCAAAGCTGTAACTGCCAGCTGTACTGCTGCTTGTAAGCCATGGAGCAACATCCACTATTAACTGTTATTGAAGCCAAATGCCTTGGAAATGTCTGGGGGGAAAAAAGTGAATTACACAGCTTAATATCAATTCTTGCCTTTATTTTCTTTCCACCCATTTTTTTTTCACTGGGGACTCAGAACAGCTTCAGTCAAAGGTACCTTTGAGAGGCTGATCTCGGATACCTGTTGAACAGCAAATGGTTAGCACAGCAGGAAAGTGGGGTTTCCCCCAGGGTTTTAGCCTTCATTTTGAAATACAGGAGAGGACTCGTTAACAAAAACCACACACAGTTTGTCCACGTTTCCTTGACACTGAGCCAGAATACTGGACATCATTAAAAAGGTACAATATTCGGATTTGTCAGTTAATCACATAACAGAAAACACATGAATGAAAACACTCTTACGGGACTATTGCTCTTACACCTAGATGACGTGTTGACTACAAATGGAAACATGGAGCTCATTAATGAGAGAGAGTGTGTTCTTACTGAGACCGTACCAAGGAAAAACAATCAAGACCTGAAATATACTGTGCTTGAATTCACCTTTAGGTTTTGAAATGTGACGTGGGAGACCCAGGGTGCAGTTACAGGATGCGTGTTTGCCTGACAAAATATACATAATTTATACGCGGAATAGTCCTGAGGTTGAATGCAGCTCTTACACAAGCTGCAGTGTTTTTTCACTTGCTAAATTGTGTACTGAAAAATAATTCTCTCTCTATATTCATTATAGTGCACATAAGGGACTGGGTGTGAGATGGCCTCTGAAAAAGGAACATATAAAATCTTTTACAGCAGATATTTGGGTGTTAACTTCATACAGTATGTGTAATAAACACAGTATCTTTGTTTCAGTGTTAGGCCATTACCTATAGTCTTGTCAGACAGAGTCTGATTTATATTCAGGAGTGTGGTCAGAACATGTTGACTCGCGTACAAATAGGTAGGAATGTAAAAAAAAAAAAAAAAAAAAAAAGTAGTAGTCTCATTAGGAAACTATAGTGTGATTATACGAACTAAAGCCTGGACTTCCTGCAGAATTTCCTTTGGATTTTTTGTTAAAATTCAGGATCGAAGTTTTGTATTGTTCAGCCTCTAGGAGTCGAATCTAGAACCATTCTTAAGATAGCGAAGACTTGCTTATTGTCAAAGCATGTCAGGAGTCTGAATACGTTTTCTCTACATAGTCTGCCTACCGGCAGTGCGTGTGAGAAATAAATGTGTGTCGTGTATGCTCTCTGGCAGGGTTCCATAGATTGAGTTGTCTGGCGTGGGTGTGAGAACTTTTTATGTATTTTGAGCGCAAAAAATGCCACTATCTGAAGACGAAAGCAATTTTAATCGCACAAATTTGTATTACAAATCTCTTGAATTGGCCAATCGGTGTACTCGTTAATTAGTTTGCTCATTTGAGCTGTGAATTAGGTGCTGAAGGTGCCTTAAAGTGTTGGACTTTGCATGAGTTGGTGCTGTTTTAGTGGAAAAGGTGAAAAGCACATGTGATTTCAACATCCTTCCTTAAGAGCTTGCTGTCCTGATTTTCCTTTCGGCAAGAAAACCATCTGCTCTGCTTGTCACTTTTTTGAATGCTTATTTTTATTACTTCCAATATTAACAAAGAGCCTTTAATAATGTTTAGGGCAGGCCTTTTAAAAATCCCACACTCCCCCTCATTTCACAAGAAATAAACCAGCCAGGACTTCTCCTTCTTTCATGGCATTTTTTTTTAGGTGAAGGCTTTTCTCACATACATGGTAAACCTCGATAGAAAGCATTTAACAGTGTGCACTAACAAACTTGTACAACATATACATTACATATATATATTTATATATATAGAACATTCTATATACAAACATATACAACTTTTTTAGATCTCTACAGACTACGAGAAAATTTATAGTTATAGTCACAAGTGCTGAACATAACAGGAGGAGTCATTTGTAACTGTCTGGAAAGATGTAAAGTATGCAAGAGAGGACAGCAAGACGCACCTGTGACCTCATGGGGGGCATTTTAGAGAAAAAGATACTCAAACAAAACAGGCAAAAACGTTCGGGCTGGAGGAAGATGCTTAATTCTTGTTGATTTTCTGTCAAGAGGCGATGCAAACTGTGAGCTACTGCCTGGCTTCCCCCTCCCTGTGCAGCCGGTGTAAGCTAGAGCAAGTCATGTGTGGCATAATGACTTGTTGAAGATGTGGTTCCCTCCGGGCGCACTGTAGCAATTCATTATTAAATTGTTCTTGGGTTGGTGCAACTGATGCAGGAGCGAGCGAGCGAGGACAACACTATCGCTGCCTCCCAGGGAGACGCAAGCTGAGAAGTTACCTAGAACTACTTGTCAGCCCAGTCACTTACCACCATTTGAGTATTAACTGCTACCCAGCCGAGCGGGTCTCCCACTCCTCCGCCAGGTCTCCGGTTGCCGCAGCATTGCTCTGGTACCAGTCGAGATGGTGAGCCTGGCACCAGACCCAGGCCAGAGCTGTCCTCTTTATACTAGGACACCAGGGGTAAGGTACATCTCGGAGCCTGGTAGAAGGACCTTCCTCAGTCTGTGTGGCTGTGCTCCTGCCCTGTCCCTGGGAAGGGATAAACGCTGTCTCCAGTCCTGCAGTGCGGTTAGGAAGACCGGGCTTTACCAGGAGTGGGTTTGGGAGGTGGACACGTCCACTGCGGGAAGTGGGCTTTTGCTGCTAGGAGCATTAGTGCTTTGGTGGCTCAGCCTGGAGCAAATGCATCACTCACGGTGGAGGTGGCCACACCATCAGGCTGCTGATGTTGCTGCACTTCATAGCAGGGTAGTTGTGGGATGTAGGTGCCAAGGAGCAGCTGGTTTCCCTCCAGCAAGTGAAGGCCAGGGAGACCATTTCCCACCCAGTCCATGAGCCTTACCCCTGCAAGCCTGGTGGTCTGCCATGTGCTGGGCCATAACTAAGTTATTTGTTAAGCTCTGAGCACTGGAGCTAAGCAAAGCCCAGGCCTGTGTCCGTGCTGTCTTCAGCGCTCCCTGTGACTGCTATTGTTTTGTAGTGCAGGACAGACGCCCGCTCACCCAAGTCAGCTGTAACTTGACTCGGCCTTGCTCTTTTAAGCTGTGAAGAGACTTACCAAGGCTGCAGGGCGCTGAATTCCTATCCAGGTGTAATAGGAATCGGAGCCGAGCGGCCTCTCAGACCTAGGCTGGTTCCTCCAATCCCGCAGCCTGTGCAAGGGTGAGCCCTGCGTTCGGGAGCCCAGTTAAATACCACAAAGGGCAATTTTCTCTTGTGAGCAGCAAAGAGCTGAGTAGGAACAGAGGGTGTGAGAGCGAGCATGGGAGCCTGAGTGGTGCTTTCCATGGAGAGGCAGGATCTAGGACAGTGTCCTGAGGCCACCAGTGCCCCGTTCACTGTATAGCCCTGTCTGAAGGAAAGCATTGACTAGGCCTGAGCCAGCCTCTGCATCAAAATTTTATAGCTGCATCTACCTGGGGGGCACCAGCCACTGCCCAGCATTCAGGGAGGCATCTCTCCCACCCCCCTCCCTGCTCATTGTGCATGTGCCTGAAAACAGGACTTGGGTGCCTCATTTCTAAGCCGACTGTAAGCTCCACAGTTGACTCCCCCTGTGGCTGTTGTGGACGTGTTGATGGTGCAAAGGGTTGTAACAGAGCAGGAGCGAGAGGAGTCAAAGAGCAGGTGCTCTGTTCATGCACCGATGATAAAATGCTACGAGAGAGACACCCAGGTCAGATGTGCACAATAAGGGGAAGGAAGAGCCCGCAGTGGTATCAGGGAGTCGCTCACCGCAGTGACACCTGCTTGCCTTTCCCCATCTAAACTAGAGGTCAGGCTCCGCACTGTCTTGCTGGCTGTGCTGGTGAGGGGCCCTGCTGCTGACTCGGGCTCCTCAGTGCTGTGCTCCCCATGGCAGGGTGTGGAGTGGTGCAGAGCCAGGCAAGCCGGGGGAGGAAGTGGTCTGTGCACAATTCAGTCTGCAGGGCTTTGCAGATGCCTCTTAGCTGCTTTGTTCTGTATCCAGCTGGCTTTAAATTGGGTTACCCGGCAATTTCCTAAGCATCATCTGAGTATAGCTTAACTTCCCTGCAAGCTGCTGAGCGGCTGCAGTCTATTGGATTTGACAGGACTCAGCAGCTTGTAGCACCGCACCCTCTAGTTCCTCCAGCCGGAGCAGAAATTACTTCCTAATCGTCTCTTCTGCGTCTCAGCCTGACTAACAAGGCAACCAAGTGATTCAGAATCTCCTAGGGTGAGAACTGCCTCAGCCCCCTGCAAGGATAACCGCGATAAATCCAGCCAGCAAGGGACACGGCCAGCCAGCAAGAACCCTGGCTCTGCACAACGGCGCTGCCTGCAGCCTCCAGGCTGCAAAACGCTGTGGACTCAAGCTCGGGTGACATCCCAAGTGGGGCCTTTCTAGACACCGAACAAAGCAATGTGTTGGCCGTAGGGTTTTGACGCTGGTTTATTCTTCTGCTAGGAATTAAACAGCACTGCTGGCTGCACGCTAAGGTTTGCCAAGGGAAAAAAAATAGCAGCAAATGAGGAAATGCAGCTCACCTCGTGTTTCTATTGAGAGCAGCAGTGGCCATGCTCCAAGTGTACCGGCCTTTTGAACTTTTTTTTGGTGGTTTTTAAAAATAAAGATTTTTGCTGTTTTAAGTATTTTTTTTGCTCAGAATAGAAATAAATCCCATTTTTTCTTAGGTCACAACATGCTTTCTTTTTCTGTTTTGTTTTGTTTTTTTTCTTTTAGGATGTCAATTCGTCATGCAAATTTTTATTTGTTTTTATAAGTGCATTAACATTCTAGTTTGTACAAAGTATTTTTAACCAGAGATTCTCCCCACAGTTCGTAGCTAGAGTTTCTGAAAAGCTACATGCCAAAGTGACTGTTGAGTTCCTTTTGGAAAAAGACTACCTACATCATGTGTTTGGACTAAATACCATTCCAGGCTCCATCTTGCAGGTGGTAAAACTTCTCCTCGACCCCCAGGGGTGGTGAATCCGATGAGTAACAGGAAAACGTTTTCTAGGAGAAAGTTTTGCTTCTGTCCAATGACTGGCATTGTTGGGAGTAAGCTCCGTATCCCCGAACAGTGTTCTTACCCAGGCCAGGTGCAGCTTCATGGCAAATCTAAAACTGGTACCATTTCTTGTCCTTGTATTTCAGCATCAGCTACAGAGATGGGGTATAAGCAAAATGACAGTGAGGTGTGAGCGCTTGCTCGGCAGGTGATCCGGTTTGTACCAAGTCGTTCTGTGCTACACCTCCACCACTGTAGTGGAGCTCTACCACTCCAGAGTAAGGCTGATTAATTGCTGCAGCTTTCATAATGTGATTGCCACTGCAAAAGCACCACAGCAGCATCCTTTTCTGCTGTGAAATACTTACCTTGCACCCAAAGGCTGCTTTAACTTTCTGTTACGCCTCTGCAAAGATTGTCACTTACCCATCATTTTTTACAGGAGAGATGCTTCTTGGGAATTTCTCTTACAGAGCTGCGCTTTCTACATCAGACTAAATAGGAACTGCTAGAGACTTGCTGTTTGCTACGCCCTGGCACTGGTATACACTCGATGTGTCCCATCATCTGCCAGTACAAGCTCTCTTTCTTTCTCTCTGTATTTTACAGTGATTATCCTGTCAGAGCACTTTTCCTTCACAATGAACAGCCAATGACAACAGCCAATAGGAATAAAACAAAAGCTCTTTCCCGGTGGGGGTCAGCTAGCTGGACCAATGGCTGGAGAGCCAGAATTACAGGCAACTATGCCTTAATGATCTTTTACCTAAGGCAAATCGTTTCTGCTGACTCCTAGCCCTAGGCAAGACTGGACGTTGGCACTCTACTGTTTTAAACGGTTCCAACAGCTGCACGCTAACCTGTCCGGCCTGGTGCAAACCTGTTTAGCACGACCATGCTCTAGCAGAGTCTGACACCCAGGTCCCTTTGCCTGCTTATTTGCCCCAGGCTCCTTCCCTGCACGCTGGCCTACATCTGTGCTTCCACCTTAGCTTCCCCACTTCTGGTGGAGGAGATCTTCTACGACACATGGCCTCTTTGACATATGTGTTTAGGATTCATAGTAACTTTGGCTCTTAAGCTTCCCATAACTGAGCATTTGGCAGTAGAGAGAGTCTACACAAGGGCCTCAGAGACAGTAATGAAATGGCCCTCCTCTTCCATTGCTCCTATTAGACACAAGGCTCAAGAGCTGTCCACTGGAGGGGTGCTGGGTTTCCTGCGTTGGCAGAAGGCACACAGTGAGGGGTCAATGAATAGCAGGAACAGCCATCTTAATGGCAGGCACTTTGTGCCCTCACCTTTGCTGAGAAATTAAGACCCAGAAGCCGTTCTGAAGGAACTTATGAAGAAAACTTCCCAAGTGCGGAGTGAACATAAGCAGAGCAGAAACACCTGCTTGACTTTGCAGAGCCTGACTTCGCCCTGAGGTAGGCAGTGCCCCAGGCTGAGTGCTAACTACTTAGACACTGTCTTTCCTCTCTCTCGGTCTTTTCTAAGACAGAAATGTTGCCCCGGAGTTTCCCATCGTCTTGGGGAAGGGGGCAGAATTAGGTGGAAGGGCAGTGGGCTGTGATTGCTATAATGTTCCAGAAGTGGGGGCAATCTTCAGGGGCACGGCCTTGGGTCTGGGGCACGGCCTTGGGATATGCACAGGCCAGGGATGCCTACCTCATGGGCCTGCTTGGAGAAGGCTTCTGCGCTGGCCATCATGCTCGCCGTCTTCTCATCCAGCTCTCCCAGCCGCTGGCCTCGCTCCTCAAGGGCGATGCGTGCACGAGCTAGGTCTCCAACTACCCCCCCGGCGGCGCCTTTCATCCCTTCGATCCCGCCTGACCCAGGGATGTGCTGGGCGAGGCTCCGAGAGGCTTTCCCAGCGGTTGCCTCACCAACTGGAATGGAGACAGACACTCAGGCAGAGACAAGGGAATGTCCTCTTCCCTCTGCCCTGGGCCGAAGCACTCGGTTACATTGCTGCTGACTGGCAGCCTAACCCTCATGGTGTAGCCAGGCATGAGAAGACCCCCCCCCACTCCAGTACTGGGCCCAGCCAACTGGCCAGGTGCCTCTCCTGTTAAGGAAGGAGATGTGTTTGGGCAGAGAGAAACCAAATGTTCTTCAGCACTTTTTCTTCTAGCACATGGGTGGGCAAATCCAGACCACCAGGCCATTCTATCTGGCCTGCGGGGCCCCTAAAAAATTTAGAAAATTAATATTTATCTGTCCTTAGTTCCTATCAGAGATAACAGAAAACAGAGGTAATAGGACCCAGGGGAAGCCTATCAGGGTCCCACAACAGCAGGGCCTGCCTGGCTCTGCCCCAACAACCTGGGCCCACCACCCTGCCCAAATATCAGGTAAGGGGGTAAATGGGGGGGAAGGGCAGGGAAGGAGCCTGGGGAAAAGTGGCCCCGGGGAAAAACTGAGCAGGGGGTGGGAAAAGCAGCCCCTTGCCCACCCCATGCCCAGCACCTCACACTGCAGCCGCTCGCAGCCCACTTGGGGCTGCCTGTGCCTGCTCCAGACAGCCCCGCGCAAGCTGCGAGCGGCTGCAGCAGGGAGCACAGACCACGGGGCGAGGGAGGGGCTACTTCCCCCCCACACGTTCAGCTTTTCCCCAGGCTCCTTCCCCACCCCGTGTCTGGAGCTCCCTGATGCAGCGGCCTGCAGCCCACGCAGGGCTGTCTGGAGCAGGCACAGGCAGTCCCAGGTGGGCTGCAAGTGGCTGCAGCATGGGGTGCTGGGCACGGGGCAGACAAGGGGCCGCTTTTCCCCTCCCCCACGCACAGCACCACCTTGTAACTGAACCCTGCAGCCAGCCTGGGCCCCGCACCAGCTCTGGGCTCGCCCGTTGGGACTGTGCATGGTGGCCGCACCTCTGGCCTCCCCCACTTGCCGTGCTGGGCAGTGTTTGCCACTGTCGCCTGTGGGCTGCCCAGTGCACAAGCTCCAGGCAGGCAGCAGCAGCACCTAACACTGCCCGGTGCAGCAAGCGGGGGGCATCAGCTGCTGCCGCCAACAGGCAAGCCTGGAGCCGGCGCGGGGCTCAG
Source organism: Caiman crocodilus (assembly GCA_030014935.1). NCBI lineage: Eukaryota > Metazoa > Chordata > Crocodylia > Alligatoridae > Caiman > Caiman crocodilus. Next base: position 118,090,052 of record JAGPOW010003648.1, on the reverse strand, counting down.
GCTGGCGCTGAGTGCGGGGAAAAGCAGCCCTTGCTCATCCCATGGCCGGTGCTCTGCACTGTAGCTGCTTGCAGCCTACGTGGGGCTGCTTGTGCCTGGTCCAGACAGCCCCATGTGGGCTGGGAGTGCCTGCAGCAGGGAGCGCCAGCCATGGGGTAGGCGAGAAGCTGCTTTTCCCTGTGCTCAGCACTAACCTCTTTCCTGCCGGCGAGCAGGAGGTCAGGGCTCTGTGTTGCCCCCCGCCTATACAGCAGGGCTGGGGGGCACTGGGTGTGAGTGGGTCGGGAGCCAGTGGGAGCACGGGGGCCATAGGGGCCTGCACCAGTATCCCAGGACCACTGCCAGCGGGGCCCAGAGCAGGGTGGCAGGAGCACGGGGTCCCAGCTGGCAGGGGCTCTATGGAGCTGGGCCAGCTCCCCCTTTCCCTGCTGGTGCAGCCCAGCCCGGCTCCACAGACCCCTGCCAGCCTGTGCCCTGCTCTGGGCCCCACCAGTGCTGGCCCTGGGACATTGGTCCCAAGACATTGGGACATTGTTCCTGAGATAGTGATAAGGGGGTGGGATTACGCATGCAGCCCTTGACAGCCTCCCAAGCCGGGTAAGCGGCCCTCTACCCAAAATAATTGCCCATCCTTGTTCTGGCAGAACCTGGAAGGAAAATTCTCCCTCCCTTCTTCTCATTCAGCTTTTGTGGTTACACAAATGGGCCCATTCCTGCCTTATTCCTCACCCTCCACCACTTCCCTCCATGCTTAGGGCAGAGAAGCAGCTGTGTCAGCCCACTGTGTTTTGTGTTGTAGGAAGCATCACTTACAGAGCTCTTCTCTGTCAAAGGTTTGTCCACTTCCTCCAAACAGCCCCTTGAGAAAGCCTCTGTTCTGGGCTTCTGGTGTTTCCACTGGGGTAAACAAATCCCCAAGCATGTCCTGGCCAAAGGCAGACAAGAAAATGGGTTAGAAGCAAGCAAGGTCAGAATCATTATTTACCTTAAAGATGGAGTCACTGATGTGGGCTAGTTGGTGAACACAAAGTTGCATTCATCCTGCAGCACCTTGCATTGCAAACCCGGTGCTAGGTGAGCCAACACCTGAATGGCACTAATCAGCTGGTGAAAAAATAACTACGTCGAACAGAGCAGGTCAGGCGGGCCAGGGTTACAGCCGAGGGAATAGCGGAGGGAAAAAAGAACGGCGGGCGCAGCCTGTTGGCTTGTCTGCGCCCATTCCCTTTCTGTGTGTCTGCTTTAGTGGACAGCAAGTTTTGCAATCAATCCGTGGAGGAAGAAACGCTGCGGATGAGCTCACGCGGCTACCTGCAAGCAGGAGAGGAAGCTGCGTTACCATGCAAAGCTCTGCTGCGAGTGATGTGTTTTGCCCCCATCGTGCGCCAGCCAACGAGCTCCTGGCTGCTCTGTTTTCCTCACTGCTGCGAGCTTCTGCTCAGTGCTGCTAATGCTTAGGAAGAGGGCTCAGGACGGGCGATGAGCTTCCACCTTGGAGCTCTGGTTTAGATGCGGCTCGTGTATCTACCTGCTTCTCAGCCAGCTGCTGGCTTACTTCTCATGTGGTGCCCACTCTGTGCATTCGCAAGCAGGCCAGAAGCCTGGACCTGGGTGCCGGTGGCTGCCTATACCTCTGCAAGTCAGATTTTCTTTAGACACCCATTCAGGGGGTCCTCTCCCTGGCCAGTGAAGCCCAGTGCAGGGACTGAGTGGAGCAGCCATGCCCCATGAGGTTCCCTGGGATGGAGCTGTGATCTCCCTCTCCTCCTGACTTCCCTTGTCCCTGCTCTAGGAAGGAAGTAAATGGCTGCACCCATTCTCTGCAGGGGAATCATTTCCCTCCTGCTGCAGCACAGGTAGTGTCGGGTGGGCAAGAAGTGCTGGGTGGCCCCCTCTCCCTCCGTACAAGCCAAGATACACGTAGCCCTCGGGAAGTGCAGGGAGCCTCCATTGCTCACATGGCTGCACATGCCCTTCCTCTGGAGATACGTTCAATCAATCATCCTGGCACCAAGCCCTGACCATGTGCACTTTCTTCCTACTGCTTGTCAGTGCGAGCGTGCCTGAAACCTCAGTCTTGAAAGCAACAGAGCTCCACGGCCATTCCCCCAGCCCCAGACGTGCTGCTCCCCGAGGCCCAGCAAGGGCTGGCAACTCCCTCTTGTTCAGTTTGCAGCTCCACTCGGTGTTAATCGTACAGCTGAGACCCTGCTTTCCAGTTCTGCAGCTCATGCTTTTTTCCAGATAGCCCCACGCTACCCTCCTGGTTCAATAAATGACATTTTAATTTGCATTTTGATTGTAAAACTCTAACAGGGTGAAGCCTTTTTTGCTTGGCATAAATGAGTTTAATTAGACCATGTTCATAGCTGATGCATTTTAATGTGCAATGCAACGGGAGGAACTTTCCCCACCTGGGAATCAGGGCAAAGCCAGCTTCTGTGGAAGCAGCTAGTGCAAATCATTCACAACTTGGTCTAACCCAGTAGTGCAGACAGTCTGAGGACTTCAGCAGGTTGAAATCTGGCCTGCTTGCTCCTTCAGCCAATTTGCTGAGGTGGCTCAGCTGAGATGGGGCTGTACTTACTGTTAGATTAAAAGAAGCAACCCTAAAACCTGGGTCATGCGTGGATCTTATGGACGCTACATGGTGGGGAAGGTCCCACCACTGAGGGGGCCTCCTTGGTTCCCGTCCACTTGTGCCCACATGCACGCTCCACACCTGGAAACACAGAGTGGGCGTACACAGGCAGGTGCTCACACATGGTGCCAGGGCCCACCCCCACTCTGGTGCAGACAAGTCCCATATCTACCAATACAGATGGACACTTCCCAGTGCCAACCACTGGTCATTTTTCAATCCCCCATGTAATCTTAAAACAAGTCCTCAGAGCCGGGGTTTGGAGAATGCCACCTTGGCACAGCCTTCACAGACAGAACAGGAGGCACCAGAGGTTGCCACTTCCAGTGACCTTCCAACTTCTAGCCAATTGCGGGGGGCTGGAGCTACAGGTGGACAATTTAACTGGGGGGACTGAGGACTGAAAACTTCACAGCCATCAGGGGGTGAGTCCTGTAGGACCAGAAGTGAATGATGGAGAAAAATAGTCTTTCACTGGAGCTTCACACTAAATTATTTTGCCACCCCAGGAAACTGGTTCTCTGTTCTTTGGAAGTGTTGGCACAAACGGCCACTTTTTTGCACACGTGGCACTGCCACGGGTACAGCAGGACAATCAAACTTTCCAGATGACGTTTGGAGCGTTAGATTCCAACACGACAATGAACGTCTATCTGGTTTACGAGACCTGCTTGAAGAAAGGCGCAGTTGCACTAGGTTTTAAACCGCAGAGAGGGGTATCAGCAGATGACATCAGGAGCACGCCGCGAGTGGTGAGCTCAACGCACTGGTGGCACAGAGCTGCTGGCTGCAGTTGAAAGGGGCTGAGCCATTTGCAGCCCTCCTCTGTGGGCAGAGCCCTCCAGCACGAGGCCACGGGCCCGCTAAAGACCTTGCCACGTTACCTTAGAGCTACGCCGCACGCTGGCCAGCTACATGCCTGGGGCCTACCTGTAAGTTGTCACACATCTCCTGGCTGTAGGTTAGCCGCTGGATCTCTGTGGGAGAGCTGAGATACAAAGCTTGCCCTTCGTTGGTGAAACAAAATGTCCGTGCTATCCTCATATCCGTTACAGGCAAGTAGTTGACATCCAGCATAGGGCGAAGGCTGGGCAGGCTGAAGAGAAGCAGACGGTTAGGTGGAATAAAGGACCTTTATTTCACTGCACACCGGTGGCTTTGTGCTTTCTGGGAACCACATCGTGTAACTTAGTAATGTGATGTAACGTAGCAACCCACTCGTCTTGGTGGTGAACTGCAGCAAGTCCTAAGTGGCTGAAGCTAGCTGGGCTAAATGGGCATTATCCAGCAAGCAAGAGCTGGTACGCCTGTGATGCACTCTTACTGTCAAATGCAATCTAGGCACGAGATGGTGAGATGGCTTTCTAACCCAGAGATCTTCTCGACTAGAGCAAAACTCTTAAGAGCTTCCTTTGAAATGCGTGCACACTAAAAACATCCAGGTTTGCTCTACACAGGGAAGTTACTGCCCCCTGAACTAGGCTGTGGATTACAGCACAGAAGTGGTTTAGGACCAATCCTCCCCCCACCCTTGTGGACACTCCTAATGTGTAACCAGAGTGGCCTTTGGGCAAAATCACTTGCTCCAGCTTCAAAGAAGAGCAACCCGTCTCCCACAAACAGATCGGGCTGACGTGCCCATGTGGAGAGTCACTGCAGGGTAGCCAGAGAGCTGCAAATTCACACGAGCGTCTTGTGCAATATCCACTCCCTGCCCTGGATCAGCCTGCTGGCACCATGGTGCTGCCGCGCACCCCACAGCATTTGACACCATTGCCTTTCCCTGTTTTGCTACCCGACAGGATTAGGGAAGTACCTCAGTGTCATGATATGCCCGTTGGCGCAGAAGCAAGCCAGGCAGACGCTGTTACAGAGGGTCACCACGTCTGCTCGCAGCAGAAAGGATGTTTCTGTGATGTTATGAATGTAAAGGCATGTCTGGGAAGGCAGTGAGAAGACTTTGGCTTGTTTCTCTGAGCAGACGACTGCAAACTGGTGCTCGCCCATGTCTTGGGAGGCGGAAGGGGAGTGCATGACAAGTTTCCTCTTTCTTGCTTTCTCATTGTCATCTGTGCTGTTTGGGTCTCTCCACACTTCATATGGCGGGTGGATCAGCGCTCCCATGCAGTCCAAGCATGCAAAGGTCAGCACTGCTCCCTTCAGCGTCAGAACCGTACCTGTAAAACAAGGCTCTCTTATGGGCACGTGGGCTTCCACACAGCCAGGTGTCAGCACTGCCCTTGCACACCACCGCGCAGCAGCATCTAGCCTTTCCTTTTTGGCACGTTTCACAGCAGGGTGCAACTCACTCCTCCCATTTTCCTGGCTGCTGCCCTTTAAGACGGCTGAATCCATTTCCCTCCACGACCTCCGTCACCAGCGTCTGTGGCTCTTTCCCTGTAACTTATTCCCGCCTGCCCCAAATCAGTCTGCTGTTCTCTGGACTCCCTCCTGTTCCTTAGTAGCTTTCTGGCGATGAAACCCCTAAACTGATCACAGCACTCTAGATGTGGGCCCAGGACTACAACCTCTCTGCTTGGTGGCCAGATATGTCCATGCATGCAGTCTGTATTTGCATTAGCTTTTTTTCTGGACACATCTCCTTAAACTCATGGTCAATCCGCTCCTACTGGCAACTGTAGGGCGCTTCCCTTTTCCAAGTGTCCCCTCTCATACAGTGTCTGTTTCTCCTTGAGTTATACACTTATCTCTTCCAAGCAACCAAATTTCTGTTTTTCTGCCCCACTTCTGCTCTCTCATGCCCCCACCCTGCCCTTGTCTGTGCCTCCTCCCAATTCAATATCCGTTGTGGGCATCAATGTTCTTGCAGTACTAAGATTCCTAACCAGGCAGGAAACTCAGGCCTGCCTTATTTCTCAAACTCCTTGGTACAAAATGTTAGCTTTTTCAATCCTACCGCTGAGACTGTCCTAAGAGGGAGTTATGTCCTAGGGAGGCAGTAAAGGATTAGCAGTCGGGAGCTCTCAAGTTAGGGCTTTCTTTCTGGCTCTCTCTTTAACAGTGAAAAAGTCATTTATCTTCTGAACCTCTGCTGGCCCCTCTGCAAAAGAGGAGCAGCTCCTTACGTCACAGAGGGCTTTGAGTAATGATTCATGTTGGTAAAGAACTTCACATTGTAAAATTGATGTCTGTGTCAGACGTTATTAACAAAACTAAAGACACCTTCTTCTAGAGATTACAGATATTTTGCTTGCTATCTGTCTTTGTTTGACTCCTGACAAACTCAGTGGCATCCCAAAGGTACCTTCTTCCTAGTGGGTAAAGTATCTGCTTTTGCAACCTGAAAAAAACTCTTCCAGTTTCCAGGTCCTTGCAGGGGATGCATGGATTTTTACACGAGCTCTGATCTCCAGGACTGACACTACAGGCTGCCGTATCTCTGTACATTGCAGCCAGCGTTGCTGTGAGCATCTCTTTGTACCCTTCCGGCTGCGCCCTCTCAGCGTAATGAACCATGATGGGTAAATATATTCACGAGAGCAGGGCTTTCAGCCACGTGCCCTCCCTTGCTAACAAGACAAAGAACAGGAAAACAAGGACTCTTACCACTCGGAGACACCATGACTGGCTCCGTTAGTCTTAAATCATCATTAGGTGGCAGATTGAGGGAGAGGATTAAGACCATACCAAGCCCTGTTCCAACCCAGAGACAGGGGGAGAGAGCAGAGTCATTCTTCCGGGCAAAGGACTCCATGAAGTACAAAGATGTGATCGTTTCCTTTGACTCCTTGTCGATGCTGGAGACACTTGAGCTTCGGGAACGGCTGAAGGAGTTTTCCCGGTTTTCTGTTTAGACAGGGCAAATACAACAAAGCAGACGTGAACGGGCAGGACCAGAGCGCGCGCACATGCATGAGCATGTATTTGCACAGAAAACGCAAATGCCTGAGAACAGGGATTATTTGGCTTGCTGCAAACTGGGTGAATATTTTGATGCTTGGTATTAATTTCTTGGTAGTGCAGAAATAGCAGTGTAAAGACGCAGTGGAATCTCTCCAGCTGCATGTCAGAAATAGCTGCTTATTACAGAGATTTGCATAAACTAATTGGAATTTGCTCCAGTCTTGGCTCAAAGGACCTCTTTTAAGCTGCATGAAATAATTCCAGACCCACACGTTACCAATCCATGTAAAATTAAGCCATGTATCTTGTCTTTATGGGGCAGGAAGGAAGGGCTCAGCGCCAGCACTGCTATCTTGTGGCCTATGTCTCACACAGGGGTACTACTTACGTTGAGTTTAGAGCAACCCTCCTTGGCTTGTGATAGCAGCAGCAGCAGCTCTTGGGGAAGAGATTTTCTTGCCCTTCACCTGACCTTGGTTTTACTTATTGTGTAGGAGCAGGAACATCTCTTAATGCAAATCAATCCCACCTTCCTACTCAGTGGAGTGAAGTAATCATTACTCAGTTCCTGAGCCAGGTTAAGACAACAGTACAGGATTGGAGGCTTTGTACTAGGTTGAAGGCAACAGTGACTGTAAGTTAGGGATAGACACATATTGTCCCCTCTCCCAGCTCAAGCTTACAGGGTGAGACCCCAAGGACCTTTTTCTCCTAATCCTGTCCCCTACAGCCACAGAGAAAAGCCCATCTCCATCCTCTCTATAATCACCCTTCAGGTATTTGGAGACTTATCAAATCCCACCTCAGTCTTCTCTTCTCCAGGCGAAATAACCCTTGCTCTTTCAACCTTTCTTCATAACTCTCACCTCCCAGAAACCTAGGCACTTTTGCTGCCCTGTGCTGGACTCTTTTTAAAACTGTCCACTTTTTTCTTGAAGTGGGGGCTCAAAACTGGACACTCCAGGTGAGGCTTCACCACTGCTGAATAGAGTGGAAGAATCACTTCCCTTGATTTGCAAATGATGCTCCTGTTAATACAACCCAGGATGCTGCTGGCTTTCGTTGGTAACAAAAGCACATTGTTGGCTCATATTCAGCCCCTGGTCCACTGTAATCCCCAAGTCCTTCTCAGCAGCACTGCAACCAAGCCAGTCATTCCCCAGTCTATGTGCGTGTGTGTGCTCGGTTATTCTGTTCCAAATACAGGATTTTTCACAGTCCTTGGTGAATCCAGTCTAGTTGCTTGTGGACCATTTTCCCAGTCTATCCAGTCATTCTGGAGCCTAACCCTGCCCTCTGGAGTGTCTGCAATTCCACCACCTTGGTGTCATCCACAGACTTGCTAAGCATGCACTCTGCCAGCTGTTGGTTGAAGAGGTGCCCCAGTCCTGGACAGGCAGAGAGCTTGAGAATGCCAAACACCACCTTCCCTATACCGCAAAATGTTTTTAAATATATTCCCCTTTAACAGGTAGCACTAATGACTGGAATTTTACCCTATCCTCTACAATAGTATTCAGGCTGCAAAAGACGCAGAAAGGACAAATACGTCTGTGCAACCTGTGTAGGCAACATACAGAGCACTTAAAATATCTGATGTGCCATTTGCATGTGTCACAGGGTTTTTTCCTTCCTTTAAATAAGAAGAAATGTTCCTTGCTCTCGTGCAGTACAATTAACTAATACCTCTTAGCAGAACTGACATTAATGGGTATAATCTTGGGGACACTTTTGGGAACATGCCATGCTATTTTCCATTAAATACACGGCTCAGATTGAATTTCAAAAGATCAGCATGACACATCGCTCAAACTTTGGTGTCACCGAACATTTCTGAACAGAAAAACCTAACTTGGGAAAGGTCACAACCACTATGTGAGGTTCTCAGGCTGCTCTAAAACAGAGCAAAAAAACCTCTCCCCCTTCCTGGAGTTTCACTTTATTAGCTATTATAAAATTCATTGTAGGCCTCTCCTGGGGGGGATGGGACCCTCCTCAGAGACCATGCTCTGAGTCTTCTCCCTAGACACCCTTTTGCTTTTTGTCCAAGCGTGGTATAAAAGCACCTTCCTCGGTGGGTCAGCAAAAGCCATCACAGGGTTTTCCAGCCAGACTGATACCTTGCTACAGGCAAATGCTGCCAGCTCCCCCTAGCACTATGCAAAGGGCACACGCTCTGATTACCTTTCTGCATAACCTAACTCTCAGACTCCTGGCGTGATGGGAGGACCTGACATCGGCAACAAGTTTTTCTCCGTAGTCATGAGCCAGTATCAGGGTTTCTCATGGATGCACCCTGGAACTCAAGACAGACCGAATGTCATTCCCTGCCCCCTCCCCCTTGTTTTATATAGGCTAGGCCCACTTACATGGATAGGCCCTGATGTCTCTGCAGACACTAGAGATCTGTATGGACTCTGAAATCTCAAGGGGCAATCAAGCTCTACTATGCCCCCTGCACCACTGCCTGGGTGTACAGTCCTTTGGGTGGGCTACCATTTTCCCTTCCATTTTACAGATTCTTTTCCTACTGGGAGATCCAGACCTTTGGCCTCAGTGGGAGCATCGCTCTCTATCCTCATAGACAATGAGGGAAAAGGGTTTTGTACATGCTGGAGTTCCTCAGAGGCCACGAAAGTCTGGAGGCTTCTCCCCAATTTCTGCAACTGAATTTTCTTTCACAATCTGCTTTCTCAAGAAAACACATGATAGCAGGGACTGCAGATTCCCCCAACCAGCTGCTTAAGTCTCTGTATTCATTCCCTGCCTTGGGGTCCCCGAGTCTCTTCAGTTCTCTCCCCAAGAACTGCTCCATGAACTGGTCCTACAGCCCCACTGAGGGCTCTCCACCGGGTAGACACTCAGAAATGTTCGCCCCAGCACGCAGACAGCAGCAGTACCTGTTGACAACTCCAAAGGCCCCAGAGACGTCATCCCCTTCATGAACAAAGAAGAACTGATCCACATGGCAGCCCAGGTGAGTGACTGAGTTATTGAACCTGTGGGGCATCAGCTCCCAGTATTATGGCTCCTGCTTCTTTTGGTCTCCTTCATAAATTTACCCCCAAACTAGCAGTAGCTGTAGTGTGGCTACAGTATGGTCAGCTGTCACTTCTCCCAGTTCAAGATTACTTCCATTTTTGCCCTTATGCACCTCTCTTGAGGTGCTGTTGGCTGGCAGCACTAGGAAGAGGAGCTAGCCTCAGAGCATCTCCTCCAGGGAAATCTACCTGCTCTTCCTTCTCGTTTCCACTGATGCTAATAGATCTCCAGGTCTTTCCTGGACACCTGGAAAAGCAGCTAGAAACATGGCAGGAGTAGCGATGATGACAAGCCAAATCATTTGGACCTCCCAACAGGTGCTTCTTGTACTACAGTTTGTAAAGTGCTGGTGGCATTGGAGCACAGGCACCTGAGAGCTAAGGTTTGCTTACCTGATACATAACTAGCGCATAGCAACATGTACCATGTACAACTGCTCTACATACAGTACAGTAGTATTAAATTATGAGAATCAGCAAAATAACTAGTAAGTCCATCAGAATGGCACTGCCCACTTCAGGAAAGACCCCAGTTGTCTTTCCTGCCCAGTGCAGCGGGGCTGGACCCAATGATCTTGCGAGGTCCCTTCCAGCCCCTAACAGCTATGAATCTACAAATCACTGTGTTCATTCCCTCCGTGTTTCCTCAAGCTCTGCTCCACGCCTGGACTGAGTTATCCAGACACGGTTTGACGAGCATGAACCATCTTATCTTTCAGAACATTACGCTGACTGCTATTTTACATGCCAGCTGTAAACAGGAGTGAGTTTATGGAAAAATGATGCTAATAAATAAAATCAGTGCTTTAACTGTGCAAGATGTCATCAAAGCATGGGACCTCTGTTACCCACCTCACCATGGCAGAAAAAACACAGGATACTTCAACTAACATGCTAAAAAGGAAGCCATTTTTTTTCAAGTCTTACCTTTGTCCATCCATGAGCAAGCAGTAAAGTGACGCTCGTCGTGTGAGAATGTACTGATTCCATGTAATTGCTGAAGCATTGCCCGTCTGGAAATGTAACCTACTGCCACAAAAATGCATGCATTGCAAAAGGACAAGAACAATTGAGCCAACCATCATCATGACATTTATATGAAAGCAGCCCTGAGCAGTTACAATCCTAGCACGGTTTCCTTGGCTGACACAGTAGTCCTGCTGCAGTGTGCTGGTGACTTTAGAAGGAGGTTTGATTTTGGTTTTTGGAGTGTTCAAAAAATAATTCGAGAACAGTATTTTCTGTCTTTTAGTTCAAGTCTTTTGAAATAAAACCCAATCTTGCCACCCTTGCTGAACAACCCTCTTAGCAAATATTGTTTTCTCTTGGCTTATTGGGAATAACACTGCAGTTTCCTCACTTCCCCATGCAGTTAAAAAAAAATGAGAATGGTAATGAAAATGAATGTGAGTGCTTTTGATTTCTGCATAAGGGGAATATTCTCCTTTCTCTATACACATTTACTAATGCAAGGGCTTTGAAAGGGGAATATATCCCTGCATCATCTCTTCAATGGTGGTGTTATTGTGATTAAGTCAAAATAACAGAATCCAGACTAGCGAGGAGGCATAAAATCCTTCATTTTTATGGTCAGAAATTGTGAAAGCAAAAGTATCACTCAGTACGCAGAACGCAAGAAAAATACCAATGACCAAGATGTGGTGATATCACATTCACTATAAGAGACCTGCAATCTACAGTTAACTACCTACTGTTCATTTGTAGTTTTATAATGTGCAGTGTTAAATTAATCGATTTTATACTGATCTGTTTAAACTGTATAAATTCTGTTTAAGAATGACATCAATACTGTATACAAAACCAGGAAAATCTGGAAGCAAAGCTAGGCAGTCAAAAATATTTATATACTCCGTGTTTGCATATTTCTGTAAGTGCCAAGCCCTAAATCTGTGATATAACAGAAGCCTGTGACAATATCAAAATGCTCGCTTGTCAAAATTTTAATACATTTTGTTTTAATGAAGTCCACTCTTTCATAAATATCCAAGTTACCGATTTAAACCGGGGCAGATCTCAGATAGTGATTGTAAACAAACATCCATAAAATTAATCTTCAAATATTATTTCAGAGACAGAATCACCACACAGACATAGACAGGGACTGAACCAAATCACTGACGGCAATGCTTCAGCAACACAGAGGAGCAAAAGGATAGGAGCTAACATCACAGGGTATTCAAACAATAAGAGCAGTACACATATATCTGGCTAAAGAAACATCTCTAAACGCATTTTAGTATTGCCACTCTAAAGCTACGTTATGTTTTAAAGCAATGCACTAGAAAGCAGCAGAAGCTGTTTTAAGCACAAAAAAGTGCCAATGCAAAATTATTGGGAATTTTAGAGAGCCTGCTGAACTGATTCAGGCACATTTTCCCTGGTTTGGCCTTTGGACTGCTTTGGTACGAATGTGAACTCACTCCTAAATCTAGTATCCTAGCACCCGATCAGGTGAGATGCCCAAGCCTAACAGGAACAGGCCTCAACATTATTTAATAGTTGCTAAAGATATTTAACACCTTATTCTCCACCACATTATACCAGTTGAAATTGTGGTAGCTCCAATGATTTCAATGGATTTATACTGGTGTAAAACTGGTGTAAAACGACAAAGGTTCCAGCTCTTTAAGAACATACAGACTTAAGCCACAATATTTGGGTTTTTTTAATCTCTATTCTGCTTCCTCTAGCGTGTGGGTAAATTTAGGCCTGGGTCTTTGTTTGGCCTGTTTTAAAACCATAAAAAGAGACAGTGAAAGCAAAAATGCCATTTGATATAAAGCACAAGACGCAGTTATGCGCTTTCATCGCAATAGGCACTTAGTTCTGTAGACGTTACATACCGGTATCTAATAGTGTCTGTCAGCGTCTACTGTATGAGCCACTTGCCTTTACTGATATGATTAAAATGTTTTCACATTCAAAACAGTATGGTCATGATCTGAATTTAGAATTTCAACTGTTGGCATCTAGGGTTTTAATCTGAGCTCTTATTTGGTTTAAAGAAACAAACACTGTAGAGCTTAGGCCAGAGTCCCAAACTGTTTATCACAACCTAAAGTATCAGCTCACACAATATCAGCTTCTGTTTATGTTATGTTGTTTATATGGCAGGCATATTTTTGTAAGGTTTTAGGTGAAGCACTCTAGGGTAGAAGAGTATAAAAGAATGATAAAGGAAAAAGTCAACTCCTCATTTAGGGTAGGAGCCAAACCATGTCATTCTGCACCAAGAAATGCAGTCTGGAACATTTACAGTGAAACATAAGCTCTGATGGGTTTTTCACTTGCGTACTTGTGTGTATTACACCTATTAGTATGTACAGAAACTATGAAATACTTCATATTTGAAAAACACCTGGAATAGCTTTTGACATGTAATATTAACATCAGAAATATGAATACAGTTCCCCCACCTGTATGTGTATAACTCCTTGAGATATCCTAATTGGAGCTTCAGAAGCACTAGGGAACTTCAGCTTGAAATAAGTTTTAAAGTTAACTTGGATACTGGACAACAATTTCTTCTTGTTACAATTAACGGTAGGCAAATGGAATAATTGCAAAATTGAAATACTCAACGTACAGTGCAAAACTTGACCTTAGTATTCAATAAGTTTAGAATATTTCACCATCTTAATGTGGAGTCATATCAAGAGTCAAGTCAAGTCAGTCCTGAGGCTGCTGCAACAGTTGGCGCACCTTAAATGCTGTGCATCGTAAGTGATCTTCAGACAAAAATGACCTGTGGTGCCCATCTCCTCTCCAGGTATGGATGGCTGTTGGCTCAAAAGGAGCTCATCTGGCCCTTGACAGGCTTTGCTTTTCACCCTGCTGGGTGTCCACACACCCTCCTCACCCAGGCTAGCCCAGACAGGGGCACCGGTTTAGTCACTGACAACCTGACCACGGAATAGGCTGTACTGGTTTACATGTACCAGATAGCCGACCAAGAGAGGCCAGGCCTGATAGGCATATAGAGAGTATCTTGCATTAAAGCAGATATTGGATAACTGCAGGACAGAATCATAGCCATAGAAAAATAGGACTGGAAGGGATGTCAGGATCTCACTTAATGTAATCCTCTGCTCAAGCAGGCATCATCCCTGTCTAAACCATCCCAGACCTGAGCTTAAGAACTTGGGGTAGGAGTCCAAAATTCTCTGAGCAATTTGTATTGGTCCTTAATCACATGCACAGGAGCTTCTTCCTAATACCAAACGTTCTTAGTTAACAGCCTTCCATTTTTATTTACTTAAGAAATAAGGAAAATGGGAGTCTGTATATGAGAAGAACCACACTGAGGAAATAGTCTCAGATCCCTTCCCCTTGTTTACTTAAACTCAAGACAATGGTGGGTTACCAAAAATTTTAACAAAAAGTCCTCCTTTGCCTTTGAAAATTCCCATGTACATGCCAAGAGGTGCACATACTTTTACAGAGAAGCAGGAATGAATGGGAATGATCTGTTTGTTTGCTAAGGTAAACAAAAAATAATTTTTCATAATAAAAAAAAAACCCAAGGAAGGATGCAATACCACTGAGCAAATTTACACCAGCGCACTTTGCTAGAAATGCTATTATTCTGCTTTGAAACAATTTACTGAATACGTAGCACAGGGCTCAAGTTGGGTGGTTTGCAATGGGGAACAAGGAGCATTAACCGAAGTGCAGGCCCCCACTCTAACTCATGGTGTTTTATGTAAAGTGCCATGAGTTAAAGCCCCCCCGCACTGGCCTGTTGGGCTGGGTGCGGGGGAGGATTGAGCCTGCTTGCAGGAGCCCAAGGAGCTTGCCTGCAGCAGAGGACCCACTCCTTTCCCCCAGCCCCCAACCAAACTTGGTTTTGACTTGCATTGAGTAAGGTGGGACAATCATTTACACATGCAGTTTGAATGGCAGTTAATTTGAATTAGTCTCGGTTGCCCCAGGACAAAGTGTTTATTTGGATGCTTTGTAGGTTCCTATGGAGAATCCTGGAATAAAAGCCTTTGTCCTAGGGCAAATTAGTCATCCTTATTTGACCTGAGTTAGCAGTGGGCTGAAATGGAAGGACTTCAGACTCTGCGAAATCCCCCTCATCCCAAAGGTGATTTGCTCTTAGAATTCAACAGCCCCTTCTTGCCCCTTCTTTCAAGTTTCGCAGCTTGTGCCATAAGCATTCATCAAGCACATTCAAGTTATGAACTTGCATTTGTGAGCATGGTATATGGCATGGATGAGATCAGTGGGAGTAGACAGAACAGGCCCTTCCCAGGGGTGCTCAAGGCCTTCCCCACTTCTTTCTCCTTTTATTGCTGGTTACACCTGTGCAAAATAAATGTAAATGCTACCACAAGTGACCTGATTCATGAGCTGAACTATGCTTATGCCCCCTTGGCATCCTGATAGTTTTCCCAAAGGGAAACAAAGAATGTTTCTGTGCCCACTTTCTCTTCCACTTGCTCCAGACCCTACAGTGCTGGAGATGGAAAGCTCAGCTATAGCCAGCACTGATCTTGGAGGCATCGTGTAGATTAGGTGCCCAAATTCCTGAGTTCAAGGTTTTGATAAACGTCCATTTGATTGGATGAGCCGGGAAGGAATCGTAAGTAATCATCAAACACTTGGTTTTGTCTGTGGAAAGAGACAATAGTATCACCATGGGGGAGAATGGGGTCCGTTCAGCCCACACATCCTGGTACTGAAGGTCAACATTTGCTGTCATCTGTCTAGGAAGTTTTCCCTTCTCACAGCTGCTGCATAATTTTCCTAATAAAGAAGGATCTGTTCCCTTCTTTAGGAGCTTGCTAGATGTTTTATGAATAGCAGCTATTTTTTTAAATGAAGAGAAAAGAAAAGGTTGAGTCTGGGAAAAGAGTCAGGTCTAAGCTTTTGTGTGCAACTAGTGCAGAATCAAGGCCATTTGAAAATGCAAGAGTCTGAGATGCAGAAAAGCTCCCTGCTGCAAAGCCTTCAAGTCTCTACATGGGGTGGAAGGAAGCACTGAGATCTCATGATCTGAAGCAACAATAAAATTAAAAAGGTGTGATTTTCTCCAGGGCTAAAGAAGACTCTTAGAGGAACAAAAGGCAGACTTGGTTTCAACTCTATCACAAGGGGCCTGAGAAAGGTAAAAGCAAAAGGAAAGACCCTTGAAAGAAGGAGGCCTAACCAAGATTCCTGTAGATGCTAAGATACTTAAGCAACTGAACTGTAATTTATCACAGTCACAATGTAACTTAATGACGGTGATGAATGTAATTAGAATAATTAGCAAAACCTGTTTTGGAGATTTAAAAAGTGTGTCACAGAAGCACTGGTACTAACATATATGTCCATCAGCAAAGAGTTTAATAGCCCATGGGGAGAGGGAGGCGGTGCTCTTCTTTTTCAAGAAAATAGCCCAGTGTCTTATGCTTCCTAAGTATAGACTATGGAAACAGCTTTATATTTAGATTGAAAAAAATGCTAAGATTTCTTTGTGATTATAAGTGGCTTCACAAATGGATTTGTAGCCAGTCTGGTCAAGGTGGAGATAGACCCTAAGGCTTTGTATGCTATAATACAGAAATCCTGGTCCATGACAGGATCTAGACTTCTAAAAATGATCACAGAAGTGCAAACTACTTATTGAATACAAACTGCAGGGCATGCGAGCAGCTTCTCATAGCAGTCATGCTATCAAAATATCTACAAAGAATGAAAGAAGGAAGGTGTATAACTCAAACCCTTCCATTTCCAAGACAAGGCTCTTTGGGTGAATCTGATATCTTTTATTAGACCAACTTAAATAGTTGGAAAACAATTATTAAGTAATCTTTTGGATTCAAAAACCCTTCATCAGGCTAAGGAAGTTTCAGCAGTTGGTGTGTGCTCTTCCAACTGCCGAAACTTCCTTAGTCTGAAAAAGGGGTTTTGAACCCAAAAGCTTGCTTAATAATTGTTTTCCAACTATTTAAGTTGGTCTAATAAAAGATATCAGATTCACCCAAAGAACCTTGTCTGCCTATGT
>JAGPOW010003648.1:118032282-118073391 GCA_030014935.1 Caiman crocodilus | reverse complement strand
CAACTATTTAAGTTGGTCTAATAAAAGATATCAGATTCACCCAAAGAACCTTGTCTGCCTATGTCCTTAGACCAACACGGCTACAACCTACACCCCTGTTCCATTTCCAAGACACATTTTGACAAGGTCAGGCCAGAAACACAAGATTACTCAGCCTTTCAAGACAGTTAGTAATTTTAGATGGCTGGCTGGATGAAAGATCCTTCAAGCATAACAGTGTGTTGGGCCTGTAAAAATGGAAATGCCATTGTGTGTGTCATGGACTTCCAGGAGAGTTAATTACAGGTAATGGCCCAGCTTCCGTTCACAGGGCGTCTCGGCAGCTCTTGTTGACTTTCAGTTCAAACATACCACTTCAAACTTATACACGTTTGGAAACAGAATTTGTCTCAAAGAAAAAAGACTGAGGCAGCTTCAAGAGGCCTCTACTTAGCCCTACCAAAGAACAGCAATACACTTCCTACTGCCTTCTTAGAAGTGCCTATTCAGGGCTTACAAGAAGAAGGATAAAAATCTTAGTTATAATATAGAACAAGGCTTTCCAGCCACAGACAGGTAACTGTGGAGCAATTAAAAGGGCACACGCGAAAAAGTATAAAAACTTTGGTATAATAAGAATGCCAGGTAGCCCCCCTGTAAGGATAAGCAAACAAAAGTTGTAAAATAGAAAGTGACTGATATCTGCCAGTGTAACAACCGCAGCATCTGTGACAAGGCAATATGCCATAACTAGTGCTTGGTTTAAGTCATTGACCCAACACGCTAATATTGTGGCTCGATCATGGCCATTTGCATGCCCAGATCATGGTGCCCCCTTCCCTACCCCCAAGGCTCCTGATTAGCTGAGAGGGCAGGTTTAGGGCCAGGTTTAATTGCAACAGTAGAGGCTTTGCTCCCAAGGCCTCTGACTGCTGCTGAAAAGGGACAGGGGGAGGAGAAAGTTTGGAGATGGGTAGGGGAAGGGCTGTTTGCTCCTCTGGATAGGAAAGCTGGGTGCAGAGGGGGGCTGGGGGCACTTGAGGGCTGCCTTGGCAGACAGCACTGGCACCAGGTAGGGGAAGGTTATTTGTTCCTCCAGGTGGAAAAACTGAGGCATGGGGAGTTGGCGTATCTGGGGGCTGCTTTGGCAGATGACTCTGGCACTGGGGAGGGGGGCTGTTTGCTCCTCCATGTGTGTTTTCTCTCCCCCTGCTCCCAACCCCCAGCGTCCCAGTTTTCCAGCCTGGAGGAGCAACCAGCCCCTCCTGTACCTAGTGTGAATTGAAAAATGCGATCTGCTACGAAATGCCACGCTGTGGGAGTTCTCCAGCAAGCAGCCATACTGTGGCATTTTGTTGCAACTCACATTTTTCAAGCAAATCACTTAATTTCATTATTTTCACAAGAAATGCAAAATTGCGATTGAAACTAGGCCCTAGCCATAACTAAACACGACAGATCGGAAGGCAGGGAAAACACCTGAACACATGAAAGAGGCAGGCGATTTTTTGAAGACGTCCAGAATGCTCCTGATAGTATTTACGAATTGATATTGTTAACACCTGTACAATGACAATGAAAACCCCCGGGAGCAGCAAAGATAGGCTTCTAGATGGTACTTCCACCTCAGCAGCTAATGGGTTAGCCTGTGCTATTGCAGAATCATTGTAGTTCAAAGACACTAGCTATTGACAAATATGCCATCAAAGCAATTTCTGAGCACTGGTTCACAGAGGAGTGCACATGCACACACACAGGGTTTGCCCATGGCATCCTACACTTGTTCTTTAGGGCAGGTCTACATTGCTCCCCTATAGAGTCTAGGACCTCTGTCCTGACCTCCTGATCCTATGCGGCACATACCAAAGCCCAGGAATTGGTCACTGTAGATAGCTGACTATAGCCCCGAGACCAGAGCAAATCTCTGGTTCTCTTTTTTAGGCATAGTCAGTTAGCTAGACTGATAAATTGCTGGGGTTTGGTACATGCTGGGCAGGAATGGCTTAGGTGTGCTTCTTGGTAGTTTTCCCGCACTTAGAGTAGATAGGCCCTTTGTGTCAATATTTTCCTTAAGTTACAAACAAAAATCGTTTTGGACTGACAGTGCAGATCTTACATAAAGAAACACATCTTGAGCCACTTCAACCACACTGAGATCATTGTCCATGTTTGGATCTCCCCTCTTCCATGTGGAAAGTGGACTCGGAGGATTTTGTAGCATTGTCTCTTAGGCCAGGAGAGAAGACATACTTACACTGATGTAATAGTTATACCAAGCTCCAGAGTGGACAGACAACCAGGATACCTGCGTACAGTAGCCACTATTACAGTGCCTTGTCAGCAGCTGGTGGAGTAGCAGTAATAGCTTATTTGTCTTGAACAAATGTTTACTTTGGATAAGCTGCGGAGAGCCAACACTAGGCTAGCGACTTGAGGAAGGGCAGTACGTGCCTGACAGATGGTCAAACTTCTCTCCCAAGTATACCGTGTTTTTTATTGTAGCCATGTTGGTCTATGGACGTAGGCAGGTAAAGTTCTTTGAGTAGATGTGATATCTTTTATTAGACCAACTGAGTAGTTGGAAAAAAGTTATTGGCAAGCTTTCGGGCACAGCCACCCTTCTTCAGGCATAGTACAGTCGAGACATCCTGTGCCTGAAGAAGGGTGGCTGCACCCAAAAGCTTGCCAATAATTTTTTTCCTACTACTCAGGTAGTCTAATAAAAATCTTCACATCTACTCAAAGAACTTATCCTGCCTATCTCCCAAGTATACAGCTGTTCCTATATAAAAAAAAACATCCCCCGACTCTCCTATATTTCCTGGACCATCAAAGCTACAACATCACTGACCCAGTGTCACATACACTGGTATGGTTTTGCCAAATTCTAGTTCTGCACCACACTTTTTCACTGGATTGAACAAAATTATACCAGTGTAAGGATTTATGTAATTTGTCTGCTCCTTTTTTGCACTAGGGTAAAGACTGATTGCCCTAGTGTTAAAATGCTGTCTATCTAGACCCACTGTGGAAGACCCCTTCTGAGGTCTGAGATCTGTGCAAGGGAAAGATCTTGAGCAGGCCAAGTGGGCCGAGATAGCCTTGCCACAGAAGTTTAGTGAAAATGTTAATACAACCCCATTCTGTGTCAACTTGTTTTATCCAAAATCCTTAGGAGTTCCTGCACCCAGAGGAAGGAGGCAGCTGGGTGCAGAGCTGGGGCAGACGCCTTATTCTTGATGTTTGATTTCAAAGGCAGCACATTAAAAAAAGCAGCAGTGGTTCTCTTGCAGTATTTTTATCCCAGATAATGAATGAGAACCTAAAAATGAAAGTGATGAGGCTAGTTTCATTTTCTAATCTGAGAGCAATAAAAAAGTGTTAGCTTATATAAATAATTATACAATATAAACAGCATCTGCTGCAAAATGCATGTTAGGTTGTAAAAATTTGGTCGTTTTTAACAATCCAAGCTGTTATTTAGAACCCAAGGAAAGGATTTTGACTTTAAGGTGTATAATTTTGAAACTCAAGTTAGTCACAGAGGACTCATTTAGGAAACTAAATGCTGAAGTGGAATTTGTTATACCAAAGGTTTCTGATAAATTACATGGTGCTAACGAAAAATATTTTAATGCACCAAAATGGAAGCAGATTTGTCAAGAAGAATGAAGGGCAGAATTGTTCAGGATCAATAACAGGCTGTTACCAGCTGGCAAGACTTTCTTCTTACTTGTCTTGTTAGACGACAAGTTCAGAAGCCAGTGAGCTTATTAGTGCAATTATGAAAATAATACATGTATGAAAGCTGATAAGCCAGAAGTCATTCTGGAAAGTTTGTCAAGTTTAAATAGCATGAGAAGCATATGAGAAACGCTGTACTAGCTGTCCAGTGACAAATGTTAACAAATGAAAAATCTGATCTACAAATTATTCCTTTGGAAAAACAGGCTCTGAAGCTGAGATAATAGTCAGAAGGCAGTGTCTGTTGGCTCAGGGAGGTATTGAAAAAATCCTACTCATATCTGAAAAGCTTTAAAGCTTTCAAGATCAAGCTAAATTCACCATCTCTCTGTCACTATGAAATATTTTAGTTGTTTCTTTCTCAAGGAGTCTGCAAAAGATCATATCATATATGAAGCAGAATAGTTTGAAGTAGCTAGATGAGCAAAAGATTACACAGTTCTCCTTCCCAAGCCAATCTAACTAATGGAGGGACTCATCAGAAGCATTTTAGGTGAGATATTTCTTTGCCAAAAGGATCCCCCTCAAACCAAGAGGCAAGAAGAAGCAGCAAGACATCTGCAAGGTAATAAGGAAAATGAATCTCTAGTATAAAGTTCAACTGAAAAATAAGGGATACTCTGGGAATATGCAACTCTTTTTTCATTGTATGAAAAGGTCAAATCAGGTTAACTGGTTATTGTGCAATGTGGAAAAATATGGTTTGTTTATTATTTTAAGCATATTGGGGTTAGTAGATGAATCTGATTATCTTATTGAATCAATGATCCCGTGGGAGAAACAGCAGGCATTGAAAGGGGAAATGAAAGTCATTAGGAGAGACTCAGTGTAGTAGGAGTCCCCTTAGAAACAGGTATCCGACTTTTCATTGAAGGATGTGTGCTACGCATGACAAGCGCTTAAAGTTACTCAGACAGTAATCTGTAAAGACCCATTAAAAGTTCTTCTCACACCTAATAAGAATGAAATAAATACATTTTTACCAAATAGATGTCCTTGTTCTGACTTGGAAACACCATTTCCTTTTCTTTAATGCAGCAAGGGAATAAAATTTATACTCAGGTTCACCAGTCAGTAAGTTCTTGCAAATTGCATCTGCTGCTTAGTGTAGCATGAATTCCTACACTATGGGTGAAATATTGACATCCAGTCAAGAAAAGCTTAGCACAGTTTCTTAACAGCTTGGCCAAAGGGATTTCAGTCAGTCTGAACTATAATGAGTTATTCTGGACAAAATATGTGTCCACAATATTTTCTCTCTCAAATCCTGTTGTTTTTTAAACCACATCACTCTCTGCTATAGCATTTTATATAAGCCTCTCACAGAGATAGGTCAAAGCAATGCATGTAAAAATTCGAGATGCATGAAGAGCTGTTGAGTATCATTCATTCAGTGCTTATCAGTTACTAAAACTGAAAAGCAAAAGAGCAAATGCGGCAGAATTCTTTTTCCAGTGTTTAACCTAAATGCCTGGACATAACACCCTGGGTTTGTTTCCAAAATGCAAGTCTTTTAAAAGAACAGTTTCGTGCCAGTATTAACAAGACAGTATAAGTCACAAGCAGGCTGGTCATTTTAGTCAATTGAACAGCAGTGTTGTATGTATGTTTGAAACAGGTGTGTGCACATATATTATACATACATACACAAGCATACTCATATACATAGAGTTTATTGTAAAATATCCTAATCAGACTAGTCTTCTATTAACTGTGGTAGGGAATACTGGGTAAAGTTCATTTCAGTGACATCAGTGAGAATTAAAATATTAATGATACCATTTCACTGACACCACCAACAATTTTAAATATTCTTTTGCTGTTATCAATGAAATTTCAACAATCCCTTCCTGACAAGGAAAGTTAAATAATTATCTTTGGAATGGTTTAAAACTTTATCTGATAAACCAGATCTCTATTATAATTTGCTACTTACCAAGTCAGCAAGGTGCCTTGTAATTTATTGTCAAAAAGTGCCATCGGAGAGCTATGTTTTATTACTGTGACTGCTAATGAGAAATATTGAAAAAGCACTTGTGTGAATTCACAGGAGAGGGCTGGTATTATTCATTAATGGTATATAATAACCAAAGTTTGGTGTCATCGGCAAATTTGGCTAGTCCACTTCTGATACCAATGTCCACATCATTAATGAAGATGTTAAAGAGTACAGGCACAAGGACGGAGCCTTGGGCGACCCCCACTGGTCATGGCGCACCACATTGATCGACTTTCATCAACTACCACTCTCTGGGTCTGACCTCGGAGCCAATTTCCCAGCCATCAGACTGTGATGTAGCTGAGACTGCAGCTGGCCAGTTTTTCTATGAGATGATCATTAGCCAATTTGTTGGGAATGGTCTCTTTGATAATTTTTTCCAAGATCTTCCCTGGGATAGGGGTCAGGCAGATGGTCATGAGGGGACTGGAATATCATACATTTGTTATATGTTCTTCAGAGACTATCCCAAGGGAAGATAACCTGCAGCACACAGGCCATAAAAGTTATGGGTGGCTGCTGTGTGGGGAACGTGAGCCAGATGGATTCAGGGCCTTAAGCCTTTGGCCACATGGAGTAGGGTAGGATGCTGCTGTGAGAGGAGATATTAGGTATCACTGCCAAGAGCCAGGTCAACCTGGTCCTGCAGCCACTGATGAATTCAGGGCTTTGGATCCTTGCTTGTCATTTAAAACAGTGACGGTTGCAGGACCAGGGAAGGGTTAACCTGGCTCTAGGCAGCGACACCTCTCACAGCAAGACCCCTGCTTCTCTGCAAGGCTGAAACTCAAGTCCCTGCCTCCACTGCTGTTACTGCAGGGTGCAGACCCTGTCAGATATGACTTTGGGGAGGGGGAGGGCTTATTTTGTGGTTCACATGACAGAAAGATTGGCCACCATGGGACTATAATCTGACTCTGTGTTATAGCCAGGTTAATGCTAAATATTTCAGCCAGCTGGGCTCTGTTGGTCTGTGGTGTGAACACATATGATCCCTGACTGCCACAGTTGTGCCAGCAGAAGCCTCTACTGTAGAAGTCATTGTACTGGTAAAAACTATACTTTTTCTGGTATAACTTGTGTTACTGGTGGGCAAGAGTGGCTTTACTGTACTGGTGCAGTGCACTTTTGTGCCCATGTGTGTACTGTGACTGCTTTCTCAGTACAGTAGACCAGCATTCCTCTATTGGTGAAACACTCCAGTCGTAGGAGAGAGCTTGGGTGTTTTCTTCAGTTTATATATACAAAGAAACCTTTTTTTACACATGTAAAGAAGTATTTTCTACAACGAAGAAGTATTTGCTACCACTTGTATTTAAACGAAGGCATCAGTGCACATGATATGAGCAATCCTCACCTTTGCTCTTTCTTTCCTACATAATGAGTAAAAGGACTGGAATAACACACATAAATGGGCCTTACAAGATCTGAATCCAGCTGGGAAAGATCCCCCTGATGCAGGAACTGTTGAAGATGTGGATGGGCTACCTTACAAGGATCCCCTTGCAAGCCATGGTACCAGGGGCAAAAAGGAAGGGAATTGTTGGGGACAGAAAGGGCATTAATTCGCAATTAACAGGCAAAAGGCAGAGTAGATTCATCAGATGCTGGCAAAAGACATGCACAGAGCAGTATATCGACTGGAGAGTGATTTGAATACAAAAAATAGGAAGGTAGAAAGAATGAATGAAAACTGATGTGATGTTAGCACCAGAAAGACTGGAAAGGCTTGTGGCAGAACACTTGAACCTCCCTGGCCACTCCACCTCTGACCTCAGGGTAGCTGTTCATAGGCAGCAAACTTTTAAAGTCTGGTTTGAACTGGAAATTATGGAACAAGAAATCATCCACAGATTGTGGATTGTGTTAATTATAGTATAAACAGGGACTATAGATTCTTATCCCATTTCCTGGATTAGCTTTTGTGAGCTCTTTGTTCCTATGGCTTCTTTGCTGGTATGCCTCTTCCAGCACTGCCCTCCTCTCGCTTTCCCTGCCCATCTTCTTCCTAGTTTTTGCATTCAGATCACTCTCTTCATTCTACACACTGCTCTGTGCACATCCTTCCACCCCATCTGACGATGTAAGCTCCAGCTCATGAAAGCTTCTGCTATCTCTCTCTCTAATTGAGTTAGTCTATCAAGGTACAAATCTGCCCAGCCTTCTGCTTGACTGCAGATTAATAGGGCTAACTACACCTCTCTGCTCATAAATAGGGACAGGCAACGTTAAGCCACTGATGTCTTGTTATTCGAATTACTGTACATAAGCTCCTACAAGGAACTGCTTTCCTGGAGCAAAGCATCCAGGGGCATAAGGAAGGCAGGAGCTTAGCGTACCACAATCCTAGCTAGCACAGAGCTCAGCAGCAGGCTGGTTAGTAACAACACTAAGACACAGGGATCACTCTAATTCTAAACAATCAAATGAAGACAGCAGTTAGGCGCAGTGACTAAGACAGGGACCATGTTAAGTGGCGTGGAACTCCTTTGCTTTCACATCTTGTGCAGAAGGGAAACGAACACGTACCTAATGAGAATGCTCACTGGCACCCACCTTCAGCTGTGACTGGTAAAGAAATCTCCATGCAGGCTGCAGACTGGGCTTTTCTGAATGGGGGCCTCCCTGGTCCTCGGCGATTGGCCTTCGAGACATCTGCACTGGAGAGTCGCTTTCCTGACCCACAAGTCTGGGAGGTTGGGCTTGTACAGTGCCCATTCACATGGTCTGTTGTAAAAATAAAAAGATTCAAGGAAGAGCGTCAGTTCTTGCCTTCAGAATGTAGGGGAGATGAAAAGGCTGATGCTTAGGAATAACTGAAGATGGATCCTCCCACAGAAAGAAGCATTTGTTCTGCAAGTATATCACAGGAACCACTCACTGAGTGTGTCTACTTGAGATGCTTAATGCACAGCAGACTGACTGACTGACTGACTGCGCATTGCAGCGTCAAGGCAAAACCCATGCAATTAGGCTAATGCATAGTAGTATTACTCTCCTGTGCATTAACCTTCACGAAAAAAGGCAATTGCACTAATGCGCAGTGGGGCAGCCTAGTGCACGTTTAATTTAGTACTTCCTTTTGCAAGTGCTATATTTAATGCGCAGTAGCCACTGCACATTAATGAATGTGTAGACGCACCCATTGTTTCCTTAAAAGAGTGACTATTTTCTACATGTAAAAGAGGGCAAACAATCAAAGTGTCGCCAGTCAGGCCTGACTGACTCTTCCTGTGCATCATTTTTTTCTCTGGTGTAACTCCACTGACTTGACTGAAATCCAAGAAGAGAATCAGACCCACTATTTCTAGATCAAACATTACTGTGGCTATTAGCTGTGTATGCTGGAGAGTCTGAGTCCCTAAGTGG
The DNA here is from genome assembly GCA_030014935.1 of Caiman crocodilus. NCBI lineage: Eukaryota > Metazoa > Chordata > Crocodylia > Alligatoridae > Caiman > Caiman crocodilus. Next base: position 118,064,300 of record JAGPOW010003648.1, on the reverse strand, counting down.
TCTCTTGATCTATGCAGATCGAGTTCATGGAGATATGAGTGGTAATGCTTACAGTGTGTGTCAGTGAATGTTGTGACTTCTAATATGCATAGCATGACTTGGAAAACCAGCCTGCTTTTTTGTTTCCAAAAATAACTCAGGATTATAATTATAACATAATATTAATAATATTATAATTATATTGGGCAGAGTTCATTGGGGCTCCAAAATGATTGCAGTTAGCTATCCCAGAAGCAGATACACATGTGCAAACAAGGCTGCTAGCTACCTGCCATTATTTCAGGACATTTGGAACAGGCCACCATTTCTTCAAGTGGTATATTCTGTTTCTATCATATATGTTTATTTTGCTCGGCAATAGCTCATATATAAAAGGCAATGCAACATAAGTTCCTTCTTCACGTCATACTTCACGTAACAGGAACATTACTGAATGCTATTTCTGCCTCACGATGTCAGGATCCGAACTTAAATAAACATCCTTTAAGCTATTGTGAAAGGAGTACTCAAGTGTGAGACAACACAGACAATGTTAAATTAAACTGGAATTGGCATTTGTTGTAACTGAATCTTAAATGCGAACATCAGAGATGAATGAGTAGTTCACAATGAATAATTTACATGCCAAATTCCACCTCCTTCCCTAAATTGTGAAATGCCTTTGCCCTATTTGTGAATAAACAAACCACAGCATTTTAAACTTGTATGCTATTTCAAACCATTCTAATTTTTTCCCACTGAATAAATATTTGTCTGTAGATCATTCACATTTAGTGCCAGGTACACAATTTATATCATAACTTATATAAATAACATATAACGAACAAAATACACATTCAGAATTTGGCAACATGTACAATAATCACAAATCATAACGATGTCAATCTCATACACATAACTAAAGTCAGAACTGGACCTTTTAAGATTTTGATTATTCAAATAGTACAATTAGACTTTTAGACTTTATATAGAAACTTCAAATTCCTCTTCTTTTAATATTTCTAAAAAATTATAAACTTTATACCAGGATAAAATGATTCTGTATATACAAAACTTTCCTATGAGAACATTTTTAAGATTGCAAAATCAAACACCCAGAAGTTAGTAAATGGATACATTAAGGCTCCCTAGGAAACCTTAGCTTGGCTTATTTGCACATGTGCCTAATGACAGTCTTGACATAGAGGGTCACACATTATTTTCCTACAGAAAGACTTCCTAAGCCAGTGATTCTCAACCAGGGCGCCATGAAATCCTTTGAAGGTTGTTGCAGGCTGCTGCATAATATTAGCACTGCTAGGTGTTCAAACACTTACACATAAGCCCTGGGACTTCAAATAGGTTTTTTTGACACATTGGCCAAAAGTTCTGATGTGTTGTGAAGTCTTGGAGCTCTCCAAACAGAACTGCTGTATTATTTTTGTGTAGTCAAAAACGGAGTGAAAGCTATGAGCTGGCATTTTCTGAAGGAACCATCAAGTCTAACGATTTTGAGAACCACTGGCCTAAGCCAGTCCGTCCCAGTCTCTCCTCTCTCTCCTAGGTCTCAATTCAATTCTCTGCCCAATCAGTCCCAGTCTACCTTCCCTCTTGTGGCTCCCAATCTTTTTCCCCAATGCCCATCTGCAATTTCCTTGCCCAACCACTCCCAAATTTTCCCAAACCAACACCTAGCAGCAGTTTTTCTCTTCCCCTTCCAGCTCCCATTTCACAAGACCCATTGTCCCAGTCTATTCCTTTGCCTTCTCCCTGGTCTTCTGTATTTGAATCAAACTGCTTCCTTTTGCAGGCAGACAAGGCAATGAGAGTGCAGGATAGGCAAGTGCCCCCACTCCCAGCCTCCAAGTCAGCAGTGCTGCTTCAGGCAGAGGTAGGCACGCAGGGGTACAGCATGGGTGACTGGCACCTCTTGAGTCAAGGAGGGCATGTGCCCCCCCAACACCAGTCAGTGACTGGGGGGGAGGGGAAGGGCAGCTGACACTACTGGCTGGGTGGGGGGTGCCCGTGGCTGATCTCACTCAGCAAAAAGCAGCCACATTGCTTCTGCAAGTCCCACAGCCCCTTCCGGAAATGATGCCGTCACTTTTGCTGGCAGCCCCGCTCTCTGGTCAGCACTTGCAGGGGGGGACACTGGTGCTTCTGCCTGCCCCCGTGCCCTCTGGCTAAACAGGGAGCGCAGCCTGACAGGGGGTGCACCAGCTCTCAGGGGGTGCACATGCACCCCCTACACGTTGTTACTGGGGCACAGGGTGCAGTCTGGTGGGCAGGCAGAGCAGCATGGTGTGTCAGGCAGATGGGCGGGCAGGCACCAAGCCAGCACTGCTGTCACCTGCACTGGCTGGTCCTGCTCTTCCTGAGCAGTGGCTGGAGGCAGGGGTTGGGTTGGGCTGGACACTACTTCTGCATGGGGTGGAGATCTCCTGAATCAGGGTGTGGGGAAAGCGGTGCTGTAAGCCCAGGTTGCTCACGCGTGTGCGTGCGTGGTGCCTCCCTGAGCAGTGCCCTGGGCAGTTGCCCATGTTGCCACCCCCAAGCAACATGCATATGCACATCCCTTACACAACAGCCATCTCATCTCTCTGCCAAATTTCAAGTCTCTGCTCCAACATATTGGAGTTCTATGGCAGTGTTTTTTAACCCATGGGTCATGACCCAAAAGTGGGTTGCAAGAATATACGAAAGGGTCACGAACAGACTTTAAAAATGGATTATTCTTTAAAGGAGAAAAACGTGGGAAATTGTGGCTTTTCTCTTTCAGGCTGGCAGAGTTCCAGCCTGAGAGGGGCTGCTTGGGCCCCCCACACCCCCATATACCTCACACAGCCACCCCAGCCCCACACGCTGCAGGGGTGGGCCTGGAGCAGCGGTTTGGGAGCAAGGGGCACTGGGTCAGAACTGGTTATCAATGCTTACAAATGGGTCCTGGTACAAAAAAGGTTGAGAACCACTGTTTTGTGGCATTTCAGAGAAGAGGTTTCAAGAATTTTTTTAAAGTGGATAAAACTATACATTTTTCTTTAGCCTAATTCTTAGAAACAGCCAAACCATTTTTGGCTGAATTTTTTTTTTTTTTTTTTTAAAGAAATTCACTTGAGGAAGACATGCAGCATGAACAATTTCAACCAAACCAGTTTAAGTGTGGCAAGCTTATAAGCAAAAGAAAAAGGGGACCTAGGAATGGTCAGACAATCTCAAGGCCTAAGTTTCGAAACGTTTCTCGGTGAAATAGGTTTGGAAATATTTCAAAATGAAGTTGTTTCAGCTGGGGGATATACCTCCAGTTCCTGTGGCACCCATCTTCCCACTTCTTCCTTGCATCCTGCTTGAACTGCTTAATTGCAGTGGCTGCACAGAACTGCAGGTCTTCAGCTAGGGGGTGCTACAAGGGGTGGAGGATATTTTTTGGATGGGTGGAGGGCGCTGGGGGTAGCAGAGCTTCCCTGGCTCCCCATAATCAGGTTTCAGGGTTCTCTTTCAGCAGAACAGTGAAGTAGAGGGGTGAAGTGCCCTGCAGGAGCTGGTGTTGTCACGAAGGCTTTGGCTTCCACAATCACAGTCCGCTCTTTGGTGAGAGAGGCAGCAGTCCGCTGGGAAGAGATGGTCTCCACCTCACTTCACCAGGGAGGAAGCTTTTCTCAGTCAGAATGGCTGACCTGCTTGACTAGGCTTTAAACTAAGCCTGCCAGGGGATGGTGGGCAACCACCAAAGCAAGCCCGCCAGGCAATACCTACAAAACCAACAGGTTAGGCCACCCAAGGGATTCCACTCCTACCCCAGCCCTGGAACAGTGTCCTCTGGGGAATGTGAGGAAGCTTAGGGCTCCCAATGGGATGCTTACGTGTCTGTACACCAATGCCAGGATCTTGGGGCACAAACAGGAGGAACCAGTCCTCCTACTAAACAAGAAAGACTATGATCTCCTAGGGATAACGAATAAGTGGTGGGACTCCACCTAGGACTAGGTCACAGGTGTAGACAGCTATACCTTGTATAGGAGAGACTGTGCAGATAAAAGGGGTGGGGGTGTAGCTCTCTATGTCAAGGATAGCTACACATCCCTGCAACCTGACATTGGCACCCAGGGAGGGTGACTAAAGACCCTCTGGGTTAAAATACGTGGGGAATGTGGCACAGAGGACACAGTGGTAGGAGTCTGTTATAGACCTCCTAACCAGGAACAAGAGATTGACCAGGAATTCTCCAGGGGACTGGCTGAGGCTACATGCTCTCAGTGCGTGGCTGTCATGGGAGACTTCAACTACCCAGATACCTTGAGGGAAGAGCACTCGGCCAAATCCAAAGTCACAAAGCTTCCTCACGTGCGTGGATGAACTCTTGTGGGACCCAACAAGTCTATGGACCCACAAGAGGTAAAGTGCTGCTAAACCTGGTACTGACTAATGGGGATGATCTAGTGAACAACCTAAAGATCACAGGAAAGCTGGGAGACAGTGACCATGAGCTAATTACTTTTACTATCTGTTGCAAAACTGGCAAGTCAGTCAGCAATGCAGAAGTCCTCAACTTTTGGAAAGCTGACTTTGATAAGCTCAGGAGGCTCATTGTCAAGGCACTAAGGGACCAAGGCTCAGCAGGGAGAGGTGTGGTCACTCCTTAAGGGAGCAATCCTGGAAGCCCAAGGGATGTCCATTCCATCTCGGAGGAAAGGTAGCAAAAGGGCACAGCAACTCCCTTGGCTCAGAAGGAAACTTGTGGATCTCCTACGCCAAAAAAGAGAGGCTCATAAAGGATGCAAGATAGGAATCATCACAAAGGAGGATTACTCTGCACTGGCTCATACCTGTAGAGAGTGAACCAGGAAAGCCAAGGCTGCAACCAAACTCCACCTGGCTACACATATCAAGGACAATGAAGAGTCCTTTTTTAGATATGTGGGGAGTCAGAAGAAAAGCAAGGGTAACATTGGACCCCTGCTAAACCAAATGAGAAAACTGACAACCGACACACAGGAAAAAGCTAATTTGCTTACTGGTTACTTCGTATCAGTTTTTCATCAGCCCAAAGGGTCTACCCTGCCTAACAAGATGTGGGGCGGCCAGGGTGAGGGTGAACTTATACCCAGCATTGGTGTAGACCTTGTAAAGGAACACTTTGAGAGGCTGGACACCTTCAAGTCAGTGGGTCCCGATTGACTGCACCCCAGAGTACTTATGGAGCTGGCAGAAGTCATAGCCCAGCCATTGGCAAAGATTTTCAAAAACTCCTGGCACTAAGGTGAAGTACCTGAAGACTGAAAGAAGGCCAATGTGGTGCCCATCTTCAAGAAAGGGAGTAAAGTACATCCAGGGAACGACAGGCCAATCAGCTTGACCTCAATCCCTGGTACGATTCTGGAAAAAAAATCAAAAACAGTCCATTCTTGATAAGCTGGCCGATGGCAAGATCCTGAGGGACAGCCAGCATGGGTTTGTTGTGGGTTGGTCTTGCCTGATGAATCTTGTCTCCTATGACCAGATGACATATCACCTGGACAAGGGAGAAGATATTAATGTCATATATCTGGACTTTTAAAAAGCCTTTGATCTGGTGTCCCAAAATGTCCTCTTGGAAAAATTAGCCAACTGTGATCTTGGCTACATCACAGTCTGATGGCTAGAGAATTGGCTCCAAGGCTGGACACAGAGAGTGGTGGTCGATAGAAGCGAATCATCGTGGCGCTCTGTGACCAGTGGTGTTCCCCAAGGCTCTGTCCTTGGACCTGTTCTCTTTAATGTCTTTATCAACAATGTGGATACTAGTGTCAGCAGTGAACTAGCCAAGTTTGCCAATGACACCAAATTTTGGGGTAGAGCGTCCATAACGGAGGACAGACTGGTGATCCAGGCTGACTCAGATAGACTGAAAATGTGGACAGATACAAACCTGATGACTTTCAATACTGACAAATGTAAGGCACTCCACCTTGGGGAAAAAAAACCTTCAGTGTGCTTATAGGCTCAGCGGTGCTACACTCACTAGCACCAAGGCCGAAAGAGAGTTGGGGGTCATGATTGACCACAAGATGAACATGAGCCGCCAATGCAATGTCGCAGCTGGTAAAGCAAACAAAACTCTGTCTTGCACCCATAGATGCTTCTCAAGTAAATCGCAGTATGTCATCCTCCTGATGTACTCTGCCTTGGTGAGGCCACAGCTGGAGTACTGCATCCAGTTCTGGGTTCCACAATTTAGGAAGGATGTGGAGAAGCTAGAGAGGGTCCAGAGGAGAGGCATGCACATGATCAGAAGGCAGGAGAATAGGCCTTATGAAGAGAGGCTGAGAGCCATGGGACTCTTCAGCCTGGGAAAAGGACAGGCTCAGGGGTGACCTGGTGCTAGCTTACATCAGGGCTGTGCATCAGAATCTGGGGGAACATCTGTTCACCAGAGCATCCCAAGGAATGACAAGGACCAATGGTCACAAACTTCTCCAAGACGATTTTAGGTTGGACATAAGGAAAAACTTTTTTACTGTCCAAGCCCCCAAAGCCTGGAATAGGCTCCCTCCAGAGGTGGTGCAAGTAGCCTACTTTATGTCATAACCAAGTCAGTTAAGTGACCCTGCCACACTAGAACCACCCTAAGCAACTGCCACCATTTCCAAATGTGGTCACGTTCCACCTTATTAGCTATTCTCACCTGGCAGTCTGTCATTGGCTACTCTAAACATATAAAAGTCCGTACAGCTTCCGCCCAAGTTGGAGAACTCTGACAAGAGCTCTGAGAAGGCCTCTGAGCATGCTGCAGAGTAACCTTGGAGAGGTCTGAACACGTGGCAGAGTAAACTTGGTGGACTGTCTCCCCGTCACCAACAGGCCCCGACGTACCTCTTCCTGGGCACTTGTTTTGTCCATGAACTTGTTGACTCGTTTTGTTGCTGTTACCTGTAACTATGTAAGCAGCCTTATTGCCTGCGTCGCCACCCCAGAAGCGTAAGTAAAAGTCATCCTTCAACCAATACATTGTTCCGCCTCTCCATCCGCCAGCCCACCTGAGGAGCGCTGATTAATTGGCCATCAGGTGGGCTCTAGTCATCTGAGACACTTTGGACTCCTTTAAGTAGTGTTTGGACACTTATCTTGCTAGGATCCTTTGACCCTAGCTGACTTCCTGCCCTTGGGGCAGTGGTCTGGACTCGATGATTTCCTGAGGTCCCTTCCAGCCCTAATGTCTATGAAAGCTATGTTGGTCCCAGAATCCCCTACCCCATCACGTGATTCCTGACATCAGAAAATCCACCCCTTGACTGGGAAGCACTGCCCCTCAACAGGGTCTGCCCTCATGGTGCACGGCCCACCCCTGGGGCCCCAAAAGGTCTTCCCCTTAGGTCATGATGCACAGGCATGACCTATCATATGGTTGTAACCCCTCTAACAACTGGTCTCATCACCCTCAACTAAACAGTGGGGAGTCTTAGGGGTGTTGGACCTCCCTGACACTCAGGCCCCCATCTGATAAGCACTGCCGCAGTACTAAACCCTCATGGCTGTGGGGGGTTCCTGTTTCCAGTATTGCTGCTCCATTGTTACCACATGCAAACTCACAAGTTGAGGGGGGGAGAGGGAGTGGAAGGCATCTGGAACCTAGTGCAGCACCTGAAGCAGGAGCCAGGGCACAGGGAGAGGAGAGGAAGGGAAGGTTGTAGGGGACGGGTCCCTCCCTAGCCCTGCAGAGACTGAACCTGCTATATGCCTGAGTCCTTGCTGTGCTCTATTGCCAGCTGCAGTCTTGGAAGCTGGAGCTGCTGCAGCAAGTATCTCTTGCACAGGGGATGGGGGAGGGAGGAGACGGATGCCAGAAAGAATGGCTTGGCAGGCCAGAGCCATCCTGCAGGCTGCATTTTGCCCACTCCTGGTATAGGCAGTGACACCAGGCTCAATTATAATGATCTAATTAGTTCCTAAGCCTTTCTATTGTGTGAACTAGAATTTGCCTTACTCAAAAGTTACTAGAAAGGCCCTGATTTTCCTTCCAATTGTTCTGCTGCATGTAACGAAGAAGGGTGGGTGTTGTCTCCAATACTTAGAGAGTTTTGCCTCTGGAACCCAAAATGTCAGAGCTGCAAAGATTGGTGGGTCTCTGTAGCACCCCAGGGGCAGCCATGTCATCACCAAGTGGTCATACCATTCGTGCTTTGCTCTGTCTCTACGGTAGCCTCAATATTTTAAATAGTAGTATTTTAAATTTTAAAGGCGGCTTGCCCACAGGTTTATGAGCAAGACTTAGTTTATCTTCCTGCCAACAGATCCCCCCTTCTCTCAACAATCCTTCCTGTTACGCGGGCTCTCCTGGCCTGTACATAGCCCAGGGCACCTGTTGCCTTAGTGGCTACTCATGGCCTCCCATCTCCCCTACAACCACATCCATGCCTCACAGGTGCTGCCAATCAGCTTCGTGAGCAGTCTGGCCCTAATCTCATTTCATGCCTCACCAGGTCTCTATGCCCTTGTCAGTCTCTTCCCCTCTTGGGCTGTACTGCTGCTTGGCAGGCTCAAGCTTTCAGTGCCTCTCAGGCACCCTGGGACCTCCTATCCTCTTCTCTTAGTCCCTTCCAGTGCACCAGTCTCTGCCCCTCTTGCATTATGGTCCCCAGGCCCGTCTCCACCCTCCCTGGGCTATGGGCCCTGACCCTGGTTCTTGCCGATCTAGGGTGTGGGCCCCCAGCCCTGATCTTGCCAATCTAGGGCTTTGGGCCTCTGGCCCTATTTTTTGCTCCTCTTGGGATCCTCACCCACTTGAACTACAAGCCCCTAGACCTAGTTTTTGTCCTGCCCTGGGCCCTGTCTCCACCCTGTTCAAGGCTATGGGTGCACCCTGCTCTGGATGCTCTCTCCATCCTGCTCAGGACACTGGGCCCAAGGACTCTGTCTGCCTTCAGCCCGAGCTAGGCTTCAGCCTTGCTTTCAGCTACCAGCCTGTTTAACCCAAGCTGTTTCTGGGCCTCAAGCACCAGCACCTGGCAAAGCTCGCAACAAACATGCATCCCTCAGGCACTACAGGAATCTCCTCTCGTGCCCACTAATTCCAACCCAACCTCCAGTTCAAACTCAAACACAACATATGCACCGTCTTCAACTTAAACCTATGCCTACTAGCGGGCAGGCTATTAAAACCCACCATTCATTCAGGATCCCTGTTCTCTACCAGCCCTCACTCCTTGCTTGTTCTTCTCCGGTTTGGCAGGCTCTCAGTCATTCCTCCCGAAACAGCCATCTTGCAAGAGGGATTTTTTTTCCCCTTTGGCCTCAAGGGCCAGGCTGCCTTTCCTGCCTCTAGCCTGGGGTCTATATGCCTCCCAGACCTTGCCCTCTTCCAGTCAGGTGACTTCCTGGGCTGGCTACAAGTGCTTCCTGATTTGGCTTACTGGCTTAACTCCAGGATAGATTACTGCTGCAGTAGCAGCTTGTCCGGCATGCAGGGCTCTAGCTTATTTACTACTGCAGAGCAAGCTGCAAGTACTGGCAGCAGGTAAATCCCTGGGGACCTGCTCACTGGCAACTCATAATGAGCAGCCTTCCCCTCCTGAGGCTCTCCCAGCTGCTCTTTCATCCTTAAAATAACAGGAGCCCTAGGCTTCTTGTTACAGAGTCCAGCAGAGTTTCACTGCCTACTGCCACCCCCCGTGCCTTCCTAGGGGTGCCGAGAGGGAACAGAATGCTACATCTACCATCACTAACATTTTGGATGGAGTCCCTGGGCAGCTGAGATGGTGCAACTCTTCGTACCCTTCACCACACACCCTGGTTCTGTATCAGCCCTTTGGAATATGCCAAATCCTCCATCCTCTTCATAAAGGGTGGCATCCATCTGTGTCTGACAACTTTCACGTCACTGGGAATGTCTGTTTTACTATTATGTGTTTAAAAAAAAAAAAAAGAGCCAAAATTGTTACTCTTTTAAGATACCCATGTCAGGAAATGATAGATCAAAGCTGTTTATAAATATGAAATAATCCTTGTTGTGAAGTGCAATATGGGGATAGACGTTGTCCATTCGACTACCTTTGATTTCCTCATTGGATGCAACAAGGGCTAGTCAGGAGGGAAAAGAAACAGCCCTTTTTCATACCTCAGTTTAAGCTAAAACCTGTTATCTGTAATTAGTGGATATGAATTCCAACTACTGATACAAAGCACATCATTTTGACCCAGGTAGGTCTGTATCCTATGGTATCAAGAGCAGTAAAATGACAGCACCATCCTGTACAGTTAAAGGCTTCTTTGTGACATGATGAAACCACCACTGGTAGGATATTAGATAAAACAGCATGTATAGCATTACTGGTAATTTTTAAAAGTATGAGTCATGCCTGGTTCATATGAAACCAATTTAGTCCTGATGAATAAAAGAAGAAAGAATGATTGAGTTTAACTGCATTTTTTAAAGGAATTTAGATCTGTACTGCATAAGGAAATGGCTCCGTAGGAGGCACAATATTCATGGTCCTTATGGTAGCTTGCAATGCATAAGTATTAACTGAGCTAAGAGCAGATATAAAAACCGGAGATAATTGGCCTGATCTGAAAGATTTGTTCAACGTTATTAGTTAGAGAAGTTGCCCAAATGTGCCTGAACTATTTATAGATGTCAGTAGAAAGTCCTTTGGGACTGGGTCTTTGTTCAAGGACACAGGCTGACTGTTCAACCTCAGCAACAGCTATATCCTCATCTGGCTGGTCTCACTCATCAAAATTCAGCTTTTGTGAAGGGTTTGGTGCACACCTAATTATCTCCAAAGGGAACCTAGGAGGTGCCGAGGAACCAAAGGGAGTGAAAAGAATAAAATTTAATAGAAATATAAACAGTATTTGTAATCCCCTTTCTGCAAGAATTTTATAGAATAGATACAATTCTCTACACCTGTGATATTATTTGATATGCCAGATTTTAACAAGATCGTCTTCTACATTTCATATAATATGCCTGTTTGTCTCAATTTGTATTCAGGTGGCTACACAACTAAGACGCTCAAATTGCAAGGAAATGCAATGTGAATTAAGCACCTAATTCCCTTCAGTCTCTTAAAATCCCTTCCCTTCTACGTAAAGCTGCTTCTTGCGCAGAACATAAATCAGATACTCTGGTTTTAGGAAGTGCAGCAACTCCCTTTGGGAATTAAATTGATCAAAAATATATAAGCAATGGAGGATGTTAGTGAGGCATTGCTAAAAATAAAATCCCACATTCATGGTTTAATACTATTCTAGTCCAATCTAATCCAATTTTTCAAAGGCCACAAAACAGCAGCTGCCTAATTTTTTAAACCTGATTTTAGAGAAGACAGTGAACACTCTCAGAGGAAGCAGAAGAGTATCTGTGCATGTGTTGCGCCTCTCTAGCTCACAACAGCATCCTTCCATCTTTCCCAAGATCTTCCCAAAAAATGGACTACTGAATAGAGATGAGATCCATGTAGTCAATAAAGGGAAGAAGGATTTCAGTCACAGACTTGGTAACCTGATAAAGAGGACTTTAAAATGGTCTGATGAGGGCTAGTGACATAAATTAAGAAGAAATATAGACTATGATAAGCTGGACAAAGAAAGGCCTAAAGTCAGTGTGAGGCACATGGATAATCAGTCACAGGACAGACAAGAATGAAAATAGTGGGTCAGTCTGGTGAATCTATCAGATGCCTCTTTACTAATGCAAAAAGTATGGACAGTATATAACCAAAATTGTGACTTAATTGGCATCAGAGAGACTTGATAATTCCTGTGATTGAAATACTGACACAGGAGGTTACAGCATGTTCAGGAAAGACAGGAAGAGAAATAAAGGTTCAGGGGTTGCCTTGTAAAACAATCGTGTGTGCAACTAGGGAGACAGTCTCTTCTTTCTTCGTTGTCTAAGTAGCCATTTTTTGATCATCTACATCACACATTTTTGCACTTATGTACTCAGAGGAACTCCATCCCTGGATGCACAGCCCTGTGCACATGGATGACTATCTGTAAATATGCAGCTGCATGAGCAACAGCGACCCTTGTGGACACACAGTGGACCAAGACATCTGACAATGGAATCAGCCAAAACACATGATTACCAGACTTGGCATCAGGAACACAGAAGGGCTTTGTGAACATCCTTCCTTTATCCCTTAGCTCAGTGGCTAGGGCACTTGCTTGGGAACCTGAAAGTTTTTACCCAGCGGGGATTCAAACCTGACTATTTCCCACTTCCTAGCACATCACGCTAACCATTACAACACAGGTCAATCATTGCTTGCATCTTTCTTTATCACTCCTTCTGACACTGAGCCACTACCCTAGCCACTGGAAAAAATGGATGGAGGGCAGGGGCAGAGGAAGCTCCAGCCTTACTGAAGGCAAGGGCCCAGGCTACACGCCAAAGTCCCCTTTTTTGTAGGCTAGCAAACACTGCACTGAGCCACACACCCTCTGGCTTGCTTGCTTTCTTCTGACCCCACACACTCAGTGGCTTAACTAGAAGGAGGGGCTATACAGGCAACATGCCCTGGGCACTCACTCAGGAGGAGGCATGAAAAAAGTGCTGCTGGTAGCTGCACATTCACATTTATAACAGTGGCAGCAACTGGAAGTCATCACTTCCTTTTGCCTCGGTTGCTTGGCCACATCCCTATGCTGCTGCACATATGGCTGCCCAGCAGGTCAGCTTAAGAATGAGCACTACAGAAGCAACTAAATAATAGGTGACATGCTATGGTTAGAGGGCTGTGCTGGGAAGTGAGAGAGATTCAGGTTTAAACCTTCTGCAGGTGAGAAGAGCCCAGAACCCAGGCTTCCCAGTTGAGTACCATAGTCATTCAGCTGCTGGGAGGTCTCCCTTTCATCCATGTGTACAGGGCTACGTGTCCAGGAACAGAATTCCTCAAGGTGCGTAAGCACCAAAAATGCCCTGCACGTGACCAAAGAATGGCCACTCAGATGGCCAGAAGGAAAAAGAATGTGTCCTTAACTCCCAAGTCCAGAACATAATGGGAGACAAACCCACTGAAAGTAAAGATACATTAAAGACAATAGGGTAAAGATAAAGGGGAAAAATAATAAGTGATATCATGACAGGAGGCTACTGCAGACCATCTAACCCGAAGATCAGGTGGGCGAGGATTTTGATGAACATCTAATAGAATCACCCACAAAGCAGGACTGGGTGGTAATGTGGGATTGCAGCTACCCCAAGTTATACTGGGAGAGTATTGGTAATTCAGCAGAACAGACTATCAAATGTGACCGTGGAATGTGTTTTGGACAACTTGCTGATACAGCTAGTATGAGAAAGGACCAAGAGGGCAGATTCTTCCAGATGTGATTCTGACTGAAAGAAAGAAACTGGCTGAGAGTGTGAGGGTAGAAGACAACTAGGGTGACAGTGATCATGAAAGGGTAGTCCCTGCTTTCTAAAAAAGGAAGGAGAAAGAACAGCTGGAAAAAGACTTGCAGAAAGCAAAGTTCAATAAACTCAGGTTTGGTTGGGAAGCAAGTCTGAATGAAAAAGTTCAAGAGAACTGATATTCATTAAAGAAAAAAATATTAAGAGCACAAATTTAAACTACCCAATGAAATGAAAAGATATTAAGAGGTATTAAGGTATTAAGAGAACAAATCATCAGGTTTTCTGTGACCTGAACTCTTGAAAAATCATACAGAAAATGGAAAGTAGGTCAAATGACAAAGGATGAGTAAAAATGAATAATATATGTTGAGACAAGAACAAGACACAAAATAAGATTTTACACACTTTCAGGCATGAAAGAGTAACAATATTTGTGTCCATTAAGATGACGACCAAGAATTGAATTGGTTTACTACAAACTGGGGGAGGGGAAGCTATTACAAGTTTTAAATTCCTTTTTGCTTCAGTCTTCATCACCAACAAGGATAATTATGTTCAGATGACTAATACAATTAGCAGCAGGGAGAAGGGGTTACGAGCTCTTGAGAGGACAAGAGTAAAATTCAAAGTGATATCGACAAATTGGATAAACTGTCTGAAATAAGATGCAATTCAAGAGCAGCAAGTATAAGGTTCAACACCTAGACAGGAATAATAAACTGCACAAATATAAAATAGGGAAGGACTGGCTAGGCAGTAGGTATGTGCAAAGTGGGCCCTATTCGAATTGGATCAGATTCATCTCAAATCAGGGACAATGATTTGATTTGATCCAGGTCACTGTCCCTGAGTCGATTTGGCCGAATCCAAATCTGAAGATTTGATGCTAATTCAGAGAATCAGCAATTTGGCCACAGACACAATTTTAAATGTGTTTTCTACAAACCTTGAGGTAGCAGGCGCAGCTGGGGAATGCTGCGATGCTGGGGCACATAGAGCATCCCACAGGGGTGCAGGAGGTACCCTCCACATGCTTGGTGATGAACCCAGAACTGGACTGGAAGTACTTCTGGTGCACTTCTGGGTCTGCTGGGGAGCGCGGGGGGGGGGGGCCATGCCCCTCCAGCTCAGCAATCGGCTGCAGGGGGACCCCGGGTGCCCTCCAGACTCAGGAGGCACCAGTCACTGAGCCAGGGTGGCATGGGGGGGAAAGGGGGTCCAATGTGCTCCCCAGCAGACCTGGAAATGGACTGGAAGTACTTCTGATCCACTTCTGGGTCTGCTGTTGAGCACAATGGGGAGCGCCCCATGCTTCTGTGGGACACTCCATGCACCCAGCATCGCAGCACTCAAGAGCTGCCTGCTACCTAGAGGCATGTAGAAAAAACATTTAAAGTTGTCTCTGTATCCACATTTCCACATTCCCAATCAAGTCAGAGGGTTCCGATTTGATTCAGAGAGATTAAAGGGTCCTCTGATTCAATTTGGATTCGGAGATTCAGCCACTGAATCCGGTTGAATCTATGCCGAATCAAATTGGAGACTGAGGCTTCACACAGCCTTACTGGGTAGCAGTTCTGTAATAAAAGGATCTGGGGTTTATAATGGATCACAGGTAGACATGGTGAGTCAACAATACAGCACTGCTTCAGAAAAAGAAATTAGCATATTGGGCTGCATAAACATAACTGGGCAAGTAAGACACGTGAAGTAACTCTTCTATTCTTCTGAGTACTGGTATGAGGAATCCATTTCTAAGCACTTGGAGGAGAAAAAGGCGATTAGTAACAGTGTGCATGGAATCACTAGGGACAAGTGATGCCTTACCAACCTGACTGCATTCTCTGATGAGGTGACTGGCTCTGTGGATGTAGGGAGGCTGGTGGATGTGGTTTCCTTGATTTTAGCAAAGCATTTGATAAGGTCTCCCACAATGTTCTCGCAGGCAAGCTAAGGAAGTATAGGCTGGAAGAATGAACGGTGGATAGAAAACTGGCTGGAGCATCAGGTTCAGAGAGTAGTAATCAATGGCTCAATGTCTAGTTGGCAGCCATTATCAAGTGGAGTTGATCAAGTGGGAACTGGCCCCAGGGGTTGGTCTTGGGGCCAGTTTTGTTCAATGAATACATTAACAACCTGGAAGATGGCACAGAGTGCACCCTCAGCAAGTGTGCATATGACACCAAGCTGCGGGGAGTAGTAGATATGCTGGAGGGTAGGGCTAGGATTCAGACTGACCTAAACAAATTGGGGGATTGGGCCAAAAGGAATCTCATGAGGTTCAACAAGGACCAGTGCAAAGTCCTGCACTTAGGAGGGAACAATCCCATGCACCAGTACAGGCTGGGGTCTGACTGGCTGGGCAGCAGCTCTGTAGAAAAGGACCTGGGGGTCACAGAGGACAATAAGCTAGGGGACCTGGGGGTCACAGTGGATATGAGCCAGCAGTGTGCATTTGTTGCAAAGAAGCTAATGGCATACTGGGCTGCATCAGTAGGCGTGCTGCCAGTAGGTCAAGGGAAGTGATTAGTCCCCTCTATTCAGCAGTGGTGAGGACACATCTGGAGTACTGTGTTCAGTTGTGGGCCCCCCACTACAGAAAGGATGTGGACAAATTGGAGAGAGTCCAGCTGAGGGGGGACACGACTTATGAGGAAAGACTGAGGGAACTGGACTTATTTAATTTAAAGAAGAGGAGACTGAGAGGGGATTTAATAGCAGCCTTCAACTACTTCAAGCAGGGTTCAAAGAGGATGGAGCTAGACTATTCTCAGTGGTGGCAGATGACAAAACAAGGAGCAATGGTTTCAAGTTGTAGCAAGAAAAGTTTAGGTTAGATATTAGAAAGAATCTGCTGATTAGGAGGGTAGTAAAACACTGGAACAGGTTACCCTGATGGTGTAATCTACATCCTTGGAGGTTTTCAAGCTCTTGGCTAGACAAAGCTTTGTCTGGGATGACGTAGTTGGGGCTGGTCCTGCTTTGAGCAGGAGGTTGGACTAGATGACCTCCTGAGGTCCGTTCCAACCCTAACTTCCTATGATTCTCTGACCTCAACTGAAGCACTAGTTCCTGTTTTGAACATCACACTTCAAGGAAGATGTTGACCAGTTGGAGAAAGTGCAGAAGAGGAAAAATTGAAAGAATTGCATTTGTTTACTCTAGAGAAGATAAAACTGAGCTAGGGACACGATAACTGTCTTCAAATATGTAAAATGTTCCTATAAAAATAGGAATCATCTTCCAAATAGGGATAAGACAAGAAGTAATGGAGTAAGACAAGAAGTAATTGGCATTGCAGCATGGGAGATTTAGTTTAGACTTGAAGAACACCTTTTTAACTGTAAGGATGGTTAAGCACTGGAAACTATCTTCTACAGAGGTTGTGAATTTCTTTCACTGGAAGTTTTAAGAACAGGCTACACAAAACTTTGGCAGAAATGGTTTAGGTATAATTCATCCTGATGATCTCTTTAGGTCCCTTTCTGTGACTTCTGTGCAAGATTTGCAATTCATGATAAAATATATCTGATGTGATGTCTCACAGATGTCAAATAGTGCAGGGGCTACTGTCTGCATCCCTTGTGGCTTAATTTTGTCACATACTCCATGATGTTGCATCACAGTACAATATTGAATGTGACAGCTGAAACAGATTATTTTAAAACTATTTTTATTGCTTTTTGGTTTAAAAATAGGGTGTTATATTGGACAGGAGGCCAGGTATGCCACATGAAATGTCAGGAATCTTAAAGGTTAAAAGCTGAGGTAATGAGGTGCTTACAAATTCACAGTGGTCACCGAGAAGTTGGTAATTTAGGTACTTAACAGGCTAAGAAGTATGCGCTCCAAGGCACGAAGAATTCTGTGGTATAAATGGTCTGAGGAATATTTGCTCCTCTGTACAGGAAAGAGTCAAAGTTATATAACACTCGTGAATCATCTGCTAGTAAGCAAGGGGGTCTGAGATACTAGGGTTATACAAGAGAAGAGACCTGAAAAGGCCTGTTAGGCTATGCCTGAACCACAGACTTCTGCTGGCATAATTGAGTTGATCAGGGGTGTAATGCCTGAAAGCTCCTCTACACATACAAATAAAAGCATGATGGGATCAGACATGTGCATGGCAGGAGGCATAATCGTATGGATCATGCATTAGATCCCATCATGCAAGCTCCTGTGGCTGGGTGCCTGGGTCAGTTGATGGCTCCCAGCTGTGGGGGTGCCCCCGGGGAGACCACAGTTGCTGCCATTTCCAGTTGTGGTTGGGGAGAGGAGGGAGCAGGGGACCTTCACAGTCACAGTCTCCCAGCCATGGGATGCATGAAGCCCCTACCTCGCCTGCAGCTGGTTGCAATTTCCTAGCTGTGGGGCTGTCCCGTGCCTTGGAGATCATAGCAACTGTGGTCTCCCAGCTGCAGGGATGCATGAGGGATGTATGGCTGGGAGCTCCCGGGCCTGGAGGTGCACATGGACACCCCCAGCTGGGCACTCCAATCAGCTGATGGGGCTCCTAGCCACAGAGGGGGTTCAAATAATGGCATGATAGGAAGCAGCTACAAAGTTATTACACATATTTTGTGGAATAACTGTAGTTTACTCCTTTTTTATCATACTATTAATTGATTGAATTTGTGGCCAGGTGACCACTAAGGCATGATTAACTGGTCTTTTTTCCTTCAGAAACGAGGTGGATGCTAGATGCTAATGCCCTGAGGAAGAGGCATTGTGCCCAAAAGCTTATCTAACATGTCTCCCAACTACACAGTTGGTCCAATAAAACTTACCACCCCAAACAATCCTTTCCTCTTACAAATACTTCCTGGACTATCACAGCAATAACAACCCTCCAGCCCTACTAAAAATATTCAGGTGCTTCACAGCATTTAGAGTAGAACATTGTGAATACCTACATGCAAAGCTGGAAACAAATTTAAAAGGACCAAAGCCCAAAATACTGGGTGTGTCTACACATGCACATGTACTGCACAGTAACCAAAATTACTGCACATTACAGGTGCATGTCTACAGGTGCACACCTGCACTGTGCAGTAAATATGGCAATTTAGGCTGATTTGGGCATAAATTTGATCCCTGCATCATGCAGGGATGCCTTACTGTGCAGTAACACTGTATGTCAACTGCCTTGGGACTAACTTTAGTCCCAAGTCAGTCCAAACACAGTATTAATGTGCCTTAATGTCTGCATGTGTGTATGCTGGCCTATTTCCACTTACCGTGCAGAAACTTTAAGCTGGCATAAATGCACTTGTACACACTTCCACTGACTGAGTAAAACTAATATTATTAAAGCATGCAAAGCGGAGTGATGAGATCATTCCAGCACGCAAAATAATGGCAATCAAATAAAGATTATGAAGAGGATGTACCAGTAATTGTCAATGAGATCACATCTATGTTTCATACAACAAGTACTGAAATATTGTGATCAGCTCCCATCAGTTTAAATTTAAAATGAACTGTCTTGGTATCACAAAGCAGAACAGAAATTCTGTGACCACTACAGCTCTAACTGCATTCTCCGGGCCCATGCTCTGAATCTGAAAGGATTATAAAACATCAGCTTGTCGAACTCAGTATTTCAAAAAGAGATACAGCATGTACTAGACAAATACAACTGCCATTTTCATGATTGGAATGAATTAGAACTGAGGTTCTCAAACTGTGGTCCACAAGCTCCATTCAGGTGGTCCACAAAACAGTTGCAGAACAATCGAGAATATCTGCACTTGTAAGATTACTGATATTAAAATATGACTTGTGTGCTCTGATTTGAAGGGAAAAAAAGGTTTAAGTGGTCCACCAAGACCCTCAGCAATTTTCAAGTGGTCCGCGAAAAAAAAGGTGTGAGAACCACTGAATTAGAACATGTCCCTGAATCTGTGGTTCTCAGGCTTTTTAGGTCCAAGGCACCCCTCCATAGATTTAAAGCACCTCCCAATAGACTTGCAGCACCTTGGAAAATGTCAGCTCTTAGTTGTCATTGATTTTTTGGCAACAGAAAGATATTAGAGCAATTCTTCTGTTACAAAGAATTCAGAATGATTACAACAGGTCAGAATGTTTTAACACTGTGGATTCCTATTTGAAATCTCTGAGTTTATCTTATGAATCATATTTGCACACCTAAAAGTGCTAACGTTGCATGGCACTCTGTAGCACCCTTGAAAGGATCTGAAGGCACCCTAGGGTGTCAAGGTACTCTGTTGAGAATCACTGTTCCAAATTAGGCTTTTATCTACACAGGAGTGAGGGTTGGAAAGCACCTGCAAGCCAGCCGCTGCATCATGGACAGAAGTTGTTGCTATACTTCAGGATGAGCAATTACTTTGGCTGGAGGGCCTCTTAATAAATTTTGGTGAACTGTTAAGAGCCGCAAGGATAGCTACACCCCTTAACTGGTGTCCTCCCCAGACCTCTATCCTCTGGTCACCATCTTGGGACTGGACGTCCCATCCCTAAACCCTGACATTTGCCACCTGAAGTCCTGCCCCCTCTCTGTTGCCCAAGAAGTACTCTTTTTGGGAGGGGTAGGGTAGCCATCTTAAAACTAGGAAAAATAACCAATCATATACAAAAAAAATCAAACAGCTATAACATTTTAATTTTATTAAAAAAATTATTTTGTCTTGATTTGTGTGTGTCGATGTAGTGTGCATAGCAGCCATTGTATAATAGCTCAAAATACAGCCTTACTCTTGTATATTGCATGTGTGTGTGGGGGAGTTAAGAGTGTATGTGTGGGGTGTAGTTGGGGGAGTGTGTGGCTGGGGAATGGGTATGTGTGTGGTGAGGTATAGGTGCCATGGGTGGAGAGTATGGGTGTGTATGGGGGGAGGGTAGGGAGTGTGAGTGTGTATGTGTGTGGGGGGCAAGGGTGTGGGTGTATGTGTGGGAGGGTGTGGGGTATGTGGGAGGATGTAAGGATGTGTGTGAGGGATGGTGTAGGTGTACGTGTATGTGTGGGATGTGTGGTTGGGGCGGGAGGGCGCAGGTATGTATGTGGGAGGTGGTCCTCGGAGTCCCCAGAGTGTGCAAGTCCCCAGAGCCACATGTGGTGGCAGCAAATGGAGCCAGCCCCAGCCAACCCCATAGTACACAGCTCCATGCTCCCACCCCCAGTCCCTGGCTCCATGTAGCAGCAGCATGTGGGCAGCCCCACCTGGCCCCACAACACACAGCTCCAAGCTCCCACCTGTGTACTGAGCCATGCATGGGCAGCAAGTGGGACCAGCCCCACCCAACCCCGTAGCATGCAGCTCCTTCACTCTTGCTCTCACCCCTGGCTCCATGTGGAGGCGGCGCACTGAGCCAGCCCTGCCTGGCCTCACAGTGCAGTTCCCATGTTCCTGTCCAAGTCCCTGGCCCCACATGGCAGCAAGCAGGGCCAGCCCCACCTAGCTCCTGCCCAGCTGCATGCGGTGGCAGTGTGCGGGGCTAATCCAACCCACAGCGCACAGGTCCTGCGCTCCCATCCAAGTCCCTGGCTGCATGTGGCAGCACTGTGTGGGGCCAGCCTGGCCCACCCCCCATAGCATGCAGCTGTCCGTGCTCCCAGACCCTTTTCCCCCAACAGGAGTCCCTGGCCCCTGGCCTGATAGGACCCTTAACTGAATTTCCACTCAGGCAGGGAGGGAGGGCTATGAAGTAGCCATGGGGTCGCCAGGCAAAAGCCTCTGCCAGGCAGAAGCTTCTTGTCTCCAGTGCCCCCCATCTTGGGGCTGGGGGCTGGTCAGGCCAGGCTGGGGTGGGGTTGCTTGCTTAACAACTGGTGCTGCACCTCCTGCATGGACGCGCCGGCTTGTAGGGGGGCAGTTGAGGGCCAGAGCTCGTGATAATTCTTTTGGCTTATGGAGGGAACCCACGGGCCACATGGAATTGCCTGGCAGGTCATATTTATACGCTGCAAAACAGCAGAAAAATCTTTAGAGAACATTATCCTCTGATTCATAAACAAAAGCTGTTGTGTCTTCCAAGCTGTGCAGAACACATGCGCTAAAGCACTTAAGTAGGCTAAGAAGTTATTAAGACATCAGATGTAGAAAGACATGCCCTTTCGCATATGTTCACATAGTGCTCCATCACTCACAGAGGCTCTTTCTCTTAAGCATGCCCTTATCCACATACTCACACTTGCATGACCTATCCCAAATACAAAGGATGCCCTTGAACTTGGCACATGGAGAGGATGGACACAGAGGGCATTATTACATGTGCTCTGGGAGGTGGGGAGGATGAAGGGGGCACTTTAATTAGTGAGCCACATTAATGAAAAGCGTCCGAGAGTCACATTATCAGTGTTCCCCACTGCCATTTTTCAGTGCAGGGATACTGATAGATGTGATGCTAGAGTCTGCTGAAGCATGCTAATTTCCGTGCTCCAGATCAATCGAGTCTACTGCGAGGTGCTGGATTTCCAGACCGTTGGGGTTGGCGCCCTGCGCGTGTAGAGGAGCCCTGAGAGTGGACATCCCCTTCCCCTCAGCTGTGGTAGGGATGTGGTAAAAAGAGACCCTTACGCACTAGAACAGAATCAGCCATTTCATGATGAATAAAACTGTTTTGAGAAAAATTTTCTTTTTGGGTCAGAAAACACTGATTAGACAAAAATGATTTTTTTCCACAGGAAATGATTTTTTTTGCCCACCCCTAGATACTAGAATTTTGAAAAATTTTGCAGCATGAACAAATTTTGAAAATAAAGTTTAAAACCAGCGGGACACTTCAGTCAGATACTTTGGAAACCAGAAAATCAGAATTTTGTTCAGACTGACACCTCCCCCCCACTCAGTTAATTACTTAAAAATGGTTGCAATCAAACCAGTGACATTTCACTAGATTATCAGGTCATGTTCATTTTTAAGATTTTGATGTTTTTTCCTGCTTTGGCATGGGGATTTTTTTTTTAAATCTCCAAGTTTCACAAGCTGTAAAAACTGCTGGGTTTTCTTTGGAGCTCCAAAAATTAATCGAGTCTCAAAACAGCTTGAGTTAGAAAAGCTGAATTTCCTTTGAGCATTTTCCCACTATACTTTTCTGTTCTACTTTCTCACATCTTTTCCCTCAGCAAAGCTAGCTTATATATACTATGGCACATCAAGTTTGTGATGGAGACAAGATTTTTCCTTGATTTCATTTACTGATTTAGATGTTTCTTGGTACAGACTCTGATAACACATGTTCACAAAAACATATGTGAACTTCCTGTCTATTTTTATCTGCAAGTATTTGAGACAGAGTCAAAGTCAACTAAAGCGATAGATGAAGTAAAGAGGCAGAGTAAATTTTAGTCCTGTTTCAACACTTAAATTATATGGGGCTGAAATTAGCCCCTGCAAAGTTACTTGCAGAGATACAATTATTACGGTCTACACCTTGGGCCAGCATTACCCAAACCTCCCCCACTTGCTGCTATAAAGCTCACTCCCTTTTTTTGGGTGCTTCCCTTCTCCTCACCTCCACAGCATCCTATGCCAGCCCTCCCTGCTCTGTGCTGAGCGTTACTTTCTTGTTCTCCTGCTCTCCTACTTCAGTCTGCCTCTGAATTTCATGCCCACAGAAGCAAATTCTGCAGTGAGAGTCGACTGTCGGTAAATCAGGGATGCAAGAGATCAGCCTTTGACTAGGAGCTGGAAGGACTTGGATGCTGTGGAGGGCAGTACAGACAACCGGTTCAGAGAAATGTAGGGAGGAGAAGAGCAATGTGCTTGGAGGATCTCACTGCAGCATGAGTAGGGTACTGTTAGGGGGCATAGTATCATAGTATCATAGTACCTAGGGTCAAAGGGGCCTAGAGCAGGCCATCTAGTCTGACCCCCTGCCAATGGCAGGAAACGAGTGCCAGGGTCACAGGACCCCAGCCAAGTACCTATCTAATCGACTTGAAGCAGGCAAACAGAGAAGACCTTGAAAGGTCCCATTCCCCGCTCCCCCCCATGTCAGCACCTGAGGCATGGGTGACTGGTGCCAGCTTAGTTGATGGGCATGTGCAACCTGGGGGGAAGTCCCCCCTGCAGCCATTCTCACTAAGGCGGGGGTCCCCAGCGGCTGATCTCACCAACCGGTAGGGGGAAGTGGCCATGGCACTCCTGGAAGTGGCTGTGGCACTACATCCAGCACTCCCACTCTCCGGCTGGCACTCGCGGGGGGGGCACCGGTGCTCTCACTTCCTCCCCCGCCCATTGCCAAAGTGAGGAGTGCAGCCTGTCAAAAGGTGCATCAGTGCCCTCAGGGGATGCATGTGCGCCCCCGTGCTCCCCCTATGTGTCGTCATTTACCTGAGGCTCATACTCTGATTGCCCACCCCTAGTTACATAATTGGACAACTCTCTGGTGTTGATAGATGTTTTCTGAGTCAGAAAGGTTTTATTTGTCTTTGATCCTTGATGTAGCACACAAAATACCCGCCCTTGCCCATCACTTCTTATCTCCCTGTGCTGAAGGACCTACACTATCACTGATGCCCTAGTAGTCATGTGGGATTGGCCAGGACTGTGCAGGACTCAACTGTTGGGATACTGTTGAACAATACAATGTATTTCCTTTCTTGGATGGGTGTAACACAGGGGTGGGCAATTATTTTGGGCAGAGTGCTGCTTATGGAGTTTTGGCAAGCTATCGAGGGTGGGTATGGGGTTTGTGGGGGCACGTGTGGGAGGGGAGGTGGCTGGGGTGTGTGAGGGGGTGTGGATGTGGGGGCCCGTGCGTATAGCAGTGTAAGGGAGGGTGTGGGTGCATGTGTACGCTGGGATGTGTGTGGGGGACTTGCCCTATGAACACCCACCCCATTCCTGGTCCCGGTCCTTAAAGAGGCTGGCAGCTGAGCGGGGAAATGGCAGCTATGGGCAGAGGAAATGGGCAGCAAGCAGGCATACAGAGTGCAGCAACAGCTGGGTTGGAGTGCAGGGCCCACACCTGTGTCCTGAGGTCAGCACCAGCACTGCCTAGAGAGGGGTGGCAAAAGCACAGGACCCATGCCATCCTCCAGCACAGCTGGTACTGAACCCCACACTCCTGCTGCCCCACTCTGGGCCTTGCTGGCGCTGGCCCAGGACATCGGCGTGGGCCCCATGCTCCTGCCCAGCTGTTGTTGCACTCCCATGTGCCTGCTTGCTGCTCCCTTCCCCCATCTGTAGCTGCCATTTCCTTGCTTTCTTGCCAGCTGTCTGCTTCCCTAGCACCACATGGCTCCCAGCTGCATGGCCAGACTGCAGGACTCAGGAGCAGCTGCCTGGCCCAGCTCTGAGGACTAGGGCAATTGCCTGTGGCCCTCCCTGCCTTCCACCCTCCCTTCTGATCTGAATTCCCCTCTCAGGCACAGGGAGGCAGGAACAGCCCCAGAGGCCAAGGCCAGAAGGCTCTGCTAAGCACGGGGTTTCTGGTTGGGGGGGGCTGGGTGTTGAGGGTGGGGCCAGGCTGGGTTGGACTGGCCTTGCTTTTGGGCTGCTGAGTCCTGCTGGCTTCCCCTGGGCCCTACTGCCCCTGGCTTCTGTCATTCTTGACAGACAGCCAGGAGCAAATAAATTCTAATTTTCTAAATTTTTAGGGGCCCCACAGGCCAGATAGAATGGGCTGGTGGGCTTTATTTTGCCCGCCCCAGTGTAACATGTTGTCTATGACCCCAGATCTTCCTTACTTAGGGAGCCATAGAGAGAAGTGATTCAAGTTTATGGGTCTGGCAATATGCTGTCTCCGTTACACATTAGGCCTGAGCAGTTTATATGTGAAATGAGTTTTTTTTATAAGGAGTTTCTGTTGTATACAGGTGGTGTTCGTGTGCACTCTGTGTTCTATAGACTAGAATCTGGCTTATTCTAAGGCTCTCTTTAAGCTGTAATGAGAGTGAAAGGGGGCCATAACTGAGCAGCTGAGAATTCTCATGTGGTGGACAAATTCTTGGATGACTAGTGTAGCTAGCTTGATGGCATTCCTTGCCTGGTATCCTAAAGGTAGAAAGGGACATTATTGAAGCATACTGATTTCCTGTGATTTCCAGCCAGTGGTACTGGCCTCTTGAATGACATTATGAGCTAGTGGGTGCGTCTACATCAGCACCCAACTGTACAGTTGTTGCTGAGCAGTCATTTAGTACTTTAGCAAGTGCTAAATGACTGTTCTGTAACTGCTGGTACTGCACAGTCCTGGCACCACACAGGTTGTTTCTGACTCTACTGCGCAGTGGCTCTTTGCTACTGCACAATACTGGAGGCATCACAGTTTGTGCTTGCCAATGCTATGGCACTGTAGCAATGAGCTACATTGCTGTAGCTCATCACTACAGCAACATAACATCTTGTGTAGACACACCATGGGTAGCCTATATAGCCCCAAGGTTAAAAACAATTAATGATGACCTGGGCCAGATACTTCATGTTCTGGACCAATTTCTTACAGCAGGGTTGAGAGAAACGGCTCCAGTCTAGCAGGTCCACCAGTCTGGATATGCAAAGATGAAAAATGTCATTAATAGCCTATCTGCCACATGGACTCCCAAATGACATGATCAGTCCCATAGAACAGTTGGGGACTACATTTACTTTGGGGGACTGTACTGTAAAAGCCTGATTCCCACAGACCTGAAGAAAAAGGCATTGCACTTGAAAGCTTGTCTACACCTATCCAAGCCACTCAATTGGTCCAATAAAAGGTAGCACCCAAAAAAATCCAGGTTCTGCTGATAGCCACAGAGCCTGGGCTGCTTGCAGCAGGGCTTCTATCCATCCAGCTGTGAGCAGCCCAGGCTCCATGGTTATCAGCAACTACCCAGAACTTGGGCCAGCTGCAGCCAGGAGGCTGCAAACAGCTGCTGCCTTCCTGCCCTGGCCCCAGCTATCTCCCAGCCCTGGGCTCTGGGAAGGCAGCAGGTGCTGGCACTGTGCCCATTGGGACTGGAACTGGGATTAGGCCAGGGCAGGGAGGCAGCAGCTGTTTGCATCCTCCCAGCTGCAGCCAGCCCAGGCTGTTTGCATGGTGCCCAGGCTGCTTGCAGTAGGGCTTGCAGCCCCCCCCAGCCACCTGCTGGGAGCAGCCCGGGCTCCTGCTGACAGCAGCTACCAGAGCCAGGGCTGCTTGCAGCCTGGAGGCTGCAAACAGCTGCTGCCACCCCGCTCTGGCCCTGGCCCCAACATGTGCCGAGGAAAATGGCCTTGTGTACCATGCTTGGCACACGTGCCTGGGGTTGTCGATCCCTGGTGTGTATACACACACACACAGCTCTTAGAATGAAGAAACACGTATTTTACGTGTTTGAATACAAATTGATTTTTATAAATGTAATGTCAGTACACATTCAACAATATTGAGAAATGAAAACCAAGTTTCTTAAAAGAACAGAGATGGATCTCTGTATTAGTCTGAAGGCAGTCAGGAGGTAAGGCAGGGGGTACCTTAGAGACTAGCAGAGGCCACTGACAGATGCTCATTTAATAACAGCATCTGATCCCCAATGCCTGTAATTGTGCCTCCTGCCATGCTTCATGCACATGGCAGGACACAAGATTTTGGGATAAAAGATCAAGTCAGATGGAGTGCTGCGTGGTCCCAGTTCAGCTGACAATTGCTGGCTGGCAGGGATCACACACACTGAGGCATGTTTGAGTCTTGGAACCAGCCGATTGTCAGCAGGCAGGGACTAAACTGGAGCTGTTTGGAGATCCCAGAGCAGCCCTAACCCTGCTACAGGTTCAGTTTAAGAAGTGAGGGAAACCATCCAAAAATATTGCACATCGTGGTGTCATTAATTGCTTGAACATGTAGCTGGCTTACTATGCAAGACACGAGTAGCAAACCGGTCGCATCTTAAGTATAACGTCTGCCAGGGTCTTAGTAAAAGAAGTCATCTGTGGCTGCCTAATAAAATAATTTTACATTCTATAAATAAGTTGTGTGAAATCTGCAATATTTGTTAATAGATATCATTGCTGATCTCATTTTTTCCAAAACCAATTCATCTATGAAATGAGCCATAGTGATAGCAAGATTGTAAGTCTTCCTTTTTTGTTAGATAATTTTCCCTTAAAATCAGGAAGATGACAAATAGTGATATTTTTAACACATTCATACCCTTATTAGCAGGTCAATACAGGTATTTACATGAAGAACACACATTCTGTAGATATTTACATGCAGAGAATGCATTTGCAAACAGTGAATGAAAAGGTGCAAACATTTTCAAACCAAGCAGACATTTAGAATACAAATATTTGTTTGCAAACAATATTACTGCAGTAATCAGCCGGTTCTAGCAGGATGCAAGCGTTACAAAACTCTCTAATATTCACTCCACAGATTCTTTATATAATCACATCTGTACAAGGCAACTGCAGTTAAGAAATTATTGGAAAGAGGTAATCATAAACTGCTACTCCAGTGGTTCTCAACCTGCCGCCCACAGGCTGCGTGAGGCCCAATCAGCACACTGCTGCAGCCCGTGTGACATCCTGTTAAAAAAATAAAAAGTAAAGACTGCCACCCGTGGTTTGTTAGTCATGGATCTGGGTTTTCTGCTTGTCATGGAAACACACAGATTTTCCCTTTTTAAGGAGAAAAACACAAATTTTCACCTTTAAAGGAAAAAAACACAGGAAATGACAGGTTTCCTTTTGCAAGGAGCTTCAGGCAGCAGGAAGAAGGCAATCAAAGGCAGGGGGTGCCACGTGTACATGCACATGCATATATGCAAGTGGCAGCTATGCAGCATGGGGAGCAGCTCCTGCAACTCCCTCCAGGTAAGTCTATGTAGAGAAGGCAGGGCAGATTGAGGCCCCATGGTGAGGGAGGCAGGGAGTAGAGTAGGGCAGTCCAGGCCTGGGCAGGGCAGGAACATGTGGCCATGGGGCCTGGCCAGGGAGCAGGACAGAGCTACAGGCAACTCATTTGGGAAGGGCTGGCTCCCCGTTGCTGTGTGCATTCCTGGGGATGGAGGCATGGGGAGGGGGAGAGGCATATGCCCCACAGATTTGTGCACAGGGTGGGGACAGATGTGGGCTGCCCACTGTGGGCTTGGGGCTCCTGGACCTGCTGCCCAACCCCCGGGGCCTTCCACGGCAGTGCGAGGTGGGGTGGCTCGGTGCCACTGCTGAGATATTGAAAGGAAACAGAATTATATTTTTACAAATACTTTTAAAGGGTGAATGGGAGGGAGGGAGAAGAGCTTTGGGGCTCAAAGGCAATACCAGGATTAGATCAAATAGCTGCAAAATGGCAAGGAACAAATCTAAATTGAAAATTAGAAGATGTCTAACCATCAGAGAAGTGACGTTTTGGGATAGTCCTCTGAGCTAAGTAGTGGGTACAAGGAACCTGAGTGGCATTAAGATTGAACTAGGTGGGATAGTGTGATAGGTTACAGAGTTCTTGGTTCAACAGTTAGTATGGGTGATATGTGGAACCAAGTACTTGCAGATCCAAAGTTAGGTTATAGAGTTAACTTTGTTGCCGTGTGGAAAGTTTCGAGTAATCCCGTGCTTCGGGGCTTTTGCTGGTTACCTGTACGTACACAAAGGAATTTTAACATGACTGGCATCTGTGCTCTCTTTAACCTTCCTCTCAGGTTCTCAAGGTTTTGCTCTTCCACTCAGGGTTATACCAATAGCCTCATTTGGGTTCAAGAAAGAATTTTTCCCCTAGGTCAGACTGATAAAGACTCGTGAGTGTTTTTGCTTTGCTAATTACTTCCCTATTGCTGATCTGTTGTGGCACTGGCCCCCTCCTTTGATTCAGTTTTGGCAAATTATATGTTGCTCCTGCCATCCTTGATTTTGTGTCTTTAGCTGAAGTTAGCTGTTTAGCAATCTTTGAGTAAATGGTTGGTTACCTGAAAACAAAGGAGCCTGGGCTCAGTGGGTCAGGAAGCCCTTGCTAGTCCTGTGTTCCTACGTTCTTATTGTGTAATCTTAAGTCATTTCCTCTCTCTATTTCCATTTTCCCAATCTATGATACTTTCTACAATGGACTGAGTATCATCAAAAATGTTATTTGACATTAACTGGAGTTCTTCAATTACTACGGTAAGTATAAACTTATGATTACAGAGTGAAGCTTCCTTCTTGTCAGGAGAAAACATAGTGACATAAATTTAGTTTATTTCAAACAAATTGCATGTACAAAAGCAGAATGCTCCTGTGAAGTTACAGGAGATTACATGAGAAGACACTAAAATGAAGAGACTGCCTAGAAATATTTGCTTTCACGAGATACTGAGTATGCTGGTGTGAGACAGGAGCCAGCCTAACTAAACAGAATCAAAGGTGTGAAAATGGAGAAACAACTCCTAGCATAAAAAATTAATTTGTGCAAGGAATGGTGATAAGTGGGGTTAAGAGCTCCATGGTGAAGTACAAGGGCTATGTCTACTTTGCAGTCATATAACTGCTAGAGAAACAGCACAGTGTAGAGATGCGCGAGTTACCTGGGTACCAGCAGCTAGCTCAAGTGTCTCTATACAATGCTGCCATCATTATAACCATAGTGCAGACCTGAGAAGTTACTTTACTTAGTCTGTCACCCAGACCTTAGACCAAAAATAATAATGTGATTGTACCTGCATTATATTTATTATATCATTTTCAGATGCTTTTAAGCATTAAGCTCTTAAATAGAGTAACTATAGTGGAATGTTCCTGATGATACAAAACACTGATACTTCAATGCACTGCCTTCACAAGAGCAAAAACTGAGTACTTATGCTGTGTTAGATAATACGTGGCAGGGAACATAAGGTTAAATCCTAGTGAAAAGAAAGCAATTGTAATTTTAACAAAAACTTTTATAGCACGATAAGGCCAAACTCCAACATAGTCTTTACGCTCACCTGCTAACATATGGAAAAAGTTTAAACGGTCTTCCCTCTGCTTGGTATTACATGGGCACTTGTCCACGTAGTTGGCATTTACCCACTAAAAATGTTCCTGGTTTAATTTTCCTTTTTTCGTTTATGATGACTAGTTCAGTAACATGGGCGTGATTTACCACATAATGGTCTATTATGCTACAACTAGTAAAATGCACTAGGGGGCACATCAGAACAATTTTACTCCCCTGCCCTTTCAGTACTACTTTATTGCCAGCTGGTGTTTTAGGGCAAGATTTATGTTTTGGTTGGTTTCTTTTCTTGGGTTGTGCTCGGTTGCTTTTTACGGGGGGACTGTTGGTGGCTTTGAGAGCCATGGTTTTTGGGGGGATTTTTGATTTCAATAAGCAGTGCTGCCCGCATCCCTTGCAAAGCCTCCTGCTTTTATGTGGGCACTTGTTGCTTGTTGCATGGGGTGCTGCTGGTCGGGGCAGGAAATCCTTTCACGCAAAGGTCTGCATGAGTGAGCTGCCTGCCTCCCCCTCACAAGTCTGGATTGGCATCAGGGATCTCCCGAAGGGGCTGCCCCTCTGCCCAAGCCTGCTCCCAAAGCAGTTCTGCCCCCTGCTTTTTCTGCGTGCTTGTTGCACTGGGCACTGGCTGTGGGGTATGCTTAGGGCTACACAAGGGTACACAAAAGGTCTGGCTGCCCTCCCCTCTCACACCTCCCTGTGTGTTGGCATCTGGTTATCATGTACCCAGGCTCACAGGTGAATGGTGCCACCTTAGTTTGAAAGGGGGCATGTGCCCTCCCAGTGACCATTCAACAACCGGGGGGATCCCCCCTGCAGCCAATCTTGCTGACCAGAGAGGGGCCCACGGCCAATTGCGCCAACCGGGAAGTGGCTGCGGCGCCTCCAGAAGCCGATGTGGCACTTCATCTGGCGCTCACTCCCCGGCCGGCGCTCGCCTGCCCCCGGCCTGTCGCCTAAGTGGGGAGTGCGGCCTGTCAGGCGGTGCACCAGTGCTCTCAGGGGGTGCACATGCACCCCCGTGCACCCCCTACATGTCGCCACTGCCCAGGTTAAAGCCTGAATGGAAACATTACTACAGGAATTTTGACGTAAACCGGAAAGAATCCCGTCTCTCCTGTTGTTTATACTGTCACATCAAAAAACAGGACTTTTTCCAAAGCTGAGAATCGGCGTGGGGTTGGCCTGGGGTTCTTATTGAGGTTGATTAAGATTCCTTGTGTACCAGGGACCCTGTGCCCAGGACAGCGACCCTCAAAGTGGGGTTGGAGGGGGCCACGATCAGTCGACTCCAACCCTCGCCTGCGATCACCACACCACGACCAGCATGAGCTAACATCGCCACCCCTGCACGGCAGGGGCATGGTATGGGTTGAGGTGAAGAAAGAAACAGCCCAGCCTCAATGCGAGGAATTTTCTTATCACTTAGTCTATTTGTAATGTTAATCTTTTAACTGCTGCACTGGCAGATCATCAGCACCTGCAGTCATATCCGCCCAGCCTGCAGCCAGGTCCCTTCAGTATTTGCTCCCCCTCCTGTCCTCTTGCCCCTCTTCTCTGGGACTCCTGTTCCTTCTAAACCTATGTTTTGTCCCCAGCAGCATGTTCCTGTCTCCCTTTGACCACCCTCTGCTTGCCATTGCTCTGCCTGGCAGTCGTACTGCTGCCTCTTTCTGGGACTGGAGGGGGCTGTGGGTCAGGAGTGAGGGGCACCAGCTGGGATGAAGGGGCAAGGGACTGTAGGTGGGGAGTGAGGTGCACCAGCTGGGCTGGGGGGGAAGGGGCTGGAAGGGCAGGGAGTTGCAGATCAGGAGTGAGGTGCACCAGCTGGGCTGGGGGGGAAGGGGCTGGAAGGGCG
>JAGPOW010003648.1:117899064-118032182 GCA_030014935.1 Caiman crocodilus | reverse complement strand
CAGATCAGGAGTGAGGTGCACCAGCTGGGCCGGGGGGGAAGGGGCTGGAAGGGCAGGGGGTTGCAGATCAGGAGTGAGGTGCACCAGCTGGGCCGGGGGAGAAGGGGCTGGAAGGGCGGGGGGTTGCAGATCAGGAGTGAGGTGCACCAGCTGGGCCGGGTGGCTGAAGATTAGCTAGCAATGAGAGGCACTGGCAGGGCTGGTGGGGCAGGGGGCTTCAGGTTGGAAGTAAGGGACATAAGCAGGGTTGCGGGGGGGTGGGGGGGCAGTGGCTTGGCTATAAAGCATGATTATATTTTCTGTGTGATTGTGCCTCCTGTAGGACTGGAGAGGGCCATGTCCCATCCCCACTCAGACCATTACCTTACGATTCCTCAGCAGAACTTGTAAAACCAGCTGAGTTACTCTGCCCGAATCCTGGAGTGGTGAAATCTGACAGTGCACTGTCCTACCAGCATTTCACAGTAACTTTATTTGCATGTCAATTCAGGTTTCCCCGCAGCTCCGGTTACAGCTCTCTCATCATCAGTCTGTGCCTTGAGAAAGACCTCCGAACCTGGCTTTCCAGGTGTTTGAACAGACACCAACCCAGTTCAATAAAACATGCTGTGATGTGACTGTTCTGGGGCCAGCAGTACTACTGTTTTCTTGTTGCTTACCCCATCAGGAATAGAGGAAGCCATGCCCTAGCAAGCAGTCCACAGAGACAAATCCCCATTCCTGCATTACCTTCCCGTACGCCAAAGGCCTATTCCATGATTAATTACCCAGAGCTACCCAACTTTTACCAAATGCACCCAATGTTATATATTAGGGTTCTCACCCAGAATTGGCAAAAGCCTGCTTAGCTGTGACTTGCATTTGGCAAGTCACACACTTTATTTTCTCTGTTCATCAGTCAGCCACTTCCAGAATTCCTTACCAGTCCCCGCTCTGCCCAGGCCTGGGGCTGCGGGGGCCCCCTCCTCGCAGTGAGTGGCTTGCTCTCACCATTCCCTGTTTTGGGGGACCCCAGGGCACATGCTAGGATTTGCTCCTCAAATTCCAAACTGCCTCTACTGAAGGCCAAGGAACATAAGCACCACCAAAAAAAGTTGTATTTTACATTCATCTGAACCTTGAACTAAATCACCAGTAAAATTTTGTAAGTTTAGCCCCTGGAGTCCAGTAGCATTGCAATAAAAATTCAGTGGATTTCCATGGATTACCGAGTGAACCCAAGTGGCACCTGGTGGTGAGACTGTTGCAAAGCAGGCAAAATCCCACTTTTGGGCGTAAGTCAGATCCACGTTCAAAATTTAAAATGATAAAAAAAACCCTCTTGGAAGAAGCCCAGGAGCAAAAAATAAGACATGTCGGAGGTGTTTTAAATTACCATGAAAAACCCCTCCAACTAAAATGATAAAATCAGCTGATAATGTGGACACACAGATGAGATTTAGCTAGTTTAATGGCGATTTTTGTCATGTGGACACAGGAAAAGTAGAACGTGGAATAAGGAGAGGTGTAATGCAGTCAAGCGCCCCATGATAGCACAAGGTAAGAATTCACTTTTTTAAAGTGAAGACATGGAAGGTGCTAAAAGGCACCTGGCCTATAACATTTAGCTATAAGCAAGGGATAGGAGGTTGCCTTTTTCCAAGTAGTGCAACTAGGACATCTACAGCATCCACTGGGAGAGATAAAGACAAAATTGAAAGGAATGACAAGAGTGGGTGTTCTCAGGTTACAGCTACTTAGCTAAAAAGGCTGAGACTATTAATATACAGGGAAGTCTTTTCTGACCCTAGAATGCAAAGGGGTATCTCCATGTTCTGAAGAGTACATCGAATGCACCTACAGGAGATGCTTTACAGTGCAGTAGTGTAGTTTGCTGCACAGTAAGCATGTGTGTCTACACATGCACAAGTTTACTGCACAGTACACCTTGTAAATCTGCTACCTGAAAATGCAAGTAGCAAATTTACTTGTGATTAGTTACTGTACAGAACCACTCATGTAGACGCCCGACAGGAAGCAAATGTGCTCCCAGTCAGCTGGCCATCGGGGGCAGGAGATTGCTTCCTACCCCCTGAAGCTGCCTGTTGCTGCGGTGGTCTCCACCATCCGAGTTGTGCTGGGGGGGGACTGTTTCCCCCTGTCCCAGCAGCAGAGAGCTCTAAGCCTCCTGCTCCGAGTTCATGATTGGGAAGCGGGACTAGGAAATCCTTCTCTCTGAGCCCCCACATCACCTTACCTCCCAGCCTGAGCTTCGCAGTCACAGAGCTGGCACTGGGAGCTCCTGCTGGCAGAGGCTGGAGAGCCTGTTCCCCACTCAGGTCCATGGTCACGGAGCTGAGTGGGAAACAGGTTGGGAGGCCTGCTCCCTTCTCAGCAACATGATCACGGAGCTGAGTGGGGAACAGGCTCTCCAGTCCCCACCCCTTGATCATGAAGCAGGGCTGGGAACTGTCCCAGTCAGGGGCAGGTCCCAAACCCATGCCCCAATCATGTAATTAAGGCACAGGGCTTAGAAAGAGCCGGGGTGGGGCAGGCTGTAGCCCCCCTGCCCCAATCCACTGGTGGGGCAGCTAGCAACAAGCTACCAGCTCCGGCGGAAGCCCAGGACAGAGTGCAATATCCCAGCCCCAGGCAGGAGAGAGGTGTCTGCTAGCCTAGTACTCCCTACCAGCCCCTGGGTTAGCAACCAGGGGGAGGCTACAACTCCTGGTGGCAGCAGGGGTCCATTGCATGGCCCCAGAAAGTGGGAAAAGTTTGCTGCCATTACCAGCAAATCTGCTCCTGTTTCCCTGCATGTGTGGATACCTGCCTGGGAGCATTTACTCGTAAGTAGTTTACTCATGAGTAAACTGCTCCTGGGTCTAATGCATACCCAGTGGTTGCATCTACTCGTGCACATTTACTGTGCAGTAACTGCAATTATGACAACTTACACCAACTTCAGTGTAAATTTGATACCTGCATCATATCAAATTTAGGCCCGAATAGTTACTGCACAGTAACACGTGTAGACACCTTACGGCGCAGTCCACACACAGGGTTAATGTGCTTTAGCACCTGCATGTGTAGACGCTGGCCTATTCCCACTTACTGTGCAGTAAATTTAAGCCGGTATAAATGCATGTGTAGACACGCCCAGTGAGTAGGAAGAGGGAGAAAGAAAGGAAGAGAATGTCTTCCAACTCAATGATGAACTTTTCATCAGACAGCAGCAGAAGATTTAAGAAAAGAGAAATGCATCTACCCTGACACTAGGATTCTATTCACCTAGCAACATTTTATTGCTAACAAGTCATAATAACTGTATTATAACTAACATTTACTGCTTATCATCTGCTGTCTAACTTAATGGAGTAATGCTTCTCAATGCTTCCATGGTCAAAATAAAAATATGCAATAAACTGAGTAATTCTTATTTTGAAAAAAAGTTTTGATGCCTTGAAGAGAAAGTAAATGCAGCAATTGTACGAGACATTACATTCCTGTCACAGATGTTTCAACTCAAATTCCCCTCCCCTTGAAACTGAATCCTTCTCATTAAACGAATCATTCTATATGTAAAAAAAATAACATCAAATATATACATGTATAACAGGGCATTTATGGTCAGAATGTGGCCTCTTGTTGCATAACTGTGAGCGCATATATACAAGGCATTTACTGTGGAGACACCTAATTAGTTCCACAGTAAAGTCTCAGCACCTGCATGCACAGTCCTATTACGCCACAGTAAACTAATTAACTCTCCCATAGGTTAGTACTTGTAAACACAAGTACGAGTCTATGGTGGTGTTATTTAGTGCATAGCAATGTATGTGTAGATGTTGATGGGGCTGGCTGGGGCATGAGGATGCTTGAGTTTGGGGGTTGCCTGCTGGCTAGCCCCGCACTATGGCACCCTCATGCCTCCTAGCCAGCCCTTCCACAGCATGGTGAGTCAGGTCAAAGCAGCCCTGGGTTGGCAGGCTGCCTCCTGCCAGGCCCTTGCCATCCCAGGCTGTCCCAAGCCAGCTCAATGTCCTGCAGTTCTGAGCGCACGTGTAAACGTGGTGCTCAGGAGCAACCAACTCTGGAGCAGTACGTGTTGGAGTTTGTTGCATTAATTTCACATGTAGATGCACCAAGTGTTCCTTTAGAAAATGCCACAGAACAAACTTTATTTTTGCTGCAAGATGGCCTCCAGAGTTATTTTACATCCAAGCTCTCACTGCCTATTTTTTTTTGTCATTTCTGTACTGACAGAGCTCATATTATAAGAGCTCATATTTCTGTTAAAGTAAAAACTCTTTAAAAATTGTTTGACAGCTATATGTCAAACTCCTTTAATCCTATTTAGAAGGGAAATTGGTGCTATCATATCCATGACTACTACCAGACAAAAAAAGCTTTGAAGTTGTTTTCTTTTCTTCTGATGGATGGGTCCTCATGCTGAGATGTGAATAGCAATCAGTTTACCAAACTGAAGGAAGGGGCACTGGGTATTACTTATAATACATGTCCTTGAAGATTTAAACAGATATTGTCTCTTTATAACAACTGCAAATGAAATGTCTGCAGTACTGTCAAGCAACTGTAGATGAGAACTAGAAAGATGGCTTCTGGCTTTCTAGTCTTAAAAATGTCAGGGCTTGCTGGAAGCTGAGGCTAAGCCACATGAGCTCAACTTTTCAAAATTGACACCCAACTTTAGGAACCCAGTTTTAGACTCCTCTGGCTGAAGCATCAGGAGAGAATACTCGCGTTTATGCTTTTCCTGAACCTGAACTGAGTAAAAATAGAGTTAGACCTCAGTGGGTTGACTTTTGTGCCTAAACTATTTACCTACAGGTGATTTCTCAGACAGAATGAGTGTCACTGGGGAAGAAGAAATATGGATCATGAATCTGATACAATTTCCTTTTGCAAATGCTAAGCTACTTTGAAGTATCAAAACAGGAAGTCTTATAACACTCACCATTGCCCACAGAGTAAAAGTTAGACTTAATTTAGCACTTCTAGCACTTAGATCTCAGGGTTTAAGACAGGGCTGGGCAATTATTTTGGGCGAAGGGCCACTTAGTGAGTTTTGGCAAGCTGTCAAGGGCTTCATGGGTAACCCAGCCCCTTGAGAGGTGCCCCAACTCCTGGTTGCCATCTTGGGACTGGAAGTACCACACCTGACCTCTGACACTTGCCACTGGAAGTCCCTTCCCTTACCCCTGGGCAAGCTCAAAAAAGAAAGGAACCAGGAGCAGTAGGACCCAAGGGAAGCCCTGCAGGGTCCCACAGCAGCAGGGCCTGCTTGGTCCCACCCCCCCCAGCCAGAAGCCCCACCAGGGGCTTCTGGCCTAGGCCCATATGGCTGCACCGTACCAGATCGTCAGGTAAGGGGGAAAGGGTTGGGGAATGGCAGAGAAAAGTGGCCCCTCGCCCACCCTGTGCCCGGTGCCCCATGCTGCAGCTGCTTGCAGCCCACTTTGGGCTGCCTGTGCCTGCTCCAGACAGCTCCACGCAGGCTGTGAGCAGCTGCAGCAGGGAGCACGGGCCACAGAGCAAGGCCACTCCCCCCCATGCTCAGCTTTTCCCTGGGCTCCTTCCCAGCACAGAGGAAAGCAGCCCCTCCTCTGCCCCGTGTCTGGAACTCCCTGCTACAGGCACTCGCAGCCCACACGGGGCTGACCAAAGCAGGCACAGGCAGCCCCAGGTGGGCTGAAACTGCTGTAGCACGGGGTGCCGGGCACAAGGTGGGCGAAGGGTCGCTTTTCCCCCACCGCACTCAGCATCACCTTGTAACCCGGCCCCACAGCCAACTCCAGGCTCACCCGTCGGGGCTGCATGCAGCAGCAACAGCTGCAGCTCCCCCACTTGCCATGCTAGGCAGTGTTTGCCACTGTCGCCTGTGGGCTGCCCAGTGCACAACCCGGTGCAGCAAATGTGGGGGGAAAGGAGGCTGCAGCTGCTGTCACTAACGGGCAAACTCAGAGCTGGTGTGGGACTGGGTTACAAGCTGGTGCTGAGTGTGGGGAAAAGTGACCCTCGCTCATCCTGTGGCTGGCGCTCTGCACTGTAGCCGCTTGCAGCCCATGTGGGGTTGCCCGTGCCTGTTCCAGACAGCCCCGTGCAGGCTGCAAGCACCTGCAGCAGGGAGCACCAGCCATGGGGCAGGCAAGGGGCCGCTTTTTCCCACACTCAACACCAGCTTCTTTCCTGCCGGTGAGCAGGGGGTTGGGGCTGTGCACTGTCCCTAGCCTGTACCACGGGGTTGGGGGGCACTGGGTGTGAGCGGGCGGGGAGCCAGAGGGAGCACAGGGCCCGCACCAGTGTCCGGGGGCCAGTGCCAGCGTGGCCCAGAGCAGGGTGGCAGGAGCTCTATGGAGCGAGGCCAGCTTCCCCCTCGCCCTGCTGATACAGCCCAGTCCACTTCCACAGATCCCTGCCAGCCTGCGCCCCGCCTTGGGCCCCACTGGTGCTGGCCCTGGGACATTTGTCCCAAGATGGTGACCAGGGGGAAGGGCACCTGTCAAGGGGCAGGGGTACCCATGCAGCCCTCAACAGCTTGCCAAAACTGGGTTAGCAGCCCTCCACTTAAAATAATTGCCTGCCCCTGCGTTAATACCTTTGCAAAGTAAGATACTATAACTGATGTAAGTTAAACCTCTAACTTGGTGGTGTTTTATACCCACTCATTTAGAAAGATATACATGACATCATTGCTCACATCTGGAACAGGGCCCTGTTGTGTTGCAAGCTCCACACACACAACAACAAGAAATCCCTAAGAGCTTGCAATGCAAACATATGAAAATAAACAATATGCTGATACAGCCCAGGGGGTTGACCCAGCTAAAAGTGAGAAGAGCAGGTTATTGGTAAGGTGCAGAGCAGGGGACAATCAGATTATATCTATATTCTTCTAAACCAGATTCTCTATTTGAGTGTTTGAAATTATCTTGTTTATTCAAATTGTATTTAGAACCATAGAATCATAGAAAGTTGGGGTTGGAAGGGACCTCAGGACAGCATCTAGTAGTTCAACCCCCTGCTCAAAGCCCAAACATCCCCAACAAGATCATCCCAGCCAGGGCTTTGTCAAGCAGGGCCTTAAATACCTCCAAGGATGGAGATTCCACCACCTCTCTAGGAAACTTGTTCCAGGTGCTTTACCACCCTCCTAGTGAGAGAGTTTTTCCTAATATCCAAGCTAAACCTCCCTTTCTGCAACTTGAGACTGTTGCTCCTTGTTCTGTCATCTGCCACCAGTGAGAGCAGTTTAGCTCCATCATCTTTTGAACCCTCTTCAGATAGTTGAAGGCTGGATTCTTTGCGGACCGGCTCCATGATAAGCTGGAAACCTTACTGCTTTCACTAAAAGGCTCCCATCTGCTGTAGATATGATGGGCTGGAGTTGGCCTATTTTTCCTTCCATAGCGGCAAAGGCTATCAGTTTGTGAGGGAAAGCAAATTCCATGAGTTTTATCTATTCATCAACTGTAGATGGCAGGAAAAACCTGTGTTTTGATCAGAAGCCACTTTCAGGGAACTAACCACTCCCACAATTTGAACCAGGTAAGTGGTGGAAGTAAGATTTTTGAAAGGGTTTCCTTTGGATTGGAAAAGCTTATCACCTACATGAGAGGATCAAAGAATCAGCTTGGCAATACATTTATGTTCTTGCCTGGATTTCATGGAAAATCTTTTTGTCCTTTTCTATAACCAAAGCAGTATTTTATTACTTGAAAGTGACAATTCCCTGATGTGACAAGAGCTTTCGCCCTGGTATTACTTTGTGTGACAGGCTA
Source organism: Caiman crocodilus (assembly GCA_030014935.1). NCBI lineage: Eukaryota > Metazoa > Chordata > Crocodylia > Alligatoridae > Caiman > Caiman crocodilus. The sequence continues at coordinate 118,024,404 of JAGPOW010003648.1, read as the reverse complement.
TGGCTTTTATTGCAATATTCCTGGGCTAACTGTGTTCATGTTATTGTAATCCTTCATGCTTCACTTTCCCCATAAAACTAGTATATGAGAAAGGAATGGGTTAAAGAGATAGCAAAGATCTGCCTACCTGTGAGGTTGAAAAGATGGTCCTATAGGTTGACCAATCACTAAGGGTGGGATGGCCCACATATGGGAAGGTGATTGAGATAAACATAACGATGGGAAGAACAAGCCTGAGAAGGAGAGTGTCTGCTTGGGAGAAGGACGTTTGGAGCGAGAGACCAGCTTGGGAGCATTGTGGAGCCTGTGACACTGGAAGGGGACAGTACTCTGGGCTGCTTGGGCTGGACTGGGGATAGAGGAACTGCTTAACCCTTTGGAGGGGGGAGCAAAGAACCTCTGGCTTTTGCCCTAATAAATGCCTTTAGTAAAGAGACTGTACGCTTTGCTGCTTGGAACTTTGGGTTGCACTTGGTATCCCCAAAAAGGGTAAAGTTCTTCACCTGGGAGAAGAACTGGATGCTAGTTGCTTAAGTCAGGGCCCCAGAGTACCAGGGAAGATGCGAAATTAAAATCCAGGGTCTCAGAGTGGGAAGGAACCAGGGCTCTAGAGACTAGGCCTGGGCTGACTTCAGGGGACTCTCTCCTGATAGAAACAGATGTGACCAAACTAAAGTAGATCAGCTGTGGCAGGATATATCCTGTCACTTCTCATCTGCTTTATTGGGCAACACACTCATCACCTCTTGTCCTGCATCTGGCCCCCTTTCTGATACTAGACAAAGTGCAATGTGATCCCCTTGTCCAGGGATTTCCCAGGTCTCTGGCTGCTCTGCACCACGTCCTGTGCTGCTCTGTCTCTCATGGGGAGGTGCCCAGGATTCTCTGAGTTCCCCCAGTCCCTCAATTCCCTGAGCCCCTGGTTCCTGCAAGGTACCTGCAAGGGTTTTCCACGCTTGTGGAGACATGCTTCTGGGGCACGTCTGCCAGAGGGGAAAGATAGGCAGGTGCTCTTGCAGTTTGAGGGCACTTATCTTACCAGGGTGTGCAGGTACCCGGGTGGCAGGAGAGTAAGAATAGTTCCAGCCTGCCCACACTGTACCATCATCCATCAAATATATGTTGGCTGCAATAAAGCGGCACAATTTACTAGTACCTTTTGTCAAACCACTGATAGGGTACAAAAAAAAGGGAGTGGCATCTATTTGCTCAGCATTTGTGACTCTATATAAATTGCTATGGAAACACAACTGCAATGTTAGGCAATGCCTGTTTCTACCCTCAGAGTCTAGAAAAGGCCACAGGGATCCTGAACAAGCACCCTCCGGAAGGCACTCTGTAAAAACTTGCCTTTCACATTTTATATTATTTTATGAAACTATTAGACCAGTAGAGTCCTGTGGTATAACAGCTCTTCCACAAACACTACAGAAACTTCTCTGTCTTTAGTTGCTAATTTAATGCAGTTGTAAAAGCTGTTATGCAAATGGTCAATAGGTATGCTTTCATATGCACACATGGCTGGATCTAGGATTTGAAAAGGGGGGGGTGCAGATGGTGTGGTGCATTATCACATATAACACAATACACATTTTTCTCCAGGTAAAAATAAACTAGAAGTTTTACTAATATTCTAAGGGCCATGGGCTGTATTATTTAAAGATCAGAGCAAAAACAAATATAACTTGATTGGAATGTGCATTAATTTGCTATAGCCCATATTATGTATAAAAACTCAACACACTAGGTAAAAAATCAAAAATGTTTTTTTAGACCTGTTGTTGTTAGAATTAAATATGTATCTCTGATTCATAAAACAAAATCAAGCCTTCTTGAACATTTTGATGGTGCATCTAATACTTCCCTGAAAGTTATGTCCATGCCTGAATTGATGTTCACCTGAGTTAATGTTTCCACACCTGGGTTGATCATTTTAGCTGGAGATAAAAGCAGCCTGCAGGGCGGTGTATTAGAAGCTACATTAAGAGAAGCAGCTAATAGCAGAACTGCAGAAGAAAGAATTGCTTGATGAATGGAACATCAAGACCATTTACAAAGGAGAGAGGACCATTAACACCTGTGGGATAAGAGGTCTAGAAGGAATCAGGTAGACTGCAAGGAGCCCTGAACGCAAATGACTCTTTCACTGCTGCCTAAATAGAAGTGCTAGTGCGACTGCCAGGCAGTTGATTTTAAACGTTGGGTGGACCAGGAATCAAAGGGGGGTGCAACTGCATTACTGCAGGAATCAAAGGGGGGTGCGACCACATCCCCCCTCCCTCTGGATCTGCCCCTGTATCTACTCTGCAATGCATGTGTGTGACTGCAGCACAAGCCTTAATCTATCTAGTACAGGCAACAACAGTGAAGACTGCAGCTGCACATGTTCAGAATGATCTATACAAGCCCAACTAAGACCTTACATATATTCTAGTTCATGCTGTAGTCCATGTCCCTGCATCCTTTCTGATGTTACTGCTTGAGTTAGCTAGGTAACAACAGAGGTCTGACTGCAGTCTAGGTATGCCCTTGAATAGTGCAGATTAATGGAACTTGCAAAGATCCTTTACAGAGCAACTGATCTGTGGAGAGGAAACAATATTCTTAACTGCAAAATTGCTCAATTTTTTGAGAGGTTTCCTTTCTACATTTTGGTCCTTGTCCATTCCACTGAAGCCAATGGCAAGACTTGCATAGATTGCAGCAGACCCATATGAGGCTCTATGGAAATAGTTTCCCGTCCAGAATCATAGAAGAAGTTTCAATAGCAGCAAGACTCTGATAAATCCATTTTTAGAGCAAGTAATTTTACACAGCTTTTGATTTTGCAGCATTTTTTGGAACAGTAACATTCTGTTTAGAACCATTCAGCGGGTTTTCACCAAGCAGGTAAAAAACAGGATGAAGAGAAAAGTAATTATGTAATCAAAGTATAAAAGAAGATTTTCTTAAACTCCAGATAGAAGTATAACAGGTACATGAATTCTTTAGAATGTATGATCAAATTACTCAAATATTCACATTATTCATATGACAAGGCTCTGGATTTGTATTGTGCCTCACAGCAGACTCTTTAAGATATTCTGCACTTAGGTTATTATAAATTTTATTTGGGCACATGGGAGAAAGACCCAGGTGACTGTGACACAGTCACTTGTTACAAGTGAAAGGCAGCATATCATTTCACGTAGCCTGAGGAAAAACAGTGAGCCTTCATGTTCTACCAAGGCAGATATTTAAAACTGAATATATATCAGTCTAATGTTGTTCCCATTCGAACATCGTATCAGTAGTGTAACAGGACGGGAGGGAGGGAGTGATGACCAGGGCAGCAGCTCCAGGCAACACCTTTGTTGGGGGGTATGAGGGAGGGCACACAATTATCATGCTACCTTGATCAGTACCATGGCATGCTCTGTGCATCGCAGCTGCCCCAGGCATGACACTGCCTAGCTATACTTCTGCACCACACACTTTGTTAAGGATGTTTTTGACTCCAAATGCTGTATGTTTTATCACCACCTCACATGTCTGTGAAAAAGCCCAAGAAATGATGATGATCTTTTGAAAGAAGCTGTTTAGTGGAGGAAAACTAAAACCAGTGGGTTGAAAAACTTTTGGCTGGTGCCTGATGTTATACCATATTTATGCAGGGTTATTCATTCAGTCACTTATTCGTTTTTCCCCCAAAATAAGACCTTCAAAATTATGGAGCGTATCTTATGCAGGGAAGCTGATTTTTCTTTGACAAAATACAACAGAGGGACAAGAGTCAAGGAGGTGTTGCGACTCATGGCAGCCAGAATGGCTACCACTTCTCTGTGGCCCTGAAAGCAGAAGGGGAAGAGCCCAGTGCTAACCCTCCCATAGCCTGAGCACTTTGTGCTGGTTCAGAGCAAATGAGCTGTTGCATGCTGTCTGCAGCATCTTGGTGAAGTTTGTGGTGTGGAAACAACACTTTACTGTAAATAGTTCTTTATATAAGATCGTCTAATAATGAAGTTATAGTCTTGGAACATCCTTTGCAAGGGTTTGGAGTCTAGCCTTGTTGCTGACTTATCCCGCCAGAAATTTTCTGATGCCTCACCCTGGGATGCCACTTTTACTGGACACTCAGGGTTTCCAGGAGGACTTGCTCTATGTCACACAGGTGATCATGACTCCAAAAAAAATCTCCTTTTCTCCATTCTTCCAAAAACAACGTGCGTGTTTTATTTAGGGGTGTAGGCATGTAAGAAAATAAAGTATTTTCCCTCTGGCCAGCCTTAAAAAGCACAGGGTTTCAGATTCATAGCTGACTCAGATAAATTCTTCATCCAAGAACTTCATCAACTGCAGATAGTAAAAAAGGCATTTCTGGCCAGCAAAGCCTGGCAGCTTTCCAGGAGAAAAAGGAGATCTGGATGCAGGGCAGGATTAACACATCGGCATACTAGGCAGATGCCTAAGTGAAGAAGGGGCCCAGTTGTGCTTATTTTACATGTTATAATTGAGTGAAAAAGAGTAATAGAAAAATGTCATATTCAGCTAGGGGCCCATGAGTTCGTCTGCACAGGACCCACTAAAAGGTTAATCCGACCCTGTCTAAAGGAACCGCTAAACTAGGAACCAGTGACAAAAGGTGGCCTCAGTTCTGGGAACAATCACTATTCCTTTCAGTAGCACAGACTTTCCCTAACTTCCATCAAACTTAAACAGATTAAGTCTCAGACAATATATTTTTGTTTAAAGTAGTGGAAAACAAAGGCACTGCCCTATCCAAGTCCAAAGATAAGAGAAAGAGTCACATCATGCATGTATTGATGGAAGTGCAACTCCTCCCCGCCAGAGAAAGCATTCTCATCTTTGGGCTACTGAACCTTGCTCCCTCTTGGCCCCAGTCCTTCTGTCCACATTGCATTATTTTTTGCACAGTGACCCAGCTTTAGTAGAACTGGAAAATGAACATTACATAACGACAAGTCTTCACATTGATTCCTATCCTGTCCAGTGAATACTTATCCTCAGTTCTAGACATCATTATATGTCATTATTTTGTTCATACTCCATGCATTTCCAAGCTACAGTGATGGTTTTGTTCAATAAATTATCTTTTCAATTAAGATTTCAGCACTCACTATTGAATGCGGTACTAAAATTTACATGCACTACATTTATATCCTTTATGTTAATCAATTCATGTAATTCTTAGGAAAACAATAATCAAATCTGTATGGTATGATCTATTTTTAGAATCACATTCTGCCTATAATTCCAGTAGTCTCTCTGCCTATTCAGTACTGTTATTAATCCTTGCCCAACTAACATATTTACCTGAATAGAGGATGACCCTGAATTTAAGGTGACCTCCTAATAACAAGATTCTATACATGGAAAATGTATACATTTGTTAAAATGTCAATGTATAGAATCTAATTATCGGAGGGTCATCTTTAATTCCCTCCCCCACAATCGCTGCGGGGGCAGCAGACAGTGTGTGGGGGGAGTCAGCTTGTTCCCTGCTTGTGTCTGCCCTTGGCCACCTTTTTGCCTCCCCACTGCAGCCCTTGGTACCCATTTTCCCTTCTGCTCCTTCTCTTGCCCACCCCAACCCCTGCTCCTCACTTCCCACCCCAGGTACTCATTGTAAGACAAGGGACTTCCCCGCCATGTTAAAAGGGGAAACAACCTCATATTAGACACAAGTGACTATGGTAGTTTAGTAGGAATAAAAGTTAGCCTTCCCAGACCAAAACTATCAGGATCATTCCTCCCTCCTTTTTTGAATACCAGTATTAACATTTCTTAACTGAAAAGTTTTCTAGTACTCTTCTAAATGTGATTTCTCAATGACAGCTGTCAGTGATTCAGCAAATTCAGTGACTAATTTACTTTGTCCTCATGTTTTCATCATCTGGACAGGCCAATTTGAACATCGGGATTTTTCAATATTCTTTTACTCATCTTTTACCAGTCGTTAAGATTTTCCAAGTCCCCTGACCTTTCTTAATGAAGGGCCTCCCCTAATTTTTGCCTTGGGCAATAGCCATACATTTGCTTATGTGCCAGTATGTCTCCTGCTGACCAAAATTCAAATTCAGCTACATTAACTACGGACCAGCTCCAGCTCCTACTGCAATCAACAGGAAGACTCCCCTTGATTTCACTGAGAGTTAGGCTAGTTCGAAGTCAGAGACAATTTATGTAGCTCTTGCAGTCATTTGACATGAAAAGCTTCCCTTGAAACTGAGTGCAGAATACAGTCCTCATGACTGAGTCCTTATTAGATATTTCTTCTGAAAACCCCAAAGACCTGTGCAAACTCAATGAACTTTGCTCACTTTGACTTTAACATTCCCCCATACAGATCTCTGGAGGGTGAGGTGGGGCAAGGGTGATGCCATGCTAAGCCTATTGTAAACATGGATGATGGGAGCACTTCCGTGTATGTGCCTAAGAGGGCATGATCTGACCGAATAATTTTTCATTTATCTTTTAAAAACTGGTTTTAAATTTCCTGTGTTCAGACGTTGCTCTTACTTGTTATGCAGTTCCACCGAAATAACTGAAATCAGCTGAGAAATATAACACAAAAATAATGCGCTGTAAGATCCGGCAACAGATCTCAACTGCTGTGCTGAGATACAGATGCCTGAGACCTTATCTGACACCTCAGAAGTGCAGAGCAAAGACACCATAAAATGTAAAAGCCTAAGTGTCTCATCACGGTTATGGGATGGAGCTGGTACAGAAAATAAGGAAAATTAGCTAGTGCATGCACTGGGTGTTATAGGCACAGATGAACATCACTGACAACCAATCAGAACAGTTCAAATGTGTCCCAGGCTCTAAAGTAATTTCATCATAAAAAAATTACACACTCCAGTGTGCCATGATTTGCAAAATGTATTTACATAAAATAAATGAATGTTAAACAAGCAAAATGCTGAATGCTGCCAACAGAACTGCATGGGTTAATAGGTGGTTTTTAAGAAAGCCTTTCCAAACAAAGCCTTCAGAGGTTATTGAGCTATTTTATGGATCAGTTGGTAAAAATGTTTTGCCAAATGAATGTAAGGAAGTTTAAAGCTGTCGGCTTTCGCCTACCGTACCAAGATCAGTCTTAAGATCTGTTGGCAGACTTAACTTTCTTGATCCTTTAACTGAAACAACAGAAAAAGGAGAAAGGCAGTTGTTAATAATTAAGAAAGAAAAGGGAGCGAGGGAGAACAACATGCCATCTTTTGCGTAAAATGTTGCACGTCTGCACACACATTTTGTATCAAAGTATAGAGGCAGAAATATTGTTTAAATATTTTTGCATACCATCATTCAGCAAAATAAATTCATTGGAATCAAGAATCACTGGAAAAAAAACATTGTTCCAGATGTAAAGAGGTGAATGCTGATTTACATAGTCGTTGGTGTGAGCAGTAATATCTTACCTCATTATGACAGAAATAATAAAAAAGTAAATGAAATTAAGGCAAATGTTGAGAGGGCTGGTAATTCAGCAGACCAAGTATTTAAATGCCTGTAAGCGAATTCAATGGGAAGATGTTGCGGAATCAATGGGTTCTGATGACATCCTACCTTCAGACATCATTTGAAAAGGACAAGGCATATTTTACATGGCATGGAAGTAGAACACATTATTGTACATTGTATGGATGGGAACACAGATTAAATAGAAATGAAATCCAACAGTTTTAGCGTAAAGTGTAATATTATCTAGACACTGACACACTACACTGAGTTCAGTCCATTTCCTGAAAAGTTAAAATGCAGGTGATCTTAAAAAGTCATTACCTTAAAACTGTTCTGCTTAAGCCACAAAACAAGGATTTTACTTCTGTTTGGAAACTTTTCTTTCAATGTTTCTTACATGTGAAGATTTCAAGTAATAAGCACTGCAGAAGAATTGAAATGCAGCTACATGTAGCCACTACATGTAGCTAAATGTCTTATCAAAGGATTTTGAAATAGGACAAAGTGTCTGAAGAAGTCGTTAATTAAGTACATAGAAGGTTATGTATCCAAAGCTTTCATTTTGATCTCCTTATTCATTTTTGGTTTTAGAAATGTACGTCACATTGGTTTCTATGTTCAAACCAGACCTACATTGTCTATTACTAAAAATAAACAATTGAATATTAATTGGCTAATTGTTTCATTATTTTACGCGAAGCCCTTTCCTGCAGTCCTGTTTCAAGTCCATGTGAATTTTGACAAAGAAGTTTTTCAAGAAGGGCTCAGAAGATATGATATGCTGTTACTTCCTTTAGCTAATGCAATATTGTATCCAAATTCACTGATGTGACTACTAGGACTACTTGATTAATTGAGTCTGCTGGAGCGTACTAAATAGCATGCTCCAAACAGCCTCCACATCTTGTGCACCAGCATCCCTGTGCTTCAAAATGGCAGTGGGGAAAGGCTGTTCAATGAACTTTCATTAAAGTCCCCCCACTGCCATTTTGAAGCATGGGGACACTGATACGCGAGACGCTGTGGGTTCTTTAATTAGAGAGACTCTTGGAATTGTTTTAATTAAAGTGCTCTCAGTTCACCCCTGGAGCATGTTTAAAAATGCCTAAGCTCTTTAGCTAATGAGCATTAAACTAGGCTAATGCGCCTTTTTCTAGTGCCTCATAAATGGACATTGCATAACGCACATTAATGAGCATGTAGATGAGCCTACTCAGGCTCAACTCTTATTCTCGTCATCTGGTCATAAAAGTTAGATTCTGAGGAATTTTCATATCTGGGGACAAGTGGTGGCTGCACACCACACACCATGTCATGTTACCAGCTATCCAGTCAGCCTCCTAGACTTAATGCACTTATACAGTCTCTCACCACAGGCATCCATTGATCAAATATCAATAAGTCTAGTTAGCCTGGTACACTGCACCCCAGAAACAAAGCAGGCAGTAAAAGGCACAGCAGCACAAGCAGGTCATAAAGCAGAGTATCCTGTGCACATATCCTTCAGCCTGGAGGGAGAATAAGTTAAGCAATTTTAAAGGGGATGTTAATTCTGAAAAAAGCTATCCAGCTGACCAGATATCTGTGCATCTGCTCTCTTCCTCCCCTTCCTGAGTCTCTTCCTTTTCTTCCTTACCCCATGCCATGATTTAGCTCTCTGACCTTCTTTCTACCTTTCCTTTCATATACCATCTCATCCATCTCCAAACAAGAGTTCCCTCATATGCAAGGGGTGTTAAGACTATATCTATCCTACTCCATTTAATGCCATCGCAGTGCCCAACAGAATTCAAAGATCAATGTACAGATATTGTGATGTGTTCCTTTGTTAGCGGCCACTTTTTTTGTGCAGAACTCATACAAGAATGTGTCTAAGTGAGTCAACCGCTGTAAATTTGAAAAATGGAAAAGAATATCAGACTGGAGATCAAGTATCTCCATAAGAAAGGCTTCACTCCAAAGGAAAGCCATTGGCTTGTGGGGGCAACACTGAAGGATGCTGCTCCTTCAAATGCCAAAACTAGACACTTGGATTTAAGTAGGAGAGAATCAGCAATGACGGTACACCCCAGAGAAGTGACCACACCAAAATAAATTGATGCAGTCCACACCATGATGATAAATGAATGACAGAGGGAGCACAGACAGACTGTGGGTGAGTCAGCGAGCCTCAGAACGGTGTTAGTGCATGCCATACCCAGTGAAACCATCCCAATGGATTTAGGAAAAAAGTGTCAGCAAGATGGGAGCCCACAACGTTGAATGCTAGTTCAAAAGACAGCCCAACTTGACATTTCCATGGAACATTTAGGATGCAGTACAACAACAGACGTAGACTGCTGCACCTTGGGTGCAAAAGTATCCAGCACGCCTACTGGCTAGGAAATGACCCTCTCAGCAGCACAGAAGTGGAAAGGGATCTTGAACTGCAAGTGGACTCCAAGATGAACATGGGTCGTCAGTGTGATGAAATCATCAGCAAAGCTAACCGCACTTTATCATGCATCAGCAGACGCATGACAAATAGAACCAAGGAAGTGATACTTCCCCTCTATGCGGTATTGGCATCAACCCCCCGCTATTCATCCAAAAAGCTTGGGCACCAGCCTCATTAAGAAATAACTGTGGCAATATCTTCTAATGAAACAAGTACACCAAGCATCTCCTTTTCCTTCAAGAATTCTCAAATCCCAGATTGTACAAAATAGCATTTAAAATGTGTGTTCATTTGAGATATAAAGCAACATATCCAATCATTTTAATGAAGAAACAACTCCCTCTAGCATACGATATGGCTCAGTTATTTAGAATGTCTTATTTTACAGTAAAGTCTTGTGTCACATTTTTAAAAGCAGGAATGATTTCCTCCATAGCTTTTATTTCTAATGCTCTTATTTGAAAACTGAGGAAAACTGTTATAAAACCTGGCTTATTGAAATGTTATCACTATAAAGAATTATTTCTTCTCATAATTCAGATGGTTTGATTTTTTACACTGAAGTCTCAAAGTCTCTTGTATCAACTCAAAAGATTTCTTAAATCAGTTTATTGTTTTGGGGATTACAGGCAATCCTGAACACCAAATCAAGTCTCACAGCAATATCTTTGCTTGATTAATGGTTGAAGGAGCTTGGTATCTACAAGTTCCTTTACAAAGTGACTCATGTCTTTGCCATTATGTGCACTCTTAGAGGGAGAAGGGAAAAACAGCAACTATCTAAATGCCTCTGTCCTGCCCTGTGGTGAGGGAAGTAAGCACTAAGCAGCACCCCTGGTACCAGCTCCTATAGTCTTGGGGAAAAAGTAAAAACCAGCCACGGTAACTTTTTCTGCTTCGAACTAATGGAAGATTTCAGAGAGAAGCTGTGCTTTGTACTCCAGAGGATAACTTACTTGCTTCAGAGCCTGTAAGACCTGGATACATGGGCTACGAATGGCCATTATGAAGGTGGCTATTACATAGGGTTCAGTACTTTTCCTGTACATATCCCATTTCTTTCCTGGTTGTAGTGACAGAGTTGTTAAAACATCTTGTTATGGCTCCAGAGGTGTCCATTCAAGCTTCAGTCCAAACTTGAACCAAAGGCAGCCCACCATAACCCAGCTGTAAATAAGTCATTCAGGTTCTGGAGCCAAAAGTGACCAGGCGTGATATTAGTGATATTGCTTCCCCTATGCCTTTACTGGGCTAGGCTTGGGCAGGCCTCGGACCTCACTGTTTGATTTGTGTATTACAGGTGCCATGTCTGAAGTAATAGGATGACATGGCCGGCATGTGTGGAACATAGATATACTGAGACTCAATTTTAGCACCGAGTAGACTTACAACCACAAACCAAAGCACAGAGGAAAAGAAAGGGAAAGAAAATTGATTGATTTCAGGCTTTCAAGGGATTAAAACTATGACTAATGAAATGACCCTTTTAAGATTTAAAATTAACGTTCATTTTAAAAAGATTAGAAATCAAGTGTCATTATCCAAGGAAAATCTTTTTGAAAACACAGTAATGATGACAGCTACTTAGCCTATTTTTAATATCCATACCATTTATCTTACTCTATACTTTGTTATATATTAAATACCAAGAGATCAGGAGTAGGTTAACTACGTTTATCTTGCTAAGAAATGAGTATCTGAAAAGAAATCTTGCTAGAAGTACCTAATAACGGAGTGAAATGTAAAAGTTCAAGAGGTGAGAGGCATTTCCCCTTTTTCTTTGTTTTACCATACTGCTTAGAACCGGCAACTGAGACTATGACCACTGTGCCCAACACCATACAAACATATGAAGAGGACCTGGCAAGGGATTGTACAACCGAAACAGACAAGAGGCACAAACTTTGGGAGGAAAACAGAGGCAGAGAGATGGAATAACTATCCTAAGAACAGCAGCTGGTCTCTGCCAGGCCCAGAGGTACAACCTCGTGTTTTGACTCCCAGTCACATGTTCTATCCACTAGCCAAGCAGCTTCCCATTAATCATCCAGTTAAATCATCTAGGTAGCAGGGCTGTGAGAAGCTTCAGTCCCTGATTCGACTGGGCGGAGATTCGGACTGATTTGTAACCATTCGGAGAGATTCGGAAAGATTTTGAGATTTGGACATAGACACAGCTTTAAATGTTTTTTCTACACACCTCAAGGTACCAGGCATGGCTTGTGAATTCTGCAATGGTGGGGCAGATGGAGGGTCCCACGGGAGTGCAGGGGGGATCCCAAATTGACTTGTACAAACACTCATGAGTTTGATACCAGGACCTCTCTCTCTGTCTTTAATTTTTTGGAGGCATAGGCTTCTAAGAAAAGAAGCGTTTCAGGAAGTGATAAAATACTGCTAGTTTGTAAACTTTGTCTATAAGAACTCAGATGTCCTTAAAAAAAATACCTTGACTCTGCTAAAATATTTGACTCCAGGAGAAGTCCTTACATAAAACAAATCATTTCTGCAAAAAACTTTAAAGGCAGTTTGGTGACAAGCTTTAAAAAAAAAAAAAATCACATTCTAGTGATTCCAGCAGGCTTAGTTACAACCCTAAATACGGGCTCACTAATGCAGCTCTAGCCGTGTTTTGAATTTTGTTAAGAGACCTGCTGTCACCTGATTTCCAGTCAAATTCTGCAGATTTAAAAGGAATTGATAATTCACACGGAGCTGGGGTAAGACTCTGAACATGTGCAATTACTATAATCTCTGAGTCTAGTAAATTTTCCTTTTAAATACTTAAAAGTGAAATCACTTTAAAACCAATTAAATAAATACATATGGTCATGTCTAGTGATGCAAACAACAACACAGTTTCAGAATATGTTATATTTTATATTTTCATGCATACATTTTTAAACATTTTGTTTGATTTACTTAGTCTCCGCCAGAAGAGGTTTATTTTCAATCTCTGCCAAATCCCTTCAGTCACTTTATAATTATGGCAGAGTAAAAAGGAACACCCTACTTATTGATAAACTGTTTTTAAAATGTTCTTTTTTGAACAGTTGGAAGCTTGAAAGCTGCAGTTTGTAATCAGCGTGGTCCCATCTGATTAAACCAAGGGATTAAATCAAGTTAGTAGTATCTGAAAACTGTAATAGACTTAAAAGCAGTAGATTTTTTTTTATTGAGGAGCTGAGCCAAAACCCACTGAGGGCTACAGGAATCTTTTCATTCTCTTCAGTGAGCTTTATTTTCTTAAGCAAGTTTTAAATCTGGGCCTGAACTGTAAGGTAACCCTTTAATGACAGAATATGCAAGCTTTCATTAAGAAAAAAAAAGTCTTATGCTTGTGAACCTAACCAGACTGTGAACACATTAAACATTTACTTTGTAGACTCAGAGATATGCAAAGTATCCCTTTTATCTCAAAGGAAAAGTAGAAGGCAGGGCAAGGTAGCACCCTTGGGGGTATATACACATGCTGTGGGGTGGCATGAGGGGGAAGTTTTAATTAGAGCAGCTCCTAATTAAAATGCCACAGCATCACATGTATTCAGTGCTTTGTGTCTCAAAAAGGCCACAATTAATCGAGTCTGCACTGATGCTTTCTAATCAGAACTTGTCAAAGCACATGTATACCCTTAGAGACTAACTCATTCAGAAACGCATAAGCTTTCATAGGAAACTACCTATTTTATCAGATGATAGAAAGTCAACCCAGAAGCCAAGTGAAAAGACTTACGGGACTAGATCTATTTTTGTTCGTTGAGCTCAGAGTATGCTCTTAAAGGCATTGGTGGTTACTGTAACTGTGTGCATAAATAGCCAAATAAACAAAGAACAAATTAATTTCTTCTACAAGCTCCTGAAACAATGACGTATGGGTAAAGCAACAACAAGTTTACTAAGTATGACACTGATTAGCTGACCCCAGTTCTTGTGTGGAGTCGCAGTTAATTTAAGAGAGCTAAAGAAGTCTCTCTATGGCCTCACGGTTCCTGGCCTTTCTTTGCAGAGTTATGTAGAACTTACCGATCACACTGCAGGGGAAGGTAGTGTATGGCCATGACTTTTAAATCCCAAATCACAAATGATAGGTACAATCATGGTTTGGCTTTCTTCATTTAAAGAATGAATCTGGGTCTGAATTAAAATAAGGCGTTTTACTGGTGCACATAAATATCACATGAAATCAACATTTTTTCATATTGTCTGAGATTTTTAAACAGGGAATGAACCGACTTAAAGTCAGTGTTTGTCATGCCATACATTGCTATTCTGATGAAACATACATTACCAGGAATCCCAGTTTTCTCTGATAAAAAACAAATCCCCATTTTTTTGGATAGAAAAAAGTAACCCAATCCCCACATTTTTCCCCGATTAAAATGAAGCACCACTCTGTGTGTGTGTGTTGTAAATTTTTTTTTTTAATCAGAGAAAACCAGGATCCCTGCACATTACAAAAAGAAATGTTTGAATTCTGCAATTTTTACTAATTTGTTTTTCTATTAAAGTAAGATTTTTTTGTGCAAGCTGATACAACCTAGGTATTCCTATACAAATGGAATCTTCTGTACTGGTTTTTTAAGTTTATTTCCTATATCATGAAAGCACCATTGTAGTATTTACACACTAACCTATTAAAGGGTGCGTACTAGTTATCAGAAATATTCTCCCTTTCCTGCCAAAAGCTCTCAAAGTGTGGGCTTTAAATTTTCCTTTTGCTAGACAGTAAGGTAACACTCCGGTTGTCTAAGTGGCCATTTCTGGCTGTCTACAGGGCATTTTGGCACCCCCATGTCCAGAGGTATTCTGTTTCTGGATGCATAGCGCTGTGCACATGGACAACTGTGCAGAACTACATACATGTGCAGACTGAATGAGGCCATGGCACCTACATGTGCACTCTGTGGATGTGTAGTGGACTTAGACACCTGAAAATGGAGTTGGCTAAAATTTCTGAATACAAGACCTAGTCTCTGGAACAGGAAAAAGCCATGTTTGTGCATCTCTTTCCCTCCCCGTCTTATAGCTCAGTGCCTAAGACAAGTACCTGGGAAGCTAGAGGTCCTGAGTCCCGCTTCCCCAAAGGGTTTGAACCTGGCTGTCTTTCATTTCCCAGCATAGCACAGGTCAGCCATCATGCACTTCTTTCTCCAGTGCTCTTTCTGAAACCGAGCCACTAACATAGTCACTGGAAAAGAAAGGGATGGAAAGCAATCCAAGGGGGAAGTTTCTGCCTCACTGGGAGCAAGGGCCCAGGCTAAAACCCAGGCCAGCCACCGCCTCACTTACCCCTAAACACTACAGCTTGCTTCCTTCCTCCTGGTCCCACATATATCCCACATCCCTCCCAATGGTGGCCATCTGAAAAGGAGCACCTTAGAAAGAACTGCATTACAGCTGATATGTGGTAGCTGTGTTTGTACACAAGACACAGCTAGCTTTAAACCTCATCAGGGTAAGGACAGCCCAGAACCTGGACCCTTTGGCTTTCCAGGTGAGTGCCCTATGCACTAAACTACTTGGGAAAAAGGAAAGCATCTGCTCATTCTTGTTTCATTGTTGTGAGTCTGTGTAATTATGTAGTCATCCATACTCACCTAGGAACAGATTCCTTTGGGTATGTAAATGCCAAAAATGGTCTATGGATGGCCAAAAATAGCTGCTTAGATGATCAAGAAGGAACAGAATGTCAACCTAGGTGGCCATCTCAGTAAGGAAGGTCTCCATCAAACTGTTTCCAGGGTATAGGTTGTAGCCACGTTGACCGAAGGACATAGGCAGGCAAGGTTCTTTGGGTAAATCCAATATCTTTTATTAGACCAACTCAAATAGTTGGAAAAATTCTTTTTTGCAAGCTTTCAGGTACAAAGCCCTTTGCCAGGCTGAGGAAGTGTTTGCAGTTGGTCTGTGCTCTTCCTGGATGGAATAATAAAGATGGCTTTTTTACTACTCTGTCCAGGAAAAGCACAGACCAACTGCAGATGTTTCCTCAGCCTGACAAAGGGTATTTGTACCTGAAAGTGTGCAAAAAAATAATTTTCCAACTATTTGAGTCGGTCTAATAAAACATATCGGATTTACCCAAAGAACCTTGTCTGTCCATCAAACTTGCTTCTAAACCCTAATCGCAGGGGGCCTGCAGAATGGGGCTCTGATTTTCCAGCTGTATTCACTGAACTCTTATGGCCTCTAAAATCATATAACAGGTCTAGATAAAAGGATAATTCCAGTGAATTGACCAGAACTATTTCCAAGCAGGACAGCTAGGTTTTTAGTGAAATGAGAAAACTGTCATGATGTAAGAAATAGGGAGCATTCTGTTAGCACTGCATCTTTAACTAATTTCAAAGGTACTTGTAGGGTAGGCTCCCTAGGTAAAGATATCAGTGATTCAATGCAAAGGGCATATTTTGGTAAAAACAATAGGAGCGTAATAAAATTATTCAACTGAATTAATGACTCCTCATAGGTTAAACTCATTTATGAGCTTGATTTTGCAAGACCTGAGCTCAGGGTCAGGAGGTAGAAAAATGAGATCAGACCAACAGTGGGGTGGATAGGAGATGCACTGATATAGCCAAGTGGCCTGCATTGGCAGAGCTATTATGGGGCTTAGCTGGAACTCAAAGGAGCCTCGGTCACGACAGAACCTGCCACAACTCTCTCCTAGAGGTTACAGCAGAAGCTACTTGCAGTACTGAGGCTGTATTACCAAGACAAGCCCCTCTTGTGAGAATTTCTACTCAAAGTCCCTGGCAATCCTGTTTCAAAGTTTAGTTATTCAAATATGCAGGATTCCGTTTTTAGCTCATATTACAGCAGATCTGCCAAACTAGAGACATCTTACTTTTTGCTATTCTATTAACTTTATTTAATATATTTGAAATGGCTCAAATGCATGTTTTATTTTAAATCAGAGCTGTCCGATGGGTGGCCCATTGGCCACATGCAATCTGTAAGGGATTAGATTATAGGCCTTTGGCTCCTGCCTGGCTGCAGCAATGGGAGGAGATATGAGTGCATGATACAACAGCTGCTGGTGTCTTCAGGCTCCCTCTCCCTCCCCATCTTTTGCTGCCTGCCCCCACTACAGTGGGCAGGCCACTGAGGTACAGGGAGCTGAGAGTGAGCCTAAAGCTGCATAGGCATGCAGTGTAGCAGAGGCACGGGAAAGGGTCTGCATAGGCATTTGGTGCAGAAGTGGGGGACAAGGTGCAGATGCATGGTGCAGCAGGTAGGGGAGGGTTACCCACAAGGTGCAGAGGAAGAAGGGAGAGCATTTGCACAATGTGAGATCCAGGGTGCCTGCGGCTCTCCCTGGTGCAGCCCAGGGCTGTGTGGCTCCTGCTGGTGTGCAGCCTGCAGGATGTACAGACCCCAGCCATTTGGAAGTGGTACAGCCCTATTTTAAGTCATAATTACTTTTGAACAGAAACTGCTAACAGGAGCTCAGCTATGTTTCCAGGAAAAAGATATACTTTGTAATACATTTTGGAAGAGCTCAGATACGAAAAAGATTTACATTAGTAATGGTTTGCCTTACTGACTGTTAAACAGCAGAGCAAATATAAGTTTCAGTGCAAAAACCCTGGAAATCAATCTAAAAGAAACAGAATTGGATCCAGGATTTTACAAAGGGAGGTGTGGAAGCAGTAACTGGTGTTGCAGAGCTGGTTGCACCCTTGGCTCCCAGCGTCCTCTCCTCCCCACTAAGGTGGGCAGACTGCACCCCAGAAGCAGCAGCTGGAAACTAAATTCCAAAGAAGGCAAGCATTCTTCCCCTCCCTTCTCCTCCATGCTCAGAGGCATGTCCCTACCCCTTGCCTCCCCTCCTGTCCCTGTCCCCTTCCCTCCCATTTACCCCTCCCCTTCCACCTCCCACTGCAGGTATCCCTGCTTTCTGTGCTGTCCCTGGGCAAGACGAGCTTCTGTCCCACTCCAGCCAGCTCCAGGGGCTGGGCTGAGTCTGGGACAGCAGCAGCAGTGGGTGGGTGGGTTCCCCTTCCCTGTGCCTGCTCCCAGGATGGCAGGGAATGCCCAGGGTAGCAGGCAGGGCGAGGGAACCCACCTGCATGCTGCCACTGCCAGTGTCCCAGGCTGAGCTTAGCCCCTGCGCAGCTTGGATGGAGCAGGGCAAGAACTTCCCTCACTCCCAGGACATGGAGACACCAACAGTGACAGGTGAGGGCACAGGTATGGGAGAGGAGAGGGTTAGGAGAGGATGTGCCTCTGAGCACGGCGGAAAGGGATTTTACTTCCTTTGGGACTTAAAATTGAGTTTTGGGCTGCTGATCCTGCTGCATGGTCAGAAAAGTGGGGTCTGCAGCCACACCACTGCACTCCCTCTGGATCCACTCCTGAAAGGAAAATAATGTTGGACACTGCTGGAAAAAATCCACTTAACCCTGGCAGATGTAAGGTATGAGTGGATTATTCCTTGTTGTAGAGTTAAGCATATGCATAAGTGTTTTTATGAAAAATGTAATTTTCTAGTCCTCAGATTTTGGAGAAAAGTCAGACAATGGGAACATCTGTGGCTCAGGGCCCTGTCACAGGGAAGATTCAGCACATTTTATTTAGATTGCAGTGAGCATTACCATGGTATATTAAACGTTAGACCATATTCTGAACAGCTGCATGGTAGTGTTTATTATGCTCTCTAACATAATGTCTTACTGATGGTCAGTCCCTGTTCTGGCACCATGCCAGAACCAGTTCAAGACGTGGTGCTGGGGCCAGGACCGACAAGAGCCACTTCAAGATTCCACTTTGGTGCGGGGGCTGGGACCCAAAATTAATTGACTCAGGCCCAACACCACACCAGGCTTGTACCAGCTCAAGTGCAGAGCCGACATTGGGACTGATAAGGAGGCTTTGTACAGCAAAGCAGTTGTCATGTCTGGGTGAGGACACAAATTGCTCATATTTTCTCCATGGAGCAGTCTGACTATACCTGAACACGTATGACTTTACATGACACTCATCACTTCAAAAGACTTAACTTTGCTATGATACAATCACACTTAGCATGCTTTATGGTTTGCACGCACAGATGCTCTTGTTTTAAGTGCAGTTAACATGTCCTAAGGGTCCCATGTGTCAAGGCCATCAAAGAAAAGTATCCCATGTGTCAAGGCCCTCTTATGCCTCCTTCAGAGCCTCCTGTTAGGGGTCTGGCTGCACCCCATGCCTTTTTTGTTATGAACTCCTTGTCCATGGTCCCACCAATCTTTCTGCGTATGGCCAAGCTGGCTATCTATAAGAGCAGGAAGGAGGCCTTGGCTGGGGGACCCTGGGTGAGTGTGAGGCTGTCTTCTTGTCACTCCTCTGCTCACACCTCCAGGCAGAGTTTCACTGGTTGGCATCCACAGGCACCCATTCATGGGACAATGGATACTGGTCAGTGTGTTCTGCTCAGTGTCTCCTTCTGGATCCTTGTTATTAACCTATGACCTCACTCCCCTTCCTGTTTTCTTTTTATTTGCCCCAAGAAATCAGTTGATGTGTCCCCACTGGTTTTCCTTATTAAGGGAGGCTTATGGTAAGTCATGATGGGCTTAAACCTGTGATCTTACATCACATCTAATGGGCCTATTCCTGGCAGTGGTGAATAGTCTACAGCAGGGGATCCCCAAATTTTTATGCCGCAGCCCAGCAAACCATGGCCCAGAAGTGGCCGTGGCCTGGCAAACTGCAGCCCAGCAGTCACAGCTGCCCGCAGCTGGAATTCCTGGCCAGAAGACAGGTAAGGATACCCCCCCACCTCCTGGGCTTAGCTTGTTAGGGGGTGGACCAAACCTGGTGCTGTTATGGGCCCTGTGAAAGGACCCGTGGCCTCTCTGCCCAGCTTGGGTGGTGGCTGCGGTTTGCCAGTTCATGGCCACTTCCGATCCAGCAGCCAACTGTGCTGTGAACTGGCAGCCGACCTGCCACAGCCCAACACCGGGCTATGGCCTGGGGATGGAGAACCCCTGCTCTAGTGGGAGAGCACTGAACCAGATATCTCTAAAGTGATCTTATCCTCTATTCCATACCTTCCCCGGCATCACCATTATTGGCTTAGAGATGCCAGAGGAAACATTTTCAACTGTTCTTTTCAATAGCCATTAATAGATCTATCATTCATGAATTTAGCTAGTCCCTTTCTGAACTTGGCTATGCTATCTGCCTCCACCACCCTGTAACAGGCAGCCAGAAGGCTCCTGCTACTTGAGAGGAAACTGCAGCAGGGTGAGCTGGCTCAGGGAAAGCTAGATGCTAAGGAACTAGCTACCTGCCAATAGCCAAAAGCCAGCAGCAACAGGCACAACGAATAGACAGCCAGGCTGCTCAGGGGCTAAGACCTGCAACCAGGCCAACTTTGTGGATTGGCTTGGCTCTCTGGCTTAGCCGGGTTTGTACTGAGTACTGGGCCAGAAGGTTGTCAGCTCAAGGCTGGGTGTTGGCCCAGAATTCCCCCTAGGCATGTAGAAATTTTTGGAGGCTAGACATGCACCTGGCTGGGGTCATCTGACCCCAGTGCTCTGTCCTGCCCAGGGCAGGGGGGTCAGATTTGATGATCTGTTAAGATCCCTTTCAACCTAAACATCTATGAATCTATGAGAGCAGGCAGGGCCTTAGGTCAGAATTAAGACATCTGTGATGGCTGCTGAGTCACCTTACTGGAAGGGGGCAGGGCTTAGTGTGTATACAGGCAACCCCCACTTAGCGCTCTTAATTGGGTCCTGAAAAACTGAGCGTTAAGCGAAACCAAAAGTATTTGACAACCCAAGATGGCAACCACAATTGTTTTTAATGACCCAAGATGGCAACCATGAGTGTTAAAATGAACACTGAGCGCTACATAAAATCAGGTATCAATTTCAAATGAGTTTTATAGCAAAATAGAGCTAAGTGAAACAGCGTTAAGCGGGGGTTGCCTGTAACCTCAGGGCTTGAGTCTACACAGTCAGTCTGGCTTGGGAGGCTGCCAAGACAAGTGCTGCAGAGCAGGGGGAAGGCAGGGGAGCTCCTAGCTGGTTCCTGGGCTATCTCAAGGAAGCCAAACATAGTGCTGCTGCCCTACAGAGGAACTTTACCTGGGTTAAGGGGAAGCCTTGTTATGCAGGCAGGTAGCCCTTGTTTACATTTGGACCCAGAGAGGGTTTAGCTTGTTAGCCTGAAGCCTTATTCCTTGGTTACAGGTTCTTTACTGGTGGTGGTTTGGGAGTGGTTAAAAGGGGAGCACCAAAGGGGCGCATTGTGGGCTAACCGAAAGCAGGGCACCTGGGGCACACCAGTGTTTTGAGCCTTGCTAGAGTTTTAGTTCAGAACCCTGGAGGCTCAGGCCTGGGGTACTGCCTGGAGGCAGTCTGAGAGGGACACTGAAGCCTGGTACAGGCAGAAGCCAGACAGGGCTGGGGGTCCTAGCGCCTAAGAGGATGGAGCCAGGGGAAAGGAGCCCTGTGCACTCAAAAGATAGAGACAGGGCTAGGGGCTCCAAAACCAAGAAGGATGTAGCTAGGACAAGATGCCCTGCTCACAGAAGGGCAAAGACTGAGACCAGAGGCCTGGTAGCTTGGAGAAACGTGGTGATGTGGCCAGAGGCCCAAGAGCCCAGAAGTGTGGAGACAGGGCTGGAACCCAGAAGCTGGGTCCAACACAGTGGATCTGAGCTAAGTGGCCCAGCAAGAGAAAAGGACTGAAAGCTGAGTGGGGCGAGGTCCCAGCAACATTGGATAGGCAATTGGAAGCTGATTGGATAGGCAATATCTGCGAGACATGGGTGTAGGTACTCGGGAGGACAGAACCGATGTAATTAGCTCTTAAGGTGATAAGCAGCAACATTACTGATGCTGGTGAGGATATCTAACTTGGGAAGTCCTGGGGCAGCCTCCCTTTTCTGAAAGTATCATGTTTTTCAAGGTGTGGCAAGCGAGGAGAAGGGGAGATTGCCCAAAGAGAACCAGGCTGACTAGGGCTGAGGGGGCTCCTGGGGCATTACAGTCAACCCTGGAGTTGTACCTTTTTTACACATTTCCAGTGGCAATGAATTCCACAAATAAACTACACATTGCATAATTATTGGGCTAAACTCTACGTGACTATGTTCCTTTGAAATCTAATAAAAATATGTGAGCTACAAGTTTCAAGAGCATGTGGGTGGGTGTTTGTCTCAGCATGAATATAGAAGAAAGGGAAAATATAAGAATGCTAAAAATACTTACCAATTGGATGGAAAAGAGGTGCAATCTGCAGCACCAGAAGCAAAATGACTAGGTTAGAGCTGCAGATGCAAATTTCCACCAGACTGAAAAAAACCCAGCTACTAGAAAACGATGCTAAGCACTCCTTCTTTAAGGCTGTAAACGCATTTCATTTGAGGCAGTTCTGATTGTCCTGGGTTTTGATTTATCTTCTTCAAAGCAGGAATGGTACAGCCCTTTGCACATATATGTATTTATTCAAATACAAGACGAAGTCCCTTCCCACCCACAATTGACATAGGGAAAAAAGCCCCTCATTTTATAATCGCATACAAGGAAATCTCACTAAATATACTCTCATTAAACCTGGTGCCAAAAGCAGCATGTCCTCAGTAATAGAAACCAAGTATGAAGCTGATTAAATGCAGCCAACACTGTCCATGACTATAAAACACATGGCCCACATTGGACAAACATGATGATAGGCATCTACCACAAGAATAGATTAGTATAGCCCATCTGAATAGGACACATGGGGTATTTTTACATCTTCAAGCATCACAGTGCCAGGCACTTTGAAAAGCACCTGGCACTACAACACTTGCAGCTGTATAAATGTGTGCCAGCGCTGAGAAAATGGCTGTACCATGTTTTTGAACTAAAACACAGCAGAGTTCATTTCAGCTTACATGCAGAGAAGGATTGATTGAGTCTGCTTCAAAGCAGCAGATCTCCAGCACATCATGAGACAGAAAATTATGTGTATAAATACCCATGGCAGTGTCCATTAAGCATAGTCCCCCTCACCGTTGACTTATTTTCAAGTCATGGTGAGCCACAACATTGCATACAGTTCACCCAGAATCCCTCTGTCACCCCCTCTTTCAGCCTGGCACACATGATTAGTATGGCCCCACCTTCCAAGAGGTGCAGCCAGACCAGGTTGCCCTTACCTCATTCTCGTAAAGTTTTGAAGAAAATTTGGTTCCAATCAGGACTGGGGGTTAATATGCAAATGGGTTCTTTGTTGGAGGTTTCTGGAGTACAAACACATACTGGGTGCATCTACACAAGACATTTACTGGGCAGTTGACTGATCAGCTGCACAGTAAACATCTCAGTGTCTATATATGCACACGTATTAGGCTGGGTAAACTAATTTGCTCTGCCGCAGGATAGAGCAAATTATCTTGTCTATCTTGCTGCAGAGTAAAAAAAAACTCTGCAGCAGTGCATGTGCAGATACTGGAGGGGCTAGCTGGCGCATGAAGGTGCTTCAGAGTGTGGGCTGCTTGCCAGTTAGCTCTGCACTGAAGCTCTATTGTGCCTCAGCCAGCCCCTCTGCAGCATATTGAGGTGGGGGAAGCAGCAGGGGCCTCATGACAGTCAGGGCTGCTCTGCTCTGCCTCATGTTGCACATGAATAAACTCTGGAGCTTATTGCTCTGAAGTTAATTGCTCCTGGCTGCATGTTCAAACAGCATTCCTGGGAGCAATAAACTCCAAAGCTCTGGAGTTTATTCATGTACAGTAATAGCACATGTAGGTATGTCCACTAAACAATGCTGAGCTTTGGGGTCGCTGAGGCTTGAAATGCTGTTGACTCTGGTGGGTCCAACCCAGTGAAATATGTGGTAAATCATAAGCCTTTGGCTTTGGACTAATATCCTGCATAGTCTTTAATATATATAAGTAGTTGCTAAAATGCTACTCAAAAGTGTGTTTATGGAGTACCTGTGCTAAAGCTTGCAGCAATTTAAAAAAATAGGTAACATGCATCAATTCTTTATAAACTAAGTGGATGGGTACTATACATAAATTGCTACAGCCATGTTTAATGTAAAGGTTATTGTTTTCAGATTTGTTTCTCACTTCCATTTGCTCAGGGAGAGCAGGGTCTGACAGTAAGGAAAGGGGGAAGGAGCTGCCAGGGGAAAATGTTGTGGGGAAGGAGAAAGCAAACTGCTACCTGACCCCTCAGACTTATTTTCCCTAGCTGTGGGAGGGGGGAAAATTCCAGGCAAACCTCCAAGAGTTAAATTATATACTGGAAAATGATAGCAAATTTATAATTTTTCCATATTTAGAATCTAATTATTGGGGGGGTCATCTGATAATCAGAGTCATCTTCTATTTGAGTAAATATGGTAGCTTTTAAAAGCCACATTGCTGCTCCTGTGCCAGGAGGTGGCCAGGGAGAACACAGAGCCTGATAGGCTCCTCCCTAGAATGAACAGCAATTAAGTTAAATGAGCTGCAATTAACTTACAGATGTACACAGCAGTGCCCCAGGGGAAAACTGTTAGCACATTTTATCAGGCATAATTCACAGGTACTTGAATCAGGACAATAGGTGTGAATGTCTGTAGGATCCTGGGACAAAAGGCTTAGGGGGAGAGGAAGGAAATGCAACCTCTGTATATGGTAACCACAAAGAAAACTGCTAGGAAAAGGGCTTAATTCCCACTTTCTTTAGGACTAGGGGTTAATCCTGACCCTACTGAATTCAACAGGAGTTTTGCCATTGATTTCAACTAGGTTAAAGCAATAGGTATCTTGGTAATGTTTGCAGAAACAGGGCCTTGTCCTTTGCTTTCCTTTGATGTTTCTATAATAAAATTCTAGAAGCCCTTTAACCATTGGCTGGTCCCAGTGGTTAAAACTTACCGTTCTCCACATCACAGTGTTTCAAACTATCATACAATTGAAAAAAACAACTTTTACAGAACTTGTCTTTTTAAACAACTTCAGTCAATAAACAAAATTAGCAAGCACTCTCTAACAACCTGAAGGCTAACAAGAACCTCAAATGGGTCCATATGAAATATAAGGACAGGGTCCTGCATGTCACTGTCAGTTCAAATGATTTCATCCTCTTCTCCACTCATGTATATCCTAAATTGTACTCTCCTTTAAATGCACAGATTTGGCATTTTGTTCTGGTATATGTAGTAAGCTCTTTCCCTCCAAACAAAATCTAAACATAATGACTATGTACTTCACTTCCTAAGGATTAATGAAACACAGTGATGCATGACATGAATGGCTCATACTGACTGCAGGAAGAGATGCCAATCACCTTTACCTGATGTAGGAGACTTGCAGCGCTCCAGCTCCAGCGAAACTGGACTATCACTGAGTTCAGTCAGGCCTGAAAAAAAAATGAAGTTCAAAAGTTAAGATAGATTTGAGGACACGCTTCAACTTTTTTGGCTGAAAGCTTGTCTACATTTGAAAGTCAACTTAACACAGTAGAGAGTAAAATTAAAGCACAGTGCTATTCCAGAATAACTCCAAGTGTAAACAAGCCTAGAGTACATATACAGAGGCCTACACTGATTTAAATGGGCAAGCAGGCTGCTGACAGATGTGGAATAAAAACAAACAAACAGCACTTTACTGGAAAAGGAACCACATCAATTTCATATGGCTCTCCAACATCTGTATAGATCACCTGCTTCAGCAGGGCATTTTTGGAGCTTTTATCTAATAGCCGATTGAATTAGCTATTACAGTGGTTGTCAACCAGGGGTACACCTACTTATAGGGGCGCTTAAAAAGGTTGTAAGGGGTACACAGAACAGATGTGGCCGATAAACAGTGTGTGCATGTGTGCAGCCACAACACAACATGTAGGTGGCGAGGAGTACAGCCTGGCCACGTGGAGAGCAGCCAGATCTGACTGGTAAGTCTGTTTTGGGAAAAAGGGTATGAAGGGGCAGACTGAGGCCCCAGCGGTGGGGGAGGGAGTGGGGCTGGGGAGGGGCAGGGACTGCGCAGCCAGGGTGGGGCATGGGACTGGACTGTGTGGCGGGGGTGGCTCCCGCCACTATGCGCACTGCAGGAGGGCATGGGAGGCACGTGTCTCTGGATCTATGGGGGGGAAGCGGCTGCAGAATGGGGCAACACCAAGCTCTTCCTGGTGGGGGCTGGGGTGTGCTGGGGGGCCAGTAACAGCACTGTGAGGTGGGGTTGGGGAGGCTATGGCAAATTCTGGAATGGCTGCAGCCCCTTCCATAGACCCACTCCCATAGGCCCCCCCAGTGAGGGAGGGAACGGGGCTGGGGCAGGTGCTGCACAGACGGGCAGAGCACGGGATGGAGCTGTGAATGGCTTGTCTAGGGAGCACAGGGAGTGGCTCCCACTATTACACACGCCCCAGGAGGGCATGGGGAGTGCATGTCCCCGGATCTGAATGCAGGGCAAGGGCAGGCTCTGGGCTGGGGCAGCACCAGGCTGTTCTTGGCAGGGTTATTGGGCCCCCACGTCCTCCTGTTCTCAGCAGGGGCACACAGCCCCCATGTCCTAGGGGTGTGCAGAGTGGTGGGAGCCACCCCCTGCCACAGCTCAGTTCTGTGCTGTGCCCCGGTAACACAGCCCCTGCCTCAGCCCCACTCCCACCCCCATTTCTGGGGCACTCCACCCCACCCTGTCTGCAGATCCAGGGACACACACCCCTCTATGCCCTCCCAGGGTGTGCACAGCAGTGGGCCCCCTCCATGGCTCCCAGGTGAGCAGCTTACAGCTCTGTCCCATGCCCTCCATGCCCACTGGTGCAGCACCTACCTGCCCCAGCCTCAATCCTATTCTCTCCCTTACTGTGGGGGCCTCAATCTCCCCTCCCAACAACAAAACAACAACAACAAAAAAGGGGTACAGCAGCTGAAACTATCAGAAGGGGTACACTTATTAAAAAAGGTTGAACATCCCTGAGCTATTTAGATAAAAGCACCAAAAAGACCTACTGAAATGTGTGATCTATACAGATGCTGGGTGAGTTGGGTCATACTGATGTGGTTCTTCTTCTGGGCATGCGCTATGCTTGGTGTGGGAGCACACCAAGGTTAAAGTTAAGTGCCATTTTTTTCCATGTCCATCAGCAGCCTAAATGGGCAAGTAATTCAGATTTATTTTCTAAGTGTCTCTGTGCAGATAAGAACTGACCTTGCATTGTAAGTAGAATCACATAAGCAAAACTTGGAAATTGGATGATTGTGGTAACCCTAACCCACATATTTTTATCGAACGAAAGTGAAAAACATTATGCAAGTTTTCAGCTGTTGAAAAAAGGTGTGTATGTGTGTGGGGGATGACAACAAATCCCACTGAAGTATAAAGAGGAAGACAGTAACAGAGAAAGAGGAGAAATGGAGCATGGGCAACAAAACCAGCCAATTCATATATTTATTGAGATATGATGGTTAATTTTCAGATGTAAATATAAGGCTATCCAAAAGTAATAATTAACATTTGTTATGAAGGATGCTCTAGACATTTGTATTAAATACACACTGACAGTCTTTTAGGATTTGTGTGTGATGGTGATCCATGGACCCTGGTAGCAAGCAATTTGAAGTCACCCCTCTCCATTGGCATTTCAGAGACACTGAGTTTCAAGCAACCACAATACCTCCTGCAAAAACACCTATTCTGGCATCTGTACAGATGTGGAGGGCCCAGAGCTCTGAGACCCTGGTCTCTAGAAAGTGGTCTATACTCAGCATGTTCTATAATTTCCTACCATCCCTCTATTGCAAGTACAATCTCCTAGTGCTAACAACAGTGGGAATGGTAGTGTGGGTTGGCTGCTGGGCCAGAGACAGAAATTACATATACACGAGCATAAGTGAATGGAAACCAGTTCAAATCTGTAACACAACAGAAATTCAATGCACATAAACCACTTTCAAAATGGCCAAAACTGGTTCAAGATAAACCTGGATGGAGGTAGTATCAGACTTAACTAATTTAGGTTAAAATGGTTTTTTGAAATTCTGTCCCAGATCCTCTCCAGATTCAAGTTAATTCACAGCCCCTTAGCATCCCAGGATGCTTTGCACCTCCCCCACAAACCCTCCCTTGCAGGGTGGGTGGGCTACTCTTGACCCAAGCTGTCTGCTCCAGTTGAGCAGGGAGATGTGCTCTAGCACCCCGCCTGCTTCTCACCTGGGCTATGGCAAGTGGCTGCATTTCCAGACTCAAAAGTAAAAGTCTGTTCATTTGCTTATCAGTTTAATCTATGCAGTTTAGATTATCCTGAGAGGACTGAATTGCTTTAACCTTGGGCTTTTTGACTGTCTATACTTAGCCCTGACGTTTTTACTATGGTACTATTTAGACCAGTGTTAAACAGGGGTAGACAATACTGTGCCTATAAAACTGTGCCCTGTCTACCATAATTGTTGCTCTTGCTGGAGCTGCATTGGTGCTAGAATACCTGTGGGAGAGTTGCAGGAAAACCCAGGGGCATGACTTTTAATTTTTACACTATGGATAATGGGGGGAAGGAAAGGAGCTCTGGCAATGGCATGGGCTATTGCTACCTTAGCATAAGCTCCCTCAGTATGGGCTACAGCAGTGGCACAGACTCCATGGGGGTTTGTCATTTTGGCACGCCCTCTGAATCACTGCCCGAAGGCTGGTGCCCCTTTGCTCCTGCAAGCTACACTACTGCGAAAGCCTCACAGTTGATAGAAAGTAGAAACACAAAACCGTATACAGACTGTATGCAGGAGAGAGTTGCTAGCAAGATTTACACAGTCAAAGACAATTCAAGACAGGCTCTAATTTTTCAGCTTTCAATTAAATATGGGTGCAATCTATTAAGGAAGCATGTTAAAATTTAGGCATCAATGGCTGCGTTTACATGAAATGCTGACTGTGCAGTTGTTACTGAGTAGTCATTTAGTACTTGTGTATACAAGAATAGACATTTAGTACTTGTGTATACAAGTATTAAATGACTGCACAGTAACCAGAGTTAGCAGTAGCATCGCTGAATGGCTTTTAGGTGACACTGACTGTGCAGTAGCTCATTACTACTGTGCAGTAGCGCTGCATCACACTTCGTGCCACATGATGCTACTGCACACTAATAGTGATCTACTGTACAGTCAGCATCTTGTGTACATGGCCAATGTGACTATGCACTGCCTTTGTCTTATATGTAAGAATTATGCTGATATTGGGGATTTTTATGAGTATCTGTTTCAGACTCCATTTTGAACATAGGACTTACTTGCTTTTATTAATGTCTTTTGCTGATATGTTTAGACCTTTTTGGAAAGGGTGTATTTAAACTAGCAGGGAGTTGCTGTCAAAAGTTTAAAACCTAGGTGACTGAAATTGAGGGCACCTTTCAGCTCCTAAATGAAAGTGGACTGGTTTTCAGACATGCTGAACACATGAAGATCCCCTAACCTTCCAACGATTTTTTCCAATTTAATTATCAGATAAATTAATGTGATGCATTTCACAATTCTCTAATAAAATGTGGCACACTTGAAGCTTCTTGGAGATATCTTATAAATACTACATATTGCTCTGTCTACTGGGATGTTTATGATATGAATATATTGTGTTAATTTAAGCTCGCTGGGAAAACAATCAGGAAGGAGTAAGGGCTTAGCCACTTCAGCAAATGCTTAAAAGCTGTTTGCTTTTGGGATTTTCCCTTTATTGCCACCTTAGTCTGCTGGACTGATTCTGACCAGAAACGGTAAGGCCCAAAAAGAATAAAATGGTTTTAAGTCATTCTAGGGCAAGGATGGGCAATTATTTCAGGCGGAGGGCTGCCTGCTGAGTTTTGGCAAGCTGTCACGAGCCCCATGGGTAGCCCCACCCCTTGACAGGTGCCTTGCTCCCTGGTCCCCATCTTGGGACCAGAAATCCCACCCCTAACCTCTGACCGGTGCCACCAAAAGTCCCTCCCCTTGCCCATGGAAGTCCTCCTTTGGGGAAGAGGTTTACCATCTGAGTTGCAACGATTCCCTGGACCAAACAGAAGTTCACTGTTGGTTCCAATGTGAGAAGGGATGGCAATGGCCCTTCCTCCCTCCCTGCCAGTCCCTGTTTTCAGAATGGGAGGGGGAAAGAGAGCAAAGGGAGCTCATTCTAGGGGTTCCCCAGCTGGCACTGGAGGGTGGGGTGAGTGGATTGGAGCCCTCCCACATCGGGGGTGGGAAGGGTCAGATAAGGGTTCAGATCTTCACCCAATCAGCCATTTTTAAGTGGTCTGCAACTGTGCACTTGTTTATTGAGGCTACAGACCACTTTCTGCAGCCAAATCAGATGAAAATTATCACTTCAGCCTGTGCCTTCTGTGGCTATTTCTTGATCATGTAAAGGGCATTTTTTGCTGTTACATGTCGAGGGAAATTATATTTCTGAATAGACAGCCCTGTGCACATGGACAACTATGCCTGACTACCTAGTCACACAGACTAAGATACACAGTAGCGGTCATGGCATATACCTGCACCCCTTGTAGACACAGAATAGACTTAGGTGCCTGAAAATGGAATGTTCCACCCGCCCTCTAGCTTGCTTTCTCTTTCCTGTTGCCCCATATCTTCTACATACCTCCTTCTTGCTGCTGCCCAGGGGGCTAACTTCAAAAACAACACAGGAGAAAGGGATGGCGAATGGGTGATCTGTGGTATATTGGTTACAATATACTATGCTAGAAAATAAGAGAGACCTAGGTTCAAACATTTTGGGGTGAGGGCTTAGGACTCAGGTCCCCTGGCCTCCCAGGTTAGTGCCTTAGCTCCGCAGGTTTTGGGGGGAAGAGTTGAAAGCAAGCTCTCTCTTTCATGCACTTGCACACCACCCAACTGATCCACCATTGACTCAGCATGATCCATGTGGCTCTCAGCCAAAGCCCTGACTGACTGGCTAGGCCTGCACTCTGCTCTTTTTGCTTTACATCTTTTGGCTGAAGTGAAAGTGCTCTCCTTGCAGATACCCTAGAAGACCACCTCCACACATGACAAACCTTCCCTATGGCAGCTCACTAGACAGACGCTCTCTACCACTGCCTTTTTTTCTATCTGAGGACAGTGATGAAAGTGGCAGGCCTGGCACCTTGCTGTCTCTCCCCATGCCCAAAAAGACCAATGGTTGGAATTTGCTTTGAGATCCTGTCTGAGAAGGTATCTGGACAGTTGAAACTCCTAGAAGAAGGTTTCAGACTGGATAAATGGGAAAGTTTCTTCACGGTTTATGTGGCCAGACTCTGGACGCATGCTTTGCTGGTATTATTTAACTCCAGTCTTTCCTGCCTTCCTCAGGGGGCTGGACCTGACGATTGTACGAGGTCCCTTCCAGCCCTAAACTTCTGTGAATTTGTGTAAAATATGTCATCATACCCATGTACTCACCACCTGCCTGGCATGACTTGGACAAAATGCCTCAAGGTAGCAACACCAGAGCAAGCCCATCCAGCCTGGCGCGCTCTGTACAGGCTACCCATCATTAAGGAAACTGGTGACCTCCAGTGGCAGCTGCTGCATGCAGTCCTGGCCACAGGCACTTTTGTCTGTCACTTAGATCAAGTACTGTCTGCAGCCTGCTCTTTCTACAAGGAGGAGAAGGTGAAGCCTCTTTTCTATACCCTTCTAGACTGCCTCTGGCTGCAGCCGCTCTTTGCTGCCCTCAGCACCTTCCTTGATGACTTGGACTTCTCTGAAGTTGTGTACATTGTCTCTATTCTTTACTGAGTAGTCAAGGGGAACGTGACCTGCCTGGACAATTTCCTGGATGGCCAGGAAAATAACAATCTCACCTGTAGTATAGTGTGCAACTATATGCATTGACAAGTACCTAGAAGGCACAGTCTGATTGTGCTGGATATATCATAAACAGATAGTAAAATCCATTCATAACAAGATTTTGAATGTGCAAAGGGTGTAGGATGAAGAAGTTGATCCTGAGGCATCAAATCAGTTTTTGCACCTGGCAAGAAATGCTTTCTGCTTCCCTGAGCTGCACAGCTCCCAGAAGACACAGTGGGGTTTGCTATAACAGACTTCCTAAGCTCTGAGGACTGGGTCACTCCAGTGCTGTAGGTGGTGGAAGGCCAGGGCTGATGGGGTTCAGCCACCCCAAACACAGGGCAGCAGGAAGGGCTGCAAGGCAGCCTAGCCACAGGCTCCAGGCATCTGCAGCAGGGGTGGGGAGGGTCACGTGTGCAGCCAGAATTACAGCCTAACAATCCAATTCAATACATTGAATTGGATCAGTCTATTCAGGGAAGGGGCTGTGGGGGGCAGATCAGGGCCCTGGTGGTAAGGGAGGGAGTGGGGCAGAGGTGGGGGTGGGTGGGGCCCAGCTAGGCCAGGTGGTGGGATGGTCAGGACCTGGATGGCTCATCCAGAGGTATGGGGGGGCTTCTGCCACTGTGTGCATCCCAGTGGGGGCCACAAGGGTGCATGTGCTGACCTTGTGTGTGTGCAAGGTGGGGGCAGCTGCCAATGTGCACTGCACTTTGTTCCCTGCGGTAGCTGCTGTGGGAGCAGCGCTGCATCATGTGCCTGCTGCCACTGAGTTGCACCATGCCCCCTGCCTGCCCCATGGTGGGATGCATGTGGCATCACATGGCTGTCAGAGCAGGGAGAGTGGTGCGCGGTGGTGGCTGCCTCTGCCCCATGCAGAGATGGGGAGGGCATGTGGGCCTCTGCCAGGGTGTGTGCAGCAGTGGGAGCCTCCCCATGCCTCTGGATGAGCTGCCCGGGCTCTTGCTGTCTTGGCCAGGCCAAGGCCAGGGCCCTGCTTGCGCTTGCCCTTGCCCCAGCCCCAGCCCCACTCCCTCCATCACAACTAGGGCCTCAATCTGCCCGCCCCCACCCCACAGCCCTTTCCCCTCCCTCACCCCCCTATGACTTACGTTGCGGGGGGGCTCATGCACATGTGCTCAGCCCCTGCAAATAATTTTTTCTCCTTCCACCTATGGCTGTCCAATCAAATCACTCCAATCTTAAAATGTAAACTGCATCTGAACCTAAAATAATCCCTTTTCAAAGGAAGTGTTTGTAAGGCAACAGTGGGGAGAAACTTTTAAGGTGATGGGAAGGGTCTTTAAGTACTTACACACACACACACACACACACTCAGACACCCCCTACTTTAAGTGACCATTGAAACCTTAATACAATCAAACACTAAAGCATTAGGGAAGCATTAATAGTTTCTGCACAAGTTCCTCTATAGTTCTCATCACTACAGCATCTGAATGCTTCACAAATATTTATTAAGTTAACTAATTATTTTTGCTGCCCACTATTTCTGTGCAGTCTTGGGGTGGTTTTTTTCCTAAGTTACATGTGAAGAACTGAAATAGAGGGAAAGATAAAGAGCAAAAGATTTCACTAACTTAATATGGCTGGCTGGTAGCTCCGTGCCACCTGTCCCACTTACTCCCTGTTCCTGCCTGCGCTTTAACCACAGGGCCGGGGGTGGGGGCTGGATCTGGGTGCATGGAGGTGGCAAGGGTTACAGGGAACCTGGCAGCAGACAGGGAGTAGGAACCTCCCCCACACTGCTTTGGCCACCGCCAATCTCAGAATAATCAGCGGTAGCAGGATGGTGATCTGGGGGTGGAGGAGCCAATGAAGGGCAGATGGGGTAATCAGGTCAGCTGATTCAGTGGGTAAGAGGGCAATTCAGGAAGCAATGGGTGGTCAGGGCAGCAGGAGGTGGGCATCAAGGTAGTGGGGCAAGGGGTGGTGATCAAAGGGCAGAGGGGACAATTCAAGGCCCAATGGGGGTGGAGGGGTAGGGCTTGGGGCACGCAGGAAGGTGATATGGCCAGTATGGGAGGGGGGAATCAGGGTGGCAGGGGGGTAACCCAAGGGTCGATTTGGCAGACAGAGGGGGCTGCAGCTGGCAGATCTCTGTCCACCTGAGATGAAATCACAGCTCTCCAACCACCCATCCTCCCTCACCCTTTCCCCCTCGCACTCCTGCCTTCCCTTCCCCAAATTCTCTTTGTTGCTCCTCTGCTCTCCCTCACCCTTTTCCCATCCCTCCCAATTCATTTACTACCCCAGCTGTCCCCAGGACTCTATCATTGTAGAGTACTGGATGATAGCTAGTTCACCTGGCAGTGATGCCTCCTGGGATACTGAAGGACATTTTATCTCAGCTAAACAGTCAGAAGTTAACTTGAGCTAGATAGCATAGCTCAAAGATACTCCTTGCCCAAACTGGCATAACTTCAAGATGCCTGGAGGGCATTTAGGACTTGTTAATGAGTCTTAATGAGCAATCATGCAAGTTTGAAATGCTCTTAACATGATCCAATTGTAATGTGTAATCTCATCCATAATTCCTAGAGTATTTAGTATTATGCAACATTAATCGGGACCAAAGTACATGTTCCACTGCCTGTGGAGAGGAATGTCCTCTATGCGCACAAACTCTTTATCCAATTACCTTTATCCCTCCAGTCTGTTCTTTTCTCCCTCTTAGCTCTTTATCCTAGTTTCATTCTCCATACCTGTCTAGTTCCAGTCTCTCCTCTTCAGGCTTCTCACACTGCTCTAGTCCCTGCACTTTTTGTCTCATACCACAGGATTTTCTGCTCCAACTCCTGGCTCCTTCCATGTTCCGGTCTTTTTCACCTTCCCAGTCCCTACCAGCAGACCCTTACCCAATCTGTCTCTCTTTCCTGTACTTCATCCCCCTTGGCTTTCACTCCCTTCTTGTATGCCTTGACTTCTTGGCTCCCCATCACAGTCTCATTCTTCCCATCATTTAATTGCTGTCTATCTTCCCAACTCCATTGCCTCTCTGCTCACTCTGTTTTTCGCTTGGCCAGTCCAATTCTCACCTTGGTGCCTAACTCCTAGCTTCTGGGTCCTTCCCCTTCCCCCACCAGCTTCTGATCTGAGTCTTCCTTTGTACCCATATCTATTTGTCTAAATCCCTTCTTTTCCAGCCAGCTCCGGCTCCTGTGCACTCAGCATTCAATCAGTCACACTGGGCATCGGCAGAGAGATAGGTGCCTGGCTCTCAGTTTCAGTATCTGGTCTTAGCCTAGGTGTCACTACAAATTACAGTTGTGAAAATATATATTAAAAGGCAACTTTAAGACTTGTACTGAAACCTGGTAGTGATACTTATAACAAAGACAGCTAAAGCTCTTAGATAAATAACAGCTGGTTTTCTTATGTTGCAGTCCAAATCAGCCTTGGAAAAGGATTTTAATGAGCACAAAGAAGCTTCATGGTATCAGAGACAAAATGTCCAGGGGGAAAATCTAACTCAAACTGTTTTGCTATATATAGAAAAATAGAAATAGACATAAAAAAAAAATCAATCAAAGATGAGTTTTTTTAGACCAGATTAAAAATGATGTTTTGATCCTATTTCTTTCTGTTTGTATTTTGCATCTGTATTTATATTTAATTATACGGCATCTAATATCCTCTTGATGTTGTAAAAAACTACTATATCTATCACCAAATACTTATTTCATCCTGTAAAACTTAAGTGCTTCTATCTTAAAATGTACTTAAACTGCTTTTTGAAGTAATAATTTGTTAGAAATAAAAAATTAACTATTCTAATCTTGTTATATAGTCATATTTTAAAAAGTAGTTTGGATTTCAGTTCCTAAGAGTTTAAGTCTATAGAAGCTTGTCATGTGTTTTTTTTTTCCTATTGCTCCATCTATGGAAGCGTTACAGAACCAGCTCTCAGTTACAGTTCTTCCTCCCGGTGTAATTGTGCTATAAACTAAACTAGCTGCCCAGACTGAACGTTTCTGGAAGCATAGTTGATCAGTAGAGGTTCAGGTCAGACTGCCTGTTATGAACACATATCTTTCTGAAAAATCCAAAGAGGGTTACAAACACTGCCTCCGATGCAGTGAAGAACTTAACATGTATGTTCAAGTACTCCCTGTTCAACAGAGAAATGAGCTGTATTCAATTTGGATTTGGCCTGAATCGGGGATAGCGATTCAATTAATTGATTCGGATCACCGTCCCCGATTCCATACGGTTGAATTCAAATCTGAAGATCGATGCTGATTTGGAGAATCAGCAGTTTGGCCATAGAAACAGCTTTAAATGTTTTTTTCTACATACCTTGAGGTAACAGGCACGGCTCGTGAATGCTGCAATGGTGGGGTGGATGAAGCGTCCCACAGGAGCATGGGGGGCCCCCGTGCCTCCACAGCTCAGCGATCAGCTGCAGGGGGACCCCGGGTGTCCCTCCCCCCCAAGCCCAGGAGGCACTAGTTGCTGAGTCACATTCCCCTGTGGACCCAGAATTGGACCAGAAATGTTTTTGGTCCACTTCTGGGTATACTGCCAAGTATGCTAGGGACCCCCCTGTGCTCCTGTGGGATGCTCCAGCTGCTCCAGCATCTCAGCATTCACAAGCCGCCTGGTAACTTGAGGTACGTAGAAAAAACATTTAAACCTGTCTCTGTGGCTGAATCGCTGATTCTCTGAATCAGCATCATATCTTCGGATTCAGAGGGTTCCGATTAAATTCGGAGAGATTAAAGGGTCTCCTGATTCGAATCTGATTCAGAGATTCAGCTGAATTGGGCTGAATCTCCATCAAATTGAATCACGAATCAGAGACCGAAGCATCGCACAGCCCTACTAAATACTTTAATTCCATATGACTTAAGCAACTGCTTGCATTTTTGCTGAACTGAGGTCTCTGTGAGTCTATCTATTTAGCTGACAGGGTTACACAGTCTTGAGACCAATAAAGGGGGTAGGACACAGGTGTATAAATCATAACAATGTTCTGCTTTTATGATCATTCAGGCTTATTTTAAGTCTGGTAATATTAAGACAGTCTTGAAAAGATTGCACCACTTATGGAGGATCGATAATGAGAGAACCAAGACTATACTTACAATTTTCTGCCCCTCTCTACTCTCTTACTCATGCTCTCATGCTCTCTTACTGTTGACCAACTCTTGTCATGTCTCTGTGATTACTTGCCTACAAACAAAAAAAGGCCCAGATCCTTTTTCACTTGTAAGAGTTTATCTATAGCAGGAGTGGGCAAAATGAGGCCCACCAGGCCATTCTATCCGGCCCACAGGGCCCCTAAAAAATTTAGCAAATGAATACTTATCTGTCCCTGGCTGCCTGTCATACAGCCCTTGATGGCTTGCCAAAACTTAGTAAGCGGGCCTCTACCCAAAAATAATTGCCCGTTCCTGATCTATAGCATAGCAGAGGTGTGCTCCAGTTAGGATGGACCTAACAACATCCTAGCTACCCACTAGGCCTGTGCAAATAGGGAAGTATTTGATTTGGATTTGGCCAGTTTGGAGGACTGTGATTCAATTTGGAGATTCAGATCACTGTCCTGAATTGATTTGGCCGAATCCGCTTCAGAAGATTCGGCAGTGATTCAGAAAGATTTGGTGATTTGGATTGGCTGGGGAGAGGCATGCACACCTGGGCAACTATGTCTGCCTTTCCCCGGGTGAAGGGGAGCTGCAGGAGAAGCCCCCATAGCTGCCCTGCCTGGCCCCATCCCTCACCCGGCTTCAGCCTCCTGGCACTTTTTTTTTTTAATATAAAAAAGCCCTGCACTCACCAGATGCAGGAGTAGTGATTGGGGCCTCTGGGCACTAGTGACAGAGCCCCCGCACACAGTGCAGGGCAGTGGGGGCAGCAGGGATCACCCCCCTGACCTGGTACCCATGCAGCAGTTGCCCCATGGCGTGGGTGCATTGTAGCTTGGCAGGGCACTGTGTGCTGTCTGGGAGCTGGGGCTGCTGAGGCTGCCTGACTTCAGCTGACATGTGGAGCCACCCCCAGCTCCCAGGTGAGTCGAACCAGGGGCTAGGGAATTGAACCAGCTCAATTCCCCACCTCTCTGTTCAATTCCCCAGCCCCCAGTTTGATTCACCTGGGAGCTAGGGCAGCTCCACGTGTCAGCCAGAGCCTAGCAGTGCTCAGCCTCAGCTCCCAGACAGTGTGTGGTGCCCTGCCGAGGTGCCATGCACCCACACCATGGGGCAGATGCTGGTCAGGTGCTGGGGGGCGGTCCCTACTGCCCCATGCTGCACGGGGGGCTCTGCCACCAGTGCCCAGAGGCCTTGATCCCTGCTACCACAGCTGGTGAGTGCGGGGCTTCTTTTTTTTTTTAATTTAAGTACCAGAAGTCTGGGGCCAGGCGTGAGATATGGCCAGACAGGACAGCCACGGGGGATTCTCCCACAGCTCCTCTAGCTGTGCCTGCCTGTGCCCTGGCAGAAGGAGCTGCAGGGGCTATGCTCTGCTGCTGCTTGCCCAGCTGGCACCGGGTGGGGGAGGCACAGCTCGCTCTGGATGGCAATACAGCATAGCCCCTGCTCCCAGTGCTGCCATGCCCACACATCAGCACTGGGAGCGGGGGCTATGCCCTGCTGCCACTTGCTAGCCAAGGGGGTGGGGGCAGGTATGGGATTCAAGCACGGCAGTGCTTGGAGTGGGGGCTATGTCCTGCTGCCACTTTCGCCCTTCTTCCCAGAGTGTGCCGCACCCCCATCCTGCCCTGCCTATCCCAGCTGGGCGAGTGGCAGCATGGCAGAGCCCCCACTCCCAGCACTGCTGTGCCCACATCCTGTGCCCTCCATCCTCCTCCCCGAGTAATGCCCCTCTACCCTGGCTGCACAGCTTGTCTCAGTCCCAGCCCCAGCCCCAATCCCTCTTTCCCCCACACCTCTTCCCTTCCCCTACTCCCCCAACCCCAACAGACTTACCAGTTGCTGTCAGCTGCCTGTTTAGTCTATGGCCAGATCTCCAAATCAGCTGAATCTCTTTCTGAAACTTTTCCAAATCGATTTGTATGCTTCAAATCAATGTGAAGCTTTTACTTGATCTCCCAATTTGATTTGGATTCAGAGATTTGGTCCCTGAATCAGGCCGAATCTCCTCCAAATTGAATTACTACCAAAGCTACACACAGCCCTTCTATCCACTCCCATGGGCATTGAAGCTTTGCACAGCCCTATTACTCACCCCCCATGGGCATGCTCCAAACTTGGAAATACACTGCAATTGGTTCAAAATGGAGTTGTCTACTTGCACAGTTTTGTTTGTGAGGCATATCACACCTGTGCTCAGTAACTACTCTGGCTTCTAATCTGTCTGGAGATGCATGTGTTGGTATTTGATCTATATTGACCCATAAAATTTGGATCTGTGGCTCCCACCTTAATGGTTGGGACACTCTTGATTGGAGTCCTTAGACTTGTCTGTCTGAAAAGTCTTTGCCTTTGAAACACCTTTCAAAAGTATCTTAATTTTTTGACTCTTATGACACTTTGTAAGTCTATTTTCTTGGTGATTTGTCTAATTGGATGGTCTGAAGGAGACCGATTTTCTCTTGCAGTTTGGTGAGTTCTTTGATATTCTCTTAGCAATTATATGTCACTACAGCTGTGGTAAATGTGTATTTTTATTTTTATACTCATGTATATATACGGAGGCAGCTAACAATGCCAGTACAACTTGAATGCCAATCAACAGCAGCCTCAGCTCATCTAGTCTGTGCTTCAACAACGATTTGCGTGCTTTTCCTTTTACTTCCACTTATGAGTGATGAAATCTCTCACCATAACCTCCTCAAAACCATCTCTTTTGTAAGGTACATGGTAGAGTACAATCTGAGAATGGCTTGGCATGTGGTGGCCTGGTATTGCTACTACTGACTGGCTGAGAATTTGCACATTCTATTTATTTGTGGCGCTGTCTCTGCCACCCAAGCCCTGCCAACATCTTTGTCTCATCTGCAAGTCATGACTTTAAGGAAATAAGAAATTTTGAGTGGTTGACTGTTATTAACTATACTGCTTACAGATGTAAAAAAAAAATGGTGCTTTACTTTAAGCTTATCGTGCCCCCACACTGACCGATCACAATACATGCTCAGAGGCGCTGCATTAGTTTGACCCAAATAGTCTAACGTCTGAATAGATCGGGTGCTTCAGCAGGGCTTTTCTGGCACTTTTACCTAATAGCCAATTGAATTAGCTTTAGATAAAAGCACCAAAAAGCCCCACAGAAATGCATGATCTATACAGACATTGGGGAGCTGGGTTGATGCCTCTTTTGGTAAAGCATGGGGGTGGGGAGAGGGTGTTGTTTGTTTTCTTCATATGTCAGTGCCCTTTGTTTTTACAGCATGTACCACAATACAGATATTAAATAATATAAATAAAAACAAGACATTATAAAGGGACAGTGGAGGCAGCTGATGAAGGGAGCTTTCAGCCAGGTGCCTGAGTAACCAAAGTACTAGCCCGGATGTAAGAAACAGATTCTTGTAACTTAGTCCTGATAGGTTCCAGAGGATTGTTTTTCAGAGGGGAAGGATCTTTTCTGATTTATGTGCTGGTGTTGGAAAGGATGTTGATACAGTACATTTTTATGTGGGAAAAAATTTACATCCGGGGTATATAGGAAGTCAGAGTAGATGATTCTATTTATTCCTTTGGCTGTAATTCCTATGAATCCTATCTTGAAACACCCGTGGCAGCAGCCTGTGTCTAGTTACAGACTTGAAGTGACATTAGCAGGAGTTGGGAAATGATGGTTTAAGACGTTCTATATGATTTCCTTATCAAGTTACCAATTTTATAAACCGGCCTAGTATTATTAAAGACAGGTTTATTTTTTAAAAATGTGATAGTCTTAGTTACTTTCAGTACAAAAACCCTTGGTTTGATACTATGAACTGAAATTTGCATGGAGAGCAGGAACAGAGCTATCAGCTTAGCGAAAGGAAACACAACTTGTAGTGTAAACATGGTACTGGATCATAATGGATTTGTGCACAAAGACTTGCTTTAGATTCCACAAATGATCCCCCTTTGTTACCTTACCCAGCCCTGAGTATTTAGCTTGTTCAGTTATTCACAAAAAACGAACTTAAAAAAAGATGAGCAAGGGGTATCCTAGAGACCTAATTAACTCTTAGCTTTTCAGTTAATTGAGTGCCACATAAATAGGCCAGCTAAAAGACTTTTTTAAAATATGAAATAGAACTTAGTGTATTACATACTTGGCATACTTGACATCAAATATTAATAGTTATATTTTATATACTTTATATCTTCAACACGTTATGTACATTGACTGAATGGATCTTTATAACCCTATGTGAATGTACACAAGTGTACATTCCCATTTGGCAACAGAGAAGCCAAAGATCAGAGTGACAGGATGAGTTGTCCACAGACACACAGAAAATCACATTAAGAGGCAGGAGCAGAATTTCTGAATTCCTGGCTCCCAGTCCAGTGCTTACTCCTTTAGACCACACTGCCCTTCTAAGAGAGTAGAAGAGTCACTTAATTTACAAGGATACTAAGGTAACGAGTCTCAAAACGAGAGATGTTTCATATAAGTAGATGTATGTTGAAAATGAACACAAAAACAATGGATATCATTATCAGGACGTTAATATTACTGAATAATCACTTCCAAGGCCTGATAAGCCATGTGAAAGTCAATGGGATTTTGTCATTGACTTCACTGGTAGAAAAAACAGACCTGAAATGTTTGTGTAATAAAGAAAGATAATAGAATTTTCAAAACTACATATGATTTACATTTCTTCTAAAATAAAATTTTAAAGATTTGCATGCATGCTGAATGTGTTTAAGGAAACACATTACGGAGCACAAACATATGGGTTTAAGTCAGGCGTATTTCTGATCATGATAAAGCTGTTTGCCTAACCTTTATAGAACTTACTCTGATAGGAAGTACGGATCCGTTTCGTTAAATCAGGATAAAAGTTAGACAGCCCACGCATGCAAAAGTTGTCTTTGGAACATGCCAGTACACCAGCATCAGCAGCAGGCAGAGGAAAGAGAGAAAAAACAGTCTAAAGTGAAAGGAAGTGATATCATAACCAGCATCTAGAACAGCCAAGGTGAAGAAATTTCAGCAGATGTTTACCTTCAGGTCAGAAGATATAACAAGGAAAATAAATAATCCAAAAAGTAAAGGGTGTGGGATGGATGGTGAGAAAGCAGCTGAGGTTTTATCCATGTATATCATTTTTAAGAGTGGTCTAAAAAAGGCATCTTCTTTCCATTAGGTATTTATGAAGATAGGCTCCATTCTAGCAGTACAGCACATCTGGAATGTTGCCCTAAAGGGGTAGCCAAGTGGTGAAAAGCTAGTACAGTCCCCTCTGCATTACTCATCTTCCCCTGCCCACGTTATTTCTGCAGTATTTGGTTGTAGCCTCAGTAACTTAGAGTAGCTTGGGACTGGCTGAGCCATGTAAAGGGAGGGAAACTTACTTAAAACTGCCTTTTCTTCTGCTCTGCTTCACTGTGCCAAGTTTATACCATCTTTACATTTGTCACAGCTGAGAATCAAGTCTGATGTGTTTAAATATTTGTAAAATGAAATAAACTGATTCTTCAGGGACAGAAATAGAAACCAAAGATTTAAGGTTTTCTCTCTAAGCTTTAATTGTTCAGAGTTCAATCTTGCTTCCAATGCGGTTATTAGCAAAATGATTGCTGATTCCCATGAAAACAGGATTGGGTGGTTAGGCAGAGAGCATGTTTATGAATGTTTACTTGTCATGAACTATTAATACACTATAATTCTACTGTGCAAAATTCATGACTAGACTACAGTTCTCATCTAAAACTATTCCTTTATGTAACTTCAACATTTCACAACTGCCTGTCAATAAGACCTAACTGTGTAAATATGAAATAGCTGTAGATACACACACACTTTATATGTAACATATTAATTTTTCTAATTTTTTTGACTCCCATGGAACTTTTGGATTAATAGAAATGTAAGACAAAAAACTAATTGTATTGGTGGAAGCCCATTTCCATAATGCAATGCATAACTATGGCTACAGTGCTGTAGCATGTGCTTCTTGACCTTAAACAAACAACATTTGCACAGATGGATCTTATAAGATCTGGTTAGTATCTCCAAAGGAAAGAATGAATATGGCTACTTCCTATTTAAGCTGTTTCTGCTCCCTAATGGACATGCCAGACAGAATTCTGTTACCTGGTCCTTCAACGATAACTATTTAAGTACAACTAGTTTGGTAGAGGTTATATATAGGATTTAAATTCAGTTCTTACTTATTGGTGTGAAGCACTTGGCAAGAGGAAAACAAAGCAGCATAGTCATAGAGCACATAATGAATTTGCTAGCAAAGAAACAACCAATTATTTTTTTCCTCAATTTCTCAGACACTAAGCTAGGGAGATTACTTACTGACCTCCATCCCAGACAGATTTCATTACATTTGTAATGAAGTAACATTTTGTTTCTGCTTAAGTGTTGGTACCTAAGGAACAATCTGATTTCTTTCTGCCATTCTATGTATCCCATTGGCTGGCAGATTATCATGCATTTCAAAAGCACTATAAAAAGCTGCAGGCAAGAAAACCAAGACCGAGTAAGGCTCACAGCAACTGTGCTTTTTTTCCCTACCTGCGGCGAACTGCTTGCTTTTGCGAGGAGAACGGGGCTGACGCTGATATGGATCGCTTGACCCGTACAAATCAATGGTTCCCATGCTCAGCAACACTGTCTTCTGCATAAAATCCACAACAGCCAAACCATTGCAGTTTCCAAATGCAACTCTGAGAAAAGAAACATTCCTCCCAGATATTACACTTGGGTTTTGTACAATATAATTCACACAGAAAAAATTAAAACGGCCACTATTGTGAACTATGCAAATAGTTTTCTCGTAAGATCTTATCTTCAATCCTTGAAGCTTATACATTATTTTATAGACCTGAACTATAACAAACTTGCATCCCAAAATGCTGCTATTAACATTACACAAATTAGATGCAGATTACTTTAATCATGCTGCATAGTTCACTGCTATAATAATATGCAAATATTGCCATGTTCACCAATATGGTTGTAATAATTAGAATCATGGCAAATAATGACAATTTAAAAAGTGTACAAATCATAGGGTATATATAATCTATGAACAAATACACAAAGTAATGATATCAAGGTAGTGAAATCAAAACCCTGAAAATATTTACAAAATCTCAGCCCAGCTACAGTCTGTGAGGTCAGTCACTCACCTGCT
Organism: Caiman crocodilus; assembly: GCA_030014935.1. NCBI lineage: Eukaryota > Metazoa > Chordata > Crocodylia > Alligatoridae > Caiman > Caiman crocodilus. Next base: position 117,980,461 of record JAGPOW010003648.1, on the reverse strand, counting down.
CACACTCTCTCACTGGGGGTATAGAGTTCAAGTGGGGCTTTGTAGCTTGTGTAAGAGCACCCAGGCTCTGGATCCTGTTCTGGGTGCAGGGGAAAATGGGCCTAGCTGTTTTGCTTCTTCATCTGTCTAGCCTGGGAGGACCTTAGCTCCTGTCTCCCATGAAACAAGCACTCCACCCTCTCCTGGAATCTCCTACAGTGCCTGGTCCTGCATCCACTCTTGCATGGTTGTTGACTACCCTCAGGAGTGAAACTGGGCCTGTCTTGAGCTGACCACGCTGCAGCACTTTCTTCTCCTGTCCTGCAGGTACGTTGGCTTTAGGGGAGACCCTTTGACTCTGCTCTTCATGCTGTACCTGCTCACCCTGCCCTTCCCTAACTAGTAAGACTAGACGAAATAAACTCAGAGTGCTGATTCTGCCACGCAACCAGATCACAGCTGGATTGAGGCCACTGCTGTGTATCAGGACCACTGCTGCTGCCTCATGGCTGGATCACCCTGCACTCTAGATCGGTATCCTACTGCACCCACCCTGTGCACTGCATCTAGCCCATGCCAGCTGGATCCAGCTCGCAGACAGACCTGGTGCAGCCCATCCAGCCTGCAGGGAAAAAAGGTCAGGCACCATTGAATGTAGATTAATCAGCTTTGTCTGATTACTAACAGCATTTTTTCCGACAAAATGCAAAAGACCTCTAACTAGTCTGAGGAGACCAATTAAGCTTTAGTCAGGTATTTCTTATTTGGTTGTTTTGTTTTTATTACTTCTAGAACCCTTCTACAACTTATCAGCCCTTTCAAATATCAGGTAGTTGAGGTTTCATATGCATTTTGGGAAGACAGAAGATTCGGCTCGAGTTACTTACACACCCATGGGTAGCGCTAGTAGAATTTGGGGGCATTATTTAGTAAACAAACCCCAAACATGTATTGACCAGTTCAAAAGAAACCAGTGTAGCGATGTAATGGATTTTTTTTAAACTTTGGAAGTGAGAAAAATAAAAACAGATTTTAATTGGACAGCATAAAATGCACGTCTGTGAGCTAAAGGTCACAAACCTTTTTAAGATTGCAAAAGTATCTTTCCCCTTTCTTTGCACCTGCAAATGGATTTTTTTTCACAAACTTTTCAAAAGACCTTGATTCACTCTTTTATGCAGAGAATCAGACCTGGGGAACTTCACCAAGTCAAAAGCAACTGCAGAAAAAAATTATTTAGACTTACAATGGCTTAACAAAATGAGTGATGCTCTTCAGCTTTATAATTCTAACTATAAGAAGAAAAGCATAGTGAAGCTTTGACAAAGGAAAAAGCATTTAGAGGAGAAGATTACTACTAACAGACTTCAAGGCAAATTAATAATGACTCTGTAATGTGTGTACAGTCATAAGCTTAAAAAAAGATTCAGGGTGAATTTATTATTTCCCATCAGTTACTGCACTTATTCACTTTAAAAAAAAGCATGTAAAGAAACTGAATTTTTTATTGCAAAATACATTTAACTTCTTAAAACAGATTTTTTTTTTGGTGTAATGAATAAAGGCTCATCCTCTTAATTAATTTTCTATGTTTCATAAAAGCAGTACTAACCCTGATAAGCCTTCCTGAATAATTACTGTTTGGACGGGCTGAGAACCAGGTGCATGCAATATGGTCATTAATTTTCAGGAAATGTCCCCAGTGGATCACTATTTATAATGAATTTCATGGTTTTTGTATATCTTTATAGATTTTCTAACATAGCTGCATAATTTTGGAATGTTTTCTTTTTTTCTACTTTTATAATATGAACAAGTAATTTGATGATTCATGTTGATTGCATGAAAATAAGTGTAAATATTTCTAATTTCAAGCTTGACAAAGCTCAAAGTAAACAGAATTAAAGTACATTGAATTTCACAATGTGTCAGCTGCTTTATTGTTTCAAGCTTTGTATTTCTATCTGCTTTAGATCTGCTATCTATTCTTATGGAAATCAAAGGATTTATTTGGACGCTGAAAGTAAAAATCCACTATACACAGGCAAAACTTAAATTCTTTCAACTCATTTCCCATCAAAGGCAACAACATCAAATCCAGCAAGAGAACTACTTAGCTAAAAGATAAAATTACAGCACCAAGTATTGGTGGAGATGCATTGGTATACATGCTGAACATTGCACCTCTGGTCAATCTATAGTTATAGATAAGTGTAGGCACCCATCAATCCTATGGATCTTGGTTACGTGCAAGAGGTCTAGTCAGGTCTAGCCTGAGGAATTTATGTGTACAGAAGCCTGTGAGCATTGCACCAACACCTTTGACACACACACCTAGGTAAGAGTATGGAGGAGTGGAGGCTGCCCTAGACCTAACATCTTCCCCTTAGACCACTGAGACAGAATCCAAAGGCCAGACCAAGTCCAGATGTTCAGTGCCTCGATGACTGTAGCTTCTGCCAGAGAACAAGAGATAAGAACTACTGCTGACCGCCTAATGCCTCAGCATGGGCACATTTCTGTCTGGGTGACGTCCCTTCGCTTTTCTCCCACGAAGGAATGCCCACAGGGCAGTGGGGGCTACGGTTCTGCGGCACCATATACTTGCTTTACTCCGGAGGTTGCAACATCGTGGTATTTTATAGAAGCTATCCTGCCACAAGTAGCTCCACCATGTTGCCACCAGTCCCTCCAGGCAGATGCAGTTTATGGTCAGACCCCAGGACATGTAACCACAATATAAATATTGTAAGCAGCCTTATACAATACTGAGAGCAATTATAAAATAGCAGCAGTCTCAGACTATGCCAAAATGACACAGCCATTTTGCCAGGCTGTGAGGCTAGAGATCAAAAGATCATTAAAGAGTTAAAAAGCTTGTTACAGATCTGGAGGAGCTGAAAACTTTCAGCAGCTACTGAGGGAAATAGGCATTAATGGAGAAAAAAATAATAGAGGGAATCTTAAGAAGGAGGTCTTTCCCAGAATCAGGGAAGAATAAGCTTAGGGACAAGTTTGCCATATGTATAGTCTATTTTATTGTTTTAAAGTTTTTTTCCTCTGAAATGCTTTCATTTTAAATAAATAATACTCTATTTAGAAGAGGCTGTTTGGTCACTACTTACCACTGTTACTGCTCCTGGAGAAGCAACAGAACTATAGGTACGTGATACCTATGTCAGACCTACTGAAGGAAAAATAGTTAGCCCCCGAGGGAGAATTGCACACGAGGGTTCTGTTTAATAGTTGGAGAATTCCATGATTCTGCAGAGCTTGGTAATGGCTCCAAGCCCGAGACCTACAAAGGTGTGCACTTTGCAATGCCAGGAGGTGAGAAGTGTTGTTCACCTCAGTTTTGTGACAAATGCACAGTGGCAAGGCATAATTAAAGGAAGCTCTGAATTTCATGAATAAAGAATTACCCAGGATTTCAAGACAAAGAAATTAATTTATATTAATACACAAGATATGGCTGAAATGTTCAAAGAGGCCTCAGCCAGTCAAGTGACCAACTTCAACTGAAAGTGAGGGAGAGGTGGGCTCTCAAGTCCCCTGAAGCTCTTTGAAGTACCTGTCAATGCTCTGACTTTGAAGTAATATCTTCCCCACCACAATCAAACTTGCAAAACCTTTTTCCACATCTGAGTTAGTTATCCTAGCAGTCTTTTCCCTTAAGATCTAGCTTCAGGAAACTTGTTTTTTATGTGGACTTTATGTGGGGCAGGTAACTCTGTTGTATACCTGAACTGTATATGGCATGATTGAGTAAAGGATAAATCAGTACAACGCAATCTTTAGTTACTTACAATCCATAAGCAGAGCTTACGGCCAGACTGGTGATCTGTTGTGGAGGCTCACCATCCACCCACACCAACTGAATGACAAGGTCTGCTTGATACCCAGGAGGCATTCGTACCGGTCGAGTCTTAACACTACGAGGAAAAAGGGAAAAAGTAGAAACAAAATTAACAGAGTACTTAGGCCATGATGACAGAAACCATGAAGCACATGGGGGTATCTGGAGTCCTAATGCTCATAAACAGTTTATAGACTCCATTTGTTCCTCCATCTCAAGCAAATGTATTCCTTAAACCTTTTGATCCTTTTAGAACAGTTGCCCAATCCCAGATCCAGTCTCAAAGACTGAATGGATTCCTGCGTGGCTTCCTATGTAGTTTGGTGTGGTTAAGCAGTCTTTCTTCATGCTTTGCCAGGGCAGGCGCAGTGACCTGCAAAGCAGGACCCTGAAGCATATGTACACAGGAGGCTGTTAGAGTTATGCATCCTGTATGCCAGCTGCCTTGTCTTTTAGTCCCTGCCTCTTCTGTCTGACCACATTCCTTTGCCATCTTCATATAGTATACTAAAGACAGTGTACAATTTGTCTTAAAAGTTAAAGTTTTAAACAGTAAGAATCTGAGAGATTGTCTCAGTTCTACAGAATTATTCGGATCTTGTGTGCCTTTAAAACAGTGGGTCACTTTGGCTGAAAACAACTGTGGGAAGGTTTTGAAACTTTGTAGTATTGCTTACCAACTTCAAAATCAACAACACAGGAGTTTAAAGCAATGATGGCTCACTGATGGCAAACAACTGTGGATTGGGATTTGGGGGATTCTGATCATATGGAGATATTTTCTTGATATTTCTGATGTCATTCAGCATATGTATAACTGTGTGGAGACAGATTTCACATTTTGATGGACATCAGCTATTATTATTTCTTTAGCAAGATACAAGGTTGCATTATCATCTGTGCTTATCTGCTTTTTTAAGTGCCTAAATACCTTTACGAATCTGGCTCATAGTATCTCTGTCATAATTCTCTGTTTATAAAATGGGGTACTAATAAGGTCTTCACAGAACAAACACACTAAACTAGGGCTGTGCGAAGTTTCAGGCAGTGATTCAATTTGGAGGAGATTCGGCCTGATTCGGTGGCCGAATCTCCGAATCCAAATAGAACATGGGGACCAATTTAAAGGTCTGAATTGATTCAAAGCTCTCTGAATCTTTGGCAAAGATTCAGAGAGCTTTGATGATTCGGGCAGTCCTTGGTGGCTGTAGCAAAGAGCTGTAGCCACTCCAAGCAGGTAAGTACTAGGGCGGGGGAGGGGACCATGGGGGGACCCCCCCCCACCCACTCCCCTAGCCCCCCCATGGTTGCCCCAGCTGCGTACCTTAAAAAAAAGCCCCAGTGCTCGCTGGGTGCTGCTGGGTAGGGAAGTGATCCCCACTGCCCTACGCTGCACGGGGAGCTCTGCACAAGCCTCCTTGACCCCCACATCCCTCCATGGCTGCCCCACCTGCTGGGGCACTGGCCCTTTAAGGAAAAAAAATGCCTAGAAAAGCCCCAGGACTCACCACTCCTGGTGCAGCCTCGGGGCTTTGAGGACTTGTGCAGAGCCCCCACATAGCGTGGGGCAGCGGGGATCACCCCCCACCAGCAGACGCAGGGAGTCCCAGGGTTTCTTCAGGTTCTTTTTCTTAAAAGGCCAGAGTTGGCCTGTGCAGAGCACCCGTGAGGGGGCTGAGGGAGTGGGGCGGGGGAGTTCGGGGGGGCTCATGCAGAGCCCCCCATGCTCCCTGCCCGGCAGCACCTGCTGAGCTGGGGCTTTTCTTTTCCCCAAGTGCCCTGAGCTCGGGCAGGTGGGGCACTGCGAGTGGGGCAGGGGATGGGCCTGGCCTGCCGAATCTCCGAATCAGATTCAGCCTAATCAAATCGAATCACTGTCCCCTGAATCGGCCAAATCCAAATTTGAAGCAAATACTAGCTGCTTCGCACAGGGCTTACTAAACACTGTGAAGTAATACAGCAACAGGAGGGGGCATGTAGGCACCTTAGAATGCAATGCTACTACTCCTAACACCACCACCATTACTACTACTATTAACACTATAGCATAAATTTGATGTGTAAAACAAGCTAATGTCTTCCAGAGCACATGGAGTGCTGCACAGCATCATAAAAACACAGTTAATATAACACTCAGAGAAAACCTAATGAGGTGCATCCTACAAAACACAAGTCTAAATGGGTGGTGCTGGAGATGCTGTAAGTACAGTACAAGCACTGGTCATAATAAACTACTCCTTTTAAATGAAAAAAGTCTCAATATACATTTCTTCTCTGAACATGACTATAAAGACAATGTAGTTCTGGAAGTGAAACACAATTTTACTGAGATTCATTTTTCTATGACAACTTCATTTGCAAACATGGATTTGGCTTAGAAATGTGGATCTTGCACAGTCAGTAGAAGACCATAAGAAAACCCCCCTCAGGACTCGGTTCCACCAGTCCCATTCCAGCCTGATGGGATTTACTCTCACTATGGTAGAAATAGTCATCGCTGAATGAAGCAGATCAGCTGTGCTGCAGCAGAACTGAGCTGCTTGCTCCATTGGTCAAAGCACATGTCGCCCCTTGTCCTGCCTTTGGGGGTGCGGGACAACAGGTGATGTGATCTTTCCAATTTTCCTGCTCAGCCAGACCTGTCCCCTGTGGGTTTGGACGAGTGAGGAAAAGCCCTTCCCTGCTCAGCCAGAACTGCTTCCTTGCAATCACAGAGTATGGGTCTGGTTGTTCAGGGAAAAACCTCACTTTCCCCACTCAGCCAGACCCGCTCCTGCAATTGCAGGGGGCAGGTCTGACTAAGCGGGGAACCTACACTTCCCCACTGGTGGACAGGTACCCCGAGATTCCCTAGGGTGTCTCTGTGTAAGTGAGGCAAATGGGAAGGTACAAGCTGCCTGGCATGGCTCAGATGGCTCATACTTTCTCATTACAGAGCTAATACAGCTTCATAAAGGATAGCAACGTCTATTTGCTCCTATTTGTTTCCATCCCTAGGGATCCAGCCTGTTCCAGGCTCAGGGTTTTTAAAGATCAGTCATACTGTCTCAAGACCAGAAAGGTTCCATAGCTTCTCTGATTTACTTTTCAGTTTTGCCCACATGTGGTTCCAGTTCTTTTCTGTAAATCAGATTAAGGCTGAGACTGTGACAGGACAGCCATCAGCCTGCAATGCATCAAGTGCCTCTGAAACTGTCTGAAATTAGTCTTCTAAGTGTAGTTCTTCTCAGCAGAATCACTTGCTGCACAAAATACTTATTCTGTTCGAATCAAAGTCCTGCTCATGTTCAGCACACATATCAACAGGCTAGTATGCCAAAAGGAGCTACCAGCTGTCATCAAGCAGATCTTTGATTCAAACAAAATTACAGACCTTGATAAAACATAGGTGTGCCAAATTCTTTCAGGCTCAGTGGAAAGACCAATTAAGTGCGTCTGTGTAAAGATAATAGCTATATATAATGGAAACTCCAGCTAAAGGCTAGCAATATGACTAGACCTGAATAGAGCTAGATCCTATGAACAGCAAAGTTTTTTTGGCTTCAAATACAAGGAATACAAGTTACTTATATGCCATATGCTGTAAAACAGGAAGCCACAAAGATCTTGCAAATATGACCCTGAAAGAAAGCAGAGAACTAGAGCTTGGGATATTTTCATCATTTCTCTACTTCTGTTGAATGGTTCAAGTTTTCGTTCAGAGTGAAGCCAGTAGGTTTTTTTTAGTATCTAAACACCTGTCAAATACTCGTTATGATCAGGGAAAGGATTTGGAGACATTTGAAACACAGATAAAATATAACTCAGGGTAAAACTTTAGCCCCATTGAAGTAAATGGTAAAACTCTCTTAGACATCATTGACACTAGGATAGTGGTTTTTCTTTCTTTTTTTGGTTTGTTTGTTTGTTTATTTATTTATTTTTTGCTGTTCCATTAAATCCACTGATTTCAGTGGGTTTAATCAGGTGCTTGAAAATGACATACTCCCATTGCTTTATTGAATAAGGATGGATCATTATGAATTGGGCAACAAAGTGAACACTGCCATTTACATATAAACAACACAGTTGATTGTTATGGTAATTAGATGTTGTTTCTAAGCTCCAAGACACTTTTTTCAGGAGCACAAAAGAGAGTTACTGGAAAAATTAATCAATGATCACTTAAACTGAGTTTGAAACAAATGAGTCATTTAAATATTTAATAATAATTAGATGAAAATAATTACAAATGCACTAAATTAAAATAAACACGGATCTCAGCAATGAACTATAATTGTTGTTAAATTACAGTTTACAAAATCTTGTAAGGAATGATGAGTTCTGAAATCATTCAAAACTAGAATTTACTAGGGTTATTAGTCAGAGCATATTAACCTACTACAAACAGTGCTGAAGTATATATAAACTGCATTTCATTTGCTTCTAAATATTTCCTAAAACCTGATTTTTTTTACACAATACAATTGTATTTCATTACCTGCATGCATTTAATATTGGTTTCATTAATATACATGTTATTTTTCTTTAAAACATTTCCATATAAGGAAAGGTGTAACTCTGTACCTTTTGATCAAAGTGGGGAAATTTGTACCTGTAGTTCTGGGCATAAGAGTTGTATTGAGGTCACACCTGTCTCATTAATGTAAACATAAACAACATTTATATTAATGAAACAGGTGTTAATTTCTGGCAGTGGAAATTTCTGAGAAATGTCCATTGCTAGAAATCTTTCTGAGGGAAAGAGCAGTACAGGCATTCAGCATGGCTGCTCCACTCCTCCCATTCAAAGGGGTAGGGAATGGCAGGGAAAGATTTCCCACACCCTGGTCTGGGGAAGTGTAGGGGACATTGCCCCATTGCTCCCTCCTCTTCCAGACCAGGGGACAAGAAGGAGCTATGAAGCAATACCGCCGCACGCATTCCCCAGACCCTGGGGAACAAGTGGGGATCAGCAAGTGGCTGCCCTGTGCCTCTCCCCCCAGTCTCTAGAAGGGGAGTGAGCAGCAGAGCAATACTGCCTACACCTTCTGCAGACCAGGGTGTCCCCAGTCTCAGGAAGATTTGTGGTGGCAGCAACAGCTCGATTCCTCCAAGATCAGGAGTCTTCCCAGAGTTTCTCCAGTCTAGGGAAGTTGCTGCTTGATTTCTCCTGTAGAACTAAGCAGAGGTATACAGGCATTCACTCTAGTGAGAGAAACTCTTTTGCAGGGGAGATCTTTTAGACATCAATCTGGAAGAGCTTCTTTCCAGAGGGGGACTGTTTCCTTTGGTAAAAAATGAATAAACTTCTGTACACTAGCAATTTCTACCAAGAGAATGGTGATTTCCCCAGCAGAAATGTAACATGTGGCTTCAGTTGCTCAAAGGTCAGTAGTGTAACCTAAAGGCTGACCCATGTTGACATGCTTGTATTCAGCTGAAAATTGTAGGGACTTTTGCTGCCACTTCATATTCCAAGTCCAGGTCAAATTTATAAGCTAACATCAACATTACATTTCCTTTTGTATAACTGCTTATCAAGTTTCTTCCTTTAATCTTTATTTTCAGATCTTTTCCCCCTGATGTACAGAATCTCCAGACTGAATCTAATTTGGTATTTTCTGGACACATTTTTAACCAATTAAAGATTTCTCTGTTCTCACGCATGTTTGTTATGTAGCCCAGCTGAGTATTATCTTGAATGTTACTAACAAAATCTTTATCTCCTTTTCTTGGTAATTAATGAACTTGTTTAATATAATCTATTTGAGTGAGTACCATACCCTGTAGAAGAATAAATCTTTAAACAAGCGCACAGTCTTACCTAAGGCATGGGATACTGTCCTTCATCATTCCTTCACAAGCAACAGTGTTGGTACTGCCTGAAAGGTTCTTTAAGGAAGGAAGCTGGGATGAGGCATCTGGAAACGGAGGAATTATTTCTGGTTCAGGAGTAATGATATCTTCCACTTCATACTGAAGCCGCACCTCTAATGACTTAAAGAAAATAAAAATCTAAGTTATAATTTAATAAAACAATTTCCCTTGGACTTCACTGCTTTTAAATGACTATCAATAATTCTGTTTCAACAACTAGAAAAATACATTTTGGTTGCCATTTGCTGTTAGCAAAGATTATTACTTTTTTTACCAAACAACAGCACCAGCAGCTAAGTCTTTGACATATCCCAGGGCTGGTAGAGAAATACCAAAGTGTATATTTCCATGAAATAGAGATTGCCACCACTTCTGATGAAGAGGAAATCTAGCATGTGCTCTACGTCATACAACAATCCAGCCAGTACTTAAAAATATTAATTAGTATCCTCAGCAGTTACTGTAACTACTCCAATATTATTTTTCTAAGCAACTTAACTAAATCACGCGCAAAGGCTCATCTACACCTCCTTCTTCTCACTGCCAGTACAGTGCCGGCTCCCCTTCCCTCACTCCACCTAGGTTTCAGCCAACACGTAGAACAGATCATGTTAACTGCTGATCTTCCTTCCCTGTGGGTGACTCTGAGATAACAAATTATTATGATTCCACATTCACTGGAGAATCATATTCCTTGCATGGACTCTTCAGTGGTTTTACCAAGCAAAGTCCAAACAGTTTTCTTGCTCCATGCTCTCTGGGGATGTCAGAGGATGTGGCCCCAACCATCCTTTAACTCTTCTCACTAATTTAGGAAAATTAGCCCAAGACCCCAAGAGAGGGGAAGATGGGCAGGGAATGTGAATTCACAGGAGCAATCATTCTGAGAATCTCAGGCTTACTATGGTCATATGTACCTCCTTTGGGAACTGTCCAAATTAGATCTTTGTGATGGAGAGTGTAATAGGGAGTTAGAGGGCTCCTATTACTTTAAGAGGGAGATGTAGTAGACTAAGCTGGCCTTGGGGAGGCTGTAGCTGATACACAGGCTAACCGCTTGTAAATCAGCTGCCAACTAACAGGCAAACAGACAGGCTACATGGATAGTGGCTGCTGGGGGTGGGAAGGGAGTGGGGAGGAGGAGTAACCTTCTCAAGAAGACAGTCACAGAGCAGTAAGCTGCAAATAGGACAGGTCTATAGGCAGCTCAGAAGTCCAGAGCTGCAGTCAGCTGAGCTAAGCCCTAACAGGGAAAACAGACTGGTCTTCTGGCATAGAAGGGGAACACATAACTGGATGGGGCTGGACTTAGGGGCACATAAAGCCAGTGCTTGAGCCCAGTCGGTCAGTCTGGCTATGTAGGCTAAAAGAGAAAGAGCTACTGAGGAGGAAGGCTGAAGGCGACTGCTTAGTTGACTTGAGAGGCTCTGAGATCTGCAAGCAAGATGCCTACAACTTGCAGAGAAATAGGACCCAGTATGGGGGGCAGTGTGTTGATTCAGCCAAGGAGCTTGTTTATGTTGAAACCCAGTGTGGGGAGAGACTATGTTACAGCCAGAGGAGTTTTTCTTTTGTTATATTTAACTGGTGGACCAGGTTTGGGACTGGTAATGGGAGGTGGAGATCCCAGTGGTGCTTGAAGGGCATGCAACTGCTTTGAGCCTCACCTGGGGCTGGAATTAAGGTGCTAATACACAGGGCCAGGGACCCAATGCCCAAGAAGGGCTGAGATCAGGGCCAGGGGCCACTGCCTGATAACATATGCATGCAAGTTTTCATGCCCAGGAACAGAATTCCCACCTGCAGGCAAGTGACATTTTTTGGCATTTAGATGGAAAGCAGATGACTAAATCTAAACACTTGGATGGCCAGGAAGGAAACAGAATGTCACCCCAAGTGAACAGTGATTTCAGGACTGCTCTCCTGAATTGACCAACAGATCTAGAATCAAAGACTGAGATTTAGAAACTGAGGCCATGTAGACAAAATGAGATGCTTGCGTGCACGACGCTTTAAAGCGGGCTAAATTCTTTTGCACTGCTTTAATGGTGTCTGTGTTTGCATGCCTCAGTGGTGTATTGTGTATTAATTCCAGCTGCTGAAGGAAGCTTGGCAGTGTAATGTGCCTTAAATGACTTGGGGCTTAGCAAAAACTTCAAGGAGTGAAGCTGCACAAGGATGTTTATACATCTCTAATAGGACCTATGCATTTTAGTCATGGAGACTTGTGGAAGCTGTGTTAGACCCAGATAAATATGCCTTAGGTTGCACAGGAGGGTAGACATCAGTCTGACTCCAGCAGTTAAACATACATGATCTGATTCACTTGTCCTGGGATGGCCTCCTTCCTGGTCTTGCTTCCACATACATCTGTGAGTCTTGTGAACCAGTTTGGTCCTATTTAGACAATGAATATATAGGACACTTCCAACTATTGTGTAAAAGCTGGACTCCCTGGATGTGAACAAGGAAAGAGGAAAAATGTAGGCTGGCTAATGTTCAGCTTGAGGGGAAAGTTAGGGTCTCTTTTGATAAGAATTTGGGTTAGGGATGCAGTGGATACTGTAAGAAGGAACTGAAATTACAGCTATGATGAATGGCACCTTCAAAGAAAGCTGATGCAGAGAACAATCCAGGAAGCACTGGAATGGTATCCTTACTAGCTGTGTTGACCAAAAATTCAACAACCCAGAGGAATGAGAACATATTCTCATTTGTACTACAGTTGTGCCCAGAGGATCCAGTTGGATTAGAGGGCCCCTGAACTAAGCACTGTACAAGGAGATAGGAAGGCAGAGTCCCTGTCCTAAGGAATTTGCAGTGTAAACTTGTAAGTCGAGCAAAAGATTGGGTTGGAAGACAAGGGCACAGAACTATTAGGTGATCTCCTTTAGGCCACATGGCTGGCTAGCCAACATCAGCCAGACAGTTGGGGAGGATTTCTGGTGACAGAGAAACCAAAAGATAGCACAAAGTATTTGTCAGGATCTATCTGTCTCAGAACCAGAGGCATCACCAAGGAGAGGGGGGGGTCAAGATATGACCGCAAAGTACTAAAAGCCAATGTTGCTGCACACTGTTTCAGCTTCTTAATGCATTTGTTCAATCACCAGAGATGCATTATGGGATACATATTCTCTTTTATGGGTATAAAAAAATAACAAAAGAACCCCTTGCATTAGTGAAGGACCTCCTCCATATGCCTTTTTACGTAAGTATGGAAGTACCCAAATTATGATCATGTGAATTTTGCGGAAATAGTGATAATATAATTGGTAGGATAGACTGATGAGAGGTTTTTGATTATCTTACCAGTTTTGCCCTCTAGAACATCATGCAACATGCAGGCTGACCAATAAGACAAGATACATGGCTGAATCTAAATAGGAGAAGTGAGTATCTCAAAGTAGCCTCCTTGCCTGCTGTGGGTCAGCAAGTTTTGCCCCTGGAACTTAAAGATAATAGATTTCCTCATAACTGATGTTGCCTTCCTTGACCATGTCTTTGTGACAAGGTATTTAGTGGAATTCACATATTTGCTGGAACCTGACAGGCCATGCTGCAAGTTCTTTTACTTCAGCCTTGGACTTGTGATCTCCAAGCTGTCAACCATGCACCTAAGCACTTGTACCACCCCAGTTCCTCCTGAAGGTTTCTCAAGATAAAAACAATTCAGACTTCCCCCTTTTTCAAGATGGCATCTGCCTTCTTGCTACCAAATCAGGCCCTGTAGAATAACACTGTGTATCACAGTCAAAATCTCCTGTTGTAAACTGGAATTATTCTGCCAGGAAGATTTATTGATGACATCTGTAGCAGTTACAGATCTGTCAGTAGCATTTGACCTCTTAAGTTGTCCCAAGGGCATGTTCAAGTCATGCAAGAGCTGGACAGAATGAAGCAGTAACATCAGCCTAATAATTTTTGTCTCATACAAGGAAGTCAAACTTTGCCACCTCTGCTTGGTAATTTGTGTGCTGCTACACAGCTGGGCACCCAGGGCACAGGGGCAGCAGCAACTTCTGGATGCTGTTTTACTGCCAGTATGACTGCAATTGCAAAAATGTGGCTACCTACAGAAGCCATTTATTTTGTATCCCCACCCTCAAGTCAGTGTCCAGGGTGACTGCCCTAGTCATCCTACCCTAGTTATACCACCATTGGTGATTCTCTGCTGTGATGTGCCTGAAAAATGAACCTTATCCTTATGAAGTCAATCCATTTGTCATCTTTGCCTACAAGCAAAGACCCAGAAGCTGCAGCCTGATGTTTTAATTGGCCTCTGATACTTCTGAGGGAGGTGAAAATTTGTGAGAGTAAAACCATTCAATTTATTTTAAGAAACTTGATACAAAACACACCAAAAGAAGAAACACAATGTATACAAGGGGAAGAAGAGATCATCTGACTTGGGCTTGTTGAGGACAATCTCATGGTTCAGCCTAAATATCAGTGTACACCAGGCCCTAAGTGACACTTGTGGCACTATCCATATGATCTGGTTGGCTTAGTTTCCACTTAAGTAAAAGAAAAACCAAAGCTGATACTACAGCTCTGAATTCCACAGTGCTTCTCTGAATCCTCTCCGTTTTGGCCCATCTCCTGGGGAGACCTCTGAAGGGGCTACAGTCTGTCTTCATGATTTGCATGTGGGTATTTTGAAAAGGCATCAGCTGCTTGGGGTTTGTTTTAGAGTTCCATCATTTGAGGGAAGGAAAGATTGAGTGAGGAGTTTGATACCAGTCTTCAAATGCAGAATTGAATGTTATAAAGAGGGTGGTGTTATGTGAGTCAACAGGGGCAGGATAAGACATAATGGACTTAATTGAAACAAGGGAGTTCTAGATTGAATATTAGGAAGAAATGTCTAACTCTGAGAACAGTTAAGCACTGAATAAGATTACCTAGAGAGGCTGTGTAATCTCCAATACTGGAAGTTTTCAAGTGCTGAATACAAATACCTGTCAGGGATGGCTTGGACAGAAATGATCCTGCCTTTTTCAGGGCATGGGACTAGATGATCCTCCTGTAGACCTATTTTTCATTTATTCTATGATGAAGGTCATTGGACCTTTCTCTGTACTTCCAAAGACAGACAGACTCTTCCTTGTAGTTCTTCTCCAAAGCTTGGCTTAGGAAGCCATACTAGGGAAGGACTGATGCTTTCAATAGAACATGAAGTACCTCAGGCTCCTTGCCTTCAAAGTTTCCTGTGGTATAACATAGAGGTGACATTCACGGATCATCCTCTGTGCACTCAATAAGAGAAGGAGAGCTTAACATACATTTATCATCCTGGGACAGGAAGAAATAGATTCAGATGCCAAAAGGCATATGAAACCTGGATACATGTCTGCATCACAACTTGGCCACCTATTCTTTTTTTTGCAGAGAAGTCACTGTTCAGGGGTATAAACCAGAAGGATACACAGCAAGTGAATCCAAACAGAGGAGAAGCTGCAGAGGGAAGATGGAGAGGCTCCATCTGCTATGGAGATGGGAATATGCAAATTCAGACTTTACTGACCACGGTGAAACAACACTTCACAGAACAACTATTTATGTAAACATTTCTATCCTGGAGTTAAAACTTGAGAAATAGAATAGTACATTTACATAGAGAGAAAAGGTAGATAACAATTGTGGAAAATGTAGAACTGCTATAAAATTGTATAAAATATTGAGATAGAATAGTTTTCTGAACACTGCATATGGCTTGATCGCTGAGGTGACGTTCCAGTACAATGGGTTATAAAGCTTTCTTATGCGAAAGTACTGATCTAGCTTAAAATCAGTGCTTGTGGAAAAACCAAACAGGTAACACAATAACTATAGATAAACAAATGTTCCAACAAACCCTGGGGAGCAACTGCAAGGCAATGGCATATCTCCAGGTTTAAGCCGAAGTGACATGACTGATTTGCAGGGCTGGAAGCCTTGAGATCAAAAGGATACTGTGGGGGCTGACAGAAGTGACATTTTGTCACACGCTCAGCTTCCTGAAAGTGCTCTACAGCCGTTCCCTGACAGAAGTGCTTGGCTACAGAGTGCTTTAAAAGTGCCTGATCATGCAACAAATGAACGTGTTTGGATGAAGGTGCTTCAAAGCAAAGCAGCTTCATTAGCTTCTGTGAGCATGTGCTGAGCGCGGGGCTGGGCTGCTGCAGCCCAGCCCCACCCCTGCTGTTGTCTTCAGGATGGGAGTGGGGGGAAGGGAGCTCTGTCTGGGTTTTGCCCAGCCCATGATGGAGGGGGAAGGAGGGGTGGACTGGAGCCCCAGCCCCTACCCCCCAAGGTCGGGGGCTCCAAACCATACACTCCCCTCAAGCATAGGCTCAGAAACCACCCCTCCAGCCTGAAGGCAACACTGGAGCTGGGGCAGGGGGGCTAGGGGAGAGGCTGAAGACAGGCAGTTGGCTCCAAAGTGAAGCTCAAACCCCCACTCTCCCAGACCCAATAGAGCTTGTCTGCTGGGTTGGGCGGGACTGCTAGAACTCACGGCGTTTCCTATGAAGTGCCATGAGTTACAGCAGAGAGCTGCACACCTGTCAGTGCCCTGCATGCTGGCAAAGGCATCTCAGGAGCAGTGAAAGACCGACCTTCAGGTGCTGTTTGGGACAGCAGACAAAGAGAAAGGCTTTGTGGAAGGAATCAGAAGAAGTTGAGGTCCATCCAGATCCATACACCCGCAGTCAGAAGAAATAGGCATGCGTATGCAGAGGCACAGTATTTTAATATCTATTTTGTCTTAAGTGCTATAGTTCTGAATACATAATACTTTGCATTATGAAGCTGTTTTGCTACTATATTAGGTACTAGTCACAGCTTTTGTGGGGAAGGGAACCTAAGGGTTATTTCAGACTTGCTGACCACGGTGAAACAACACTTCACAGAACAACTATTTATGTAAACATTTCTATCCTGGAGTTAAAACTTGAGAAATAGAATAGTACATTTACATAGATTCAAGGCCTGGCCTGAGAGTAGGAGAATCATGTGACTCAACCCCAGAAGGATAACTGGCTGGGTCCTGACACCAGAAAGGGGTTCGACTCAAAGAGATGTAGTGAGGGATGCTTTGATTATTTACAAATTCTGTGAACATGCTAAAACCTAGTCCAAACTTGTATGAAAAAGGTGGTAAAAATTATCATGCAAGTGACAAATGAATGTTGACTATCAAAAAGTACAGACAAACTCCTTTACATATCATGCTGTGACATTCTATGTTAGAACAGAAAATTCACATTTTTCATAGTGAAAACCATTTGCTACCTATCTTGTAATGATAAAGGCACATAAAGCAACAGACATTTCAGAGCATACAACTAAAACAGAAACTAACCCAATAGCTCAAAAACAAATCAAGTCTTGATCCAGTATTATATTTTGTTGCTACACCAAAAGAATGGAATTCAATTCCAATGAAATCAATTATAGCCTTGTCATTGATTTCAATAGACCTGGGAATTCACCCAAGATGGCTGAACTATAATGTTGCAGAATTTATATTTGGGCAACTTAATGGAAGCTTTATTCCGATACATACATATGACTTTAGCAGGCTCACCTGAAGCACTCCATCTTGGAAATTATGGCCTAAATTATTTATTCTTTCCAGTTATTATCAATATTTGAGTAAAATTCTGAAGGACTTACTGCTATTTCAGTATTAACTTCATGTTTGCTGAATCTGTAAATAATAACATATGCAGAGACTCCTGCCACACAGAATATCCGGCTTTCAGGACACCAGTACATCATCTGAACAGCATAAGGGTCTTCTTCCACAATCTCAGCTGTGGATTTTCCTTCTCCTAATTTCTGCTTTTCAAACACCTTTGAGGTTTTTAACTTGTACAACATCTGTAGAGTTACTGCAAAATATTAAAACACATCTAAAATATTGCTTAACATTAAACAAACCTAGGTACTAGATTTCTTAGTTGGTGGTCTTTTAGACATGACGTGGTGTGTAATGTTATAAAAGTTCAACAGAACAAGATAATATGGACAGTATTGCTAAGGTTTATATGCCAGATTTCCTGAATTTGACATTTACAAATAGGTCATTTGTTAGCATTTTCTTTCTGAGCCAGAAACTTAGAAAGCACGAGTTTCAGTCTCACGTTTAGACTTAAGCTCTGACTCAGTGCTCCTTTGGCAGTCAATACTGAAGAGATGCAGAACTGCTTGCAACACTGTCAGTGCCATCTTCCTAATACGATATTGAACTTAGATCTCTTTTATCTGCCTTATAGCTGCTATCTTATTACAAATTAAAGATCCCATGACACTAAAAGGAGAAAAATAGATCATTCTAGTGTCCTGAGTAGCCTGAGGGTTATAGGATACTGTTAACATCCCAAATATGGAATAACAACAGTATATTATTTATAATAGTGTTCAGAGGCTACAATCAGGATTGGGACCCAATTGTGCTGGTTGCAGCCCTAGATGGAAAGACTTTACAATATAACCAACCATATTATGTTCCATTACAAAAAAACCTTTCTGCATTAATGTAGACTACAGGAAAAATACTACTATTCACATGAGACTGAAACATCTCCAGTAGGCTTCATTTGGGGATGGGGAGAAATATGAGGACCTGCTTCTTTCCTCATACCAATTTTACACAGTGAAACTCCAGTGCATTCAATGGGGTTCCTTTAGATTAACACTGGTGCAAATAAACAGACAAACATGACTGTTTAGTCCTGAAAGAGAGGTGTATTCTACATTTTGTAAAAATTTCTTTTTTGGATCCTTTTTTTTTTCAATGCCAAGGTCAAAAGCAGGACTTTTAAAGCAGTGCACGTGTTGCAGAGTGGGGATGAGGAAGACGCAATGAGTTTCTTTCACTATTGTTCTGGTCAGTTTTGCCTGTGTAGAGAGACAGCAAAACATGGCCGCTCTTATTCAGCAGTATTTTAAACTTATTTGGCATTTCTGTAGCACTGGTATTTATGGCCGACTACACGTGCTTGGAGGTGGGTGGGAGGTTAATTAGAGCACTTCTCGGGCAGCCGCTCCAAGTAAAGGGCCTTATTGTCACGTGTATGAAGCCCCCACACCTTTAAAAATGGTCGTGGATTGCTTTATCTAAACCTCATTTGATGAGATTTACTTAAAGTGCCCTATGAACATTTTAAAATGTGAGGGCTTAATACATGTGATGCAGTGGCAATGCATTTTAAATAGAATGCAGAGCAGACTCGACTAATCAAGTCTGCTCCAACACGTTCCAGTTAGAACGCCAGTGAGCACAAGTATAGGCAGCCTTTGTTTGCATGAGATTTAGGACAGCAGTAGCTCAAGTCCAGCATCTTCAGGATGTTTACAGAGCAAAATGAAGATGTGATTATAGCATGGATTCAGTGGCACAGGCTTTTTACATGTGCTAATAATCAGCAGAGAAACTCTCCAGGGACTTTGCATATGTTCTCTGGTAGCTATCACATGCTGAGTCCCTTGCTGCTGTGTCTTCACTGCTGTTTTTACCTAAACTCATTAGACTACGCTTATGTCAATATTGGAGACTGCAGCGACACATGAGCTAGCTTAAGATGAGCTAACTTGGGTACATGAAGCAGACAGGCCATGGCAGCAGAGCTCACTGTGGGCTCACTTGATCTTTGCCAAAAGGTTGAGAACTTCTGTCCAGAGAAACAACCTGACAAGACACTGATATGTGAAGAATTGGAAAAATTCTGCAGACTTTGCCTGAAAGAATACTTCCACAACCTGGACATCAGTAGCATAACTGGGGAAGAAGAAGTGACTTCCACCGCAAGTTCAAAAACTATCATCCTCAATTAAAATTCTCTCTGGAATACTCCCACACTAATATCAACTGTCTAGATACAACAATAGACATCTGGGATGGTAGCCTACAAAAAACTCATGGACAACCACACCTATGTCCACAAAACCAGCAATTATCCCAAACACACCAAAAAAGCTTTAAATGACAGTCAGGCCCTCAGGTGCCAACTACATCTGTTCCAAAGGGAAAACTCATGGCACCCACATTGCCAAATGAAAACTGCCTTTGCCCAGCAAGGACCCTTTAGCAGAGAAATAGACTGCATCTTTGAAGGAGCCACCCAAATTCCCTGCAGCAACAAAAAGAAAACCTCCATTGACTGCACATCCTAGGTTGTCACTTACTACCGCCTTGAACCAATAAGAAGGATCATCAAGCAATTATAGCTGATACTCAAAAAGGACCATACTTCAAGAGAAATATTCCCAGCCCCTGCAACTCATGACTTTCAGACAGTCTCTTAACACCATCCAAGTCATTAGAAAGAAACTCCCTGCTGATCAACAGGCACCAAATGAGATCTAACACTGTCTTAACAAAAAATGCAAAACTTGTCAACTCATCTCCACTGCCACAACGGTCAACACTCCCCACAATGAATCAATCAGAATCACAGGTCTATCCTAGAATACGTTACACCTAATCCAGTGCATCAAATGCCCACATAGAAACTATGTGGGTGAAACTAAACAAAAATTATACACTGGAATGAATGGTCACAGAAAAACCTATAATGGACAAAGACACTAGAACAGTGGTTTTCAACCTTTTTTTCATTTGTGGATCCCTAAAAAATTTCAAATGGAGGTGTGGACCCCTTTCAATTGTAAGTGTGGGTATTCGCTTTTTTTTCATACTTTTTTGATTGACCATAGTCATTTTTTTCAGACTCCTTAGACAGTTTGTGGACCCACAAGGGGTCCTAGTATCTTGAATTAGAATTGTCTTTGGATATACTTAGCTCTTTAAAAATCACCTGTAAATACCTGACCTCTCATGAAATCATGAGACTGATCTCATGAAATGGCAGTAATTAGAACTGGGACAGACAAGTTTGATCCAGTCAAGACTATCCTCATGTGTCCACTGCAGGATTTTCCCCTATCTTGTTTCATGGGGTTTAGTCTACTTTAGTTTTCCACTTACAAACTGTGGCATTTTGCTCTCTTTGGAAGATTATTTTGTAGACTAGCAGTTCACTGTGAAGAATTTAATTTTTTTATGATATTTAGCTTAATGACTCTTTTCTTAATTTCATCCCATTATTTCTACTTACACTACCCTAACCAAATCCCTCAATCCAGGCATATATTATAATAAAAATAGAAACTTACTGGCGGAGGCATCCCAAAACTTTATTGATCCATCTGCATGACTTAAAAAAAATTAAATGTTGGTTAATACAAAACATGACATTATTTCATCTTCTCTCAGTTACTGATAATGCAAACAGCTCAACTGAGTCACTGCATTTGTTATGTTAGAATACCTTAGCTGGCCTTTCCTTCATTCTCACAATCTAGCCTAAACTTGAAGTGAAATATGAAATTGCAGCGATGCAATTTACATTTATACTATCTAAACAAATGAAATAATGTAAACATAATGCATTAATTGATTTGTTGTGTACATATACAGTACATCAAAGGCAACGTAGATCAACAGTATGTCACTATAATTGCTTCCACACAAATTAGTTACCTAGGAATTTGCATGTTATTCATTTTAATTCTCCAAAAGAAAGAGCTCTCACATATTTTATCAATGCCTGTGCTTTTTAATAGATAAGCTCAGATAAAAGATAATAGATCAAGATTTAATTTAAGAGAAATTTCCAGCCTTTTGATACATGTTATGTATGTTATGTATTATGGAGTCTCTGTGGGAGCTTAGTGAGTTTTTTTAATTTAAAACTGTCATAAGGATACTCTATTAATTTTAAGATCCATTGTTGATACAACAGTAAGCGCCAGATTCTTCCACCCTTGCTCACAATGGGCACGTCTACATAAGACATTTACTGCGGAGTAGAATAATTAACTCCACAATAAATATCTTGGCATCTACACGTGCATCCCTATTAGGCTGCAGGAAACTAATATACTCTGCAGCAAGTTAGTACTATGCACCAGGAGTTTATTGTTCTGCCTTAATATGCACATGTAGATGCACCCAGTGAGTAGCATCTTCTTTATGATTGGTTTTAATGGGCATATTTGCAGAATAAAATGCTATTCCATGTGTGCAAGGGCAAACAGAGTGGGACCCTAATAGTTCTGCTTTGCTTTATCACTCACTGGTTGTGACAACTAGAACTGGGCAAAATTCAGTACTTCCAGATTACAATCAGCCAGAGCCCAGTACATTGCCCTGGTAGAATTCCTGTGTTTTTAAGAAACAACCTATATAGTGCTTTTCCTGGTTTGGGCTGAGGCTCTGAAGTCACAATCTAGCCCAGTCTAATAGATGTGGCCACTAACAAAATTTTAATTAACTGCAGCTGCAGTTAGAAGAGCCTCTCATTGTCATTCTTACAGAGGCATGAAACTAAAATACCAATAACATAATTCTTTTTGTCTGGAATAAAAAGCTTAACATTTTTTTCAAGGATCTGATTATTGGCAAAAGCAGAACGTGGTCATACTGTATCTTAAGAGCTGGAACTTTTAAAGTCCTGAGCTCAATGGAAGCTATAGCAGCAGAGAGAAAGAATACATACAGCAAGCATAAATAAATTATTTTCATAAGAGATGAAGTGACACAGAGTTAAATGTATATACTATTAATGCAACTGTAGACACATGCAATGTGTATTATATAATATTAATACACACATAATACTTTGCAAAGACATAGTGCTTTATAACACATCTCTGATCATTCACTTACACTATACCCACAGCTTAATTTATTAAAAAAATCCAAACCTCTGATTAGATTCAAATAAATTAAATCAAAACCCAACAAATACTTCTTTCACTTTTCCAAAAATATGGACTTTAACACTTAGGACCCCAAACAGACTAAATTAATTCCAGGACCAGTGACAGGTTTAAGGTACAATACCTAATGACCCTGCACAGAAGGTGAAATTCATCCTCTTGCAGTAGTGGGTCAGCACAAAACCTAATCACTCAAGTTCCACATATGCCTAATTTTGAAAAGGTGGGGTTAACTATGCCTTCAATGAAATGAGAGTTGTATGACAACAAAAAGAGGGCATAGCTGAAAGGTCCAAAGATACTGATCCTTAAAGTTGTGCTATTTTTTATGAATATAAAAACGTTTTGAGGGTCTGGGGAACGGCGTATTTCTTTCCAAAGACAGAAAAATCCCTCCTCCCTGCTCAATACACAAGTAATATTACAGGGCTTTCTCAGATGCATATTGTTGCCATAATTAAAGCAGCTGAGAATTGAGGGTAGTGATGGCTTCATTGTGGAAAAGGAGACAGAGCTTCTGTTGTACTGTGCTATATTGAAGACACAGGAGGCATTGTGTCTAAGTCAGAAATTTTGAGTTGTCCTGAGGTTTCCCTGCTAGGCTGGATCTTAAAGGTACAAATCACAAAATGTAAAATTCACCACAATACCCAGAATTTACACAAATTTGGAGGGATTAACACTACGGTCCAGATTCGCTCCAGCCAGAGAGTCCCCTAAAATCAAAGCAACTTTGCTACAGAAGTGCTTGTGGAACTTTTGGCTCCATGTTTCATGTTCTGCTAATGCCATCTGTTTCTTAGGGTGGCATTCTACAGCGGTCATCTAGTGTCCTGACTGGTCATCTCCAAGGTCATTTCTGCACTTACGTGCCCAGAGGAATTCTATTTCTGGACACGTAACCCTGTACACATGGATGACTGTGTAAACTGGGCATGGAAACTGGCAACAAAACAGGAGAAAGATCACATCTTTTCTCTCCGGTAGCTGAATGATGAGGGCACTCACCTAGGAAGCTGGAACATGTGTCCTAAGGACCACCGTTCCCAGAGGAAATATGAAGCTGTGTTTCTGACTTCTAGCATACCACCTTAATCACCGCATCACAATTAGTCATTAAGCAGGCTCTTTTCTGATGCTCCTTTTGAAACTGAGCCATTAATGTACTGGCTAAAATGAATGGAGGCCAGTGTAAAGAAGAAGCTTCTGACTGACTGGAGACAAGGGCCCAGACTGGAGACCAGCCACTTACCTGAACCACACATCCTCTGGCTTCCTGCTCCCTCCTGGGCCCCCCAGAAGGCCAGCTTTAAAAGGAGTGCTGGAGAATAGACAGAAAAATGGCTAACCTGTATCACTGCAACAGAAGTGCTATGCTGGGAAGTCAGAAAATCCCAGGTTCAAACCCTGTCTGGACCTAGAACCCAGGTTCCTTGGCCTCCCACTTGAGTGCCCTAGCCATGCAGGTACTGAGAGAAAAACTTGGGAAGTCTCTCCCTTCCTCCCCCGTTTGAGTCTACATCCGGTAGTCAAGGGACTTTGGGTACCTAAGGCCATTGTGCATCCACAAAGAGTGTGCATATAGACTCTGGACCCTACTGCACATACTCTGCAGGCATACCTACATAATCATCCATAGTTGTTCACGTAGCCAGGGTTATGCATCCAATAAAAGAATTGTTCTGGGTGAGTAAGTGCCAAAAATGCCATGCAATTGATCACTTAGATGAGAACGAAGGAACAGAATATTACCCTTAGTACTCATAGCTGACTACAGTACTCCCTTGCCCTGAGCACCTCCTCCCGTAGATCTTTAGCTCTCAGTTTCATAGCTATAGGGGCACCCTCCTAGTTTGGCTTTCAACCTAGGTCCTAGATTGATTTATTCTGAGTACAAAGGATTAGTTGCTATTTAATATCTTATTGTGTAATACCTTAAGTGTTGTATGAGGACTTGTAAGGTCCCTCTGATCTAGGAGGAATTTCACCTTAGGAGTACCTTAGTACTATGTACCACCAAAAATGGAGGTGGCGTGTGCCTATTCTGAGGCTCTGGTCAGCCATCTCTGTTGCTGGATGGAGGTGTAAGCTGCAGATGTGCACAGTCAAAGGTTCTAAATTAACATCTTAGAAACACAAATGTTCTATTCCGTTCTTACCCTGTAATAATAATTTCAGGATAGGTTTGTGCTCCAAGATTCCACGCTCCCCCACTGATGGGCCATTCCTAAACACAAGTACATGGGTTCAGAGAGCAGGGTTATTGCTGACAGACCTCTATTAAGTGAACAACAGATGAAAAATTCTTCCAGAAAGAGATATTTCTCATTAAACTGATTTTTAGAGACACGTTAGTTATTTCACTTGTTAGTTTTTCACTTTTCCTCCCTGACAGTCTCAGAACAAGGTGGAGATCTTGGCTATGGGAGAACCTTGCCTAAGAAAGGGGAAATGAAAATAAAGTAAAGAATCATGAACTTGGGGTGTTAAATGAGAGAACAGGCCATGCATGTACCATATTAAGCCACTCTCTGTTACTGGGCTTTGCTTATAAATGGTTGGAGTTACAGCAGTGATAACCATTCCTCCCCTTGGGAACTGTCTATCTTGCAGAAGGCAACTATTAAACTGTTTTAAGTAAGAGGATGTGTATATGGAATTAACTGGGCACAGAGTGGAGAGGGTGATATCTGTGCAAAATGAATGAAAATGCATGTACAATATGGAGAGGTGGGAAAGGAAGGGGATCACAGAGTGGTTAGGCATGTATGCAGAATCAATGTGGGTGTCTAAAATGAATAGCTATGTAAATTCAGCAATGTTTATGCAGAATGAGTGGATGGGATGGTGTGGAATGAATGGGAGTAGGTGGTGAAGTGTTTGGGGAGGCATGCATAACAAATGAGTATGGGAGGAAATACTAGATGGGCAGCAGGTGACCCAGGTGGGGTATGTTGAATGAATGCATGGAGAGAGCTTGGGTAGGACAAACAGGCAACACGTGCATGTTGGACAAACAGGCAAGTGCATGTGGAATTATACCAAAGATTTTATGTTCATTTAAATATATGCTAAATGTGAAATTCAAAAGCAAGTTTTATTGGAAAATGGTGGCAACAATAGAAAAAATTATCATTAAGACTAAACAAACTAACTATCTTGAAATCTAGCTACTACAAAAAGTCGTAGCTTTACCCAAGTGGGAAGAAATAGGTGCTGTGTTATCAAAAACATTAAAGACCAAAAAAATCTGAAACGAGGTATTTAGATTACTTAAATAATATATTTTATTATAATTGAAATTCACACTAATAAAACATTTGCTTTTAAATTCTCAGAAAATGCATTCTGCTCTTACTAAGTGCTGTAATTTGGAGAAGTATGGCAGTGCCTAACAAAAGTTAGCTTTGCTTTTCTTTCTTTGTCTGTTTTCCTTTTCTTAGTTCTGATTTCAAGACCATTCTTAGATTTACATTGGTCCCTATTTGTTTAAATTCTGATTCAGCAAAGCATGTTCCATAATCTCCCTGACTTCAACAGGATTTAAATGCATCCTTGAATTAAGTTTATTGTTTATGTGCTTTGCTAAAACTGGGACCTTTGACTATTGCACCAAAGGCAAGTTAACATAAATGAATGCAAGCCCAAGGTGAACACTGTAATCTCCACAAATGAGAGACTGGTAATGACCCTGATTTATTTACACAGTAACTTTTCTAAGTGATTTATGACATTATAACTGGTTGAATATGGAACATACACCAGATTAGTGCTTGGAATGATGAAGCTATAGTGTTTTGCATTTCTGTAGCACCTTTTAAACAAAGTTGGATGTAATCACATAATTAAACATTGTACTGCTTCAGTAAAATAAGTATTATTCTCCCCATTTAATAACTGGAGGATTCACAGAGGGTCTGATCCTGTGAGGTGTTGAAAATTCTCAACTCAACTAAAAATTCTCAACTCTCCCTTCACCTGGCAGGATTTTAACCCATAGTGAATCAGTGAGAAAACCGGTGTAGCTTGCAGTTACAATCAGATGCTGCATTGTTTCCTTAGCTATAGATTAACAAGACTGAAGCCTAGAATGCTAAAGAGCAGATTTTTTAAACAAAGAGAAAAAGTATTTTTTCCAGCTTCAGAGCCAGATAATATGCTTACACCTCAGCCAATATTAGCTGTTCCAACATGTGCAAGTCAAGATAAAACAGAAGGATCTTTCCTTTACTTAACCAGTAACACTCATGCAAAATAAAACTACAATTAAAATATTAAATAACAAATGACAGACTAACTCCATGGACCAATTCAAGAACATCAGCATTTAGTTACAATACTTCCATCTAAAAGTATTCTGTCTTTTGCCCAGATGACTAGTCTGACCCATTAAAATGCCTGCTTGCTATTGTATACATCTTCAATGCGCTCAGAGGGGCATGTAAGGAAAACTTACGTGACTTCACAGAATAGCAGATATATGACATCATGAGCCCTAAAATTATATCAGATTCCTTTTTATTTCCAGCACCCAGCAGTCTATTGAACTTTCCTACCACATTGCAAGGAAGAAAAGACAGGTTCTCAAATTAGGAAGGGAAATATTTGAGCCCTGAAATTAAGCCTAATGAAGGATTCTTGTTCCTATCTGCTACTGGAGCTTGTTCTTGAAGATGGAGCTGGTGGCCATCTCCATTTTTCAGCCAACCTTGATAATGATAACACAAAGGGAACTTTTTCCTAAGCACTGGGCAGTGCAGGGCAAAGGATCTGATAATAGAATTGATCATGGCTTGCTTTTGTATGTCCAAGACTATGTGTGTGCGTGCATGCATGCATGCATGCGAGAGAGAGTATAGATATCTATGTTAAAATAGATACTGTCAGCTTTTAAAATATACATTATCACGCACTAATAATTAACTAACAGCATCCATCTAAAATTAAGAATTTTAGGAAAAGAGAAATGCCATGTTGGATGTTCCACCCTGTATAAGTATCACACTTCAATTACAATTTCAACAAAACAAAAATAATTTTGTCCCAGTACAAATATATCAATATTCCATTTTCAGAGTCCTTTACAACATAGTATAAATATCTCAGAGAGCTAGGAAAGAAGACAAGCTATATAAGTTCTGCAAGTATATTATGAAGTTCATCTTTCTATTCTTTAGCAAATGGATTATGAACAAATTGTGGACTTTGGCCTTAAAAGCAAGAAATCAGAAGCAAGACTCTCAGGGCCCTGCTACACAGTAATTTTGGGTGGCTCCTAGAGCTCTTAATACCTGGACTGTCTACACATTGACACCTGAAACTGGTTTTAAGCACTCTGCAGTTCAGCATTATACCACTCTAGGGCCACTCTAGACTACCCCCACGACTGGCCCACTGCCACCCCAAGCACCCTAGACCCCTGCTCAATGCCCATCCCCTTCCCTCTCCCTACTTGTGGCTGCCTGTGCTGTCTGTCCTGGGGGAGCAGGCACAGGAGGGTTAACTTCCCTGTCAAGCTGCCTCTGTTGCTGCTCTCTAGGCAGGCTCAGCCCAGAGAAGAGCAGCAGGCTGGCAGGAGTGGCTGGGCAGGTAGGTTGGCCCTTCCCTGCCTGCTGTCCTGGAACGGACATTTCAGGCAACCACAAGTAAGCTGGGGTGGGAGGGGAAATGGGGGAGCCCCAGGGAGCAAGGGCAGGGTAATTCCCAGAATGGGACTGGGGAACTCTTACCTTTCTGTCCTCCAGGCCCCTGCCGCCCTGAAGTGTAACTGCTTCAAACTCCAGCTAGCACTAACACCCATCAACATTTGTGTGGCTCACCGTTTAAGTGTACCTAGGCCCTTATAGACTTCAGTGGGAGTAAGAACAGATCACAGACCAAGAACAAACACACCTTTCTCGATCTATCTTTAAAATACAGTAAATAAGGGTACTTTACTATACAGTAATATTTTCCCCAAGATGTATTATCTATGTACATATTTCCTTCTGCACATGCTGCTTTTACTCAAGACTCGACCTTCTGGTTAGCAGTTTTTATTGTGCATCACACCCCTCCTCACAAAGGCTGCTTGTACATGTGATGGGGGTTTAGTTCTCCCTAAATTGAAACAGTGGGTTTTTAATTGCGTTGATTAAAAACCTACTGCTTCAATTTAGAGACTTTTGTCACATCACAGTGACAGGCCCCCCATCAACTCACCTGCCTCCCCTCCCTCGCTACCCGTGGGTAGGCTCCACCATAAAAAAAAAAAAATCAGTGAGGCCTGATCCTTTTTCTCCCTGCCTGGCTCTCCCGCGGCCAGGGGCGAGCTGTGTGGGCCCCGAGCTAAACTACATCAGATGGGTTTTACCTTGCTACATAACAAGGTCACTTAAAGCAAAATAAGCTGTCACGTGTACACAGTGACGAAATTAAAGTGAAATACATTGCCGCAGGGGTAAAGAGTGATGCCATTAAAGCAGCGCAAAAGGGCAATTAAGCTGCTTTAAAGGCCAGCTTTGTCAAGCGTACAAGTGCACAAAGACCTGAATGACAGAATGGACTCAACTCCCCTCGTTTCTTTTGACAGGACAGGTGTTAAAGGACTCTGTAGTACTGGGGAAAGAGGATGGGTGCTGCAATATTCATGGACAACACATCTTGACGGACCACAGATTCTCTAACATGTGTAAGCATCTCTTTCTTTGTGATTGTCCAGATATATTTAACTGCTGATGACTAAGCAATAGTGACCAAATATGAAGTGAGGGTAGATTCTTGTTGCTTGTTTCCCTAAATAAAGACTTCAAGAAAGCTCTGCCAAAAGAAGCATCAGGCTCCGATGCGCTCATCAGAAAATGGTGTTGCCTACAGAAAAAGACTGAGTTGCAAATCACTGCTGTGAATACTTCTGATATGGGTATTGTTTCTCAAGTAAACTGCAGATGCTGCCTGAGTCATAGTGGAAAAAGTCCTCATCTGGGCTGGAGATTTACATTCATTAGACTCATTATAGAGTCTAATGAAAATCTATACTAGGAAATGACTCTGAAAAGACTATAGACCCTGATGGATAATTACTCGAACATGAGCTCCCTCCGTGATGCCAGGTCCAAAATGTTTCTCTCTTGCAGTAACTTGGATGTATAAATTGGAATATAGAGGAGGTGTACTGAGGCTATTTTAACTCTGTATTTGCACTGGTGAAACTCTAGATTACTGTGACCAGTTCTGGTGCCCACTGTTAAAGAGTATTGTGAAAAATTAAAAGAATGTTCAGAGAAAAAATCATGAGAAAGATTTAAAGATTGGAAAACCTGCCTTGTATAGTGAGAAACTCAAGAAGCTTAATTTATTTAGTTTATCAAAGAGAAGCCTCAGGAATGATTTGATCATAGTCTATAAGAACCTGTAAGGAAAATTAAGACCAGACAACTCTTCCATTTATCAGACAAAGATACAAAGTTTCCAAAGGTTGAAAGTTGATGCCAGACAAATTTACACTCAAAACCAGCTGCTAATTTTATCAGTGAGGGTAATTCTTCACTAATAACCTCACAAGCAACAAGCAGCTTTCATAAACTTGATAAGATCTGAAAACTATCATAGTCAGTACATGCAAAAATGATATTTTCAACAATAGCATCATTTCTTTCCTCCTTTATGAAGCAACTTTGGAAATCCACGTAAGTTATTGATAAGAAAATCAACACATTTGAAATCAGATGCCAGCAGAAGATCCTCAGTCTTTAGGACAGAGTTTGTTACAAAATGAGAAATCCAAATAGACCAAAACAACCTAAAGCATGAAAAGATGCCAAGACAGCACTTAGGACAGATTTTAAGAGGGCCACCAATATCAAATGATAACATAGTCACACCCTTAAAGAGAAGAGTGCATCCTGGAGAAACACCTGGACTAGGGGAAGAAAGTCCATTCCATCAACATGACACTGAAGCAAGTGAATGGAGCAGCACAGAAAAAGGCACATCAGGCTCCTAATAAATGCATCAAAGGTTGTGGTAGAGGCAATCTTTAAATTAAGATTACTTTTCTAAAAGTTGGGCTGTAGTTCAAACAGGAATTAATCCATAGAAATCCCAATGTTTATGTTATGCAAAAAGTCAGACTAGATGGTTGTAAGAGCTGCCAGTGAAAGAGTGGCCCTTGCCAAGGTAAGCAGAGCCAAGAAAAGTGGTGCCAAGAGATGTTGATACTACAGATTTGATGCTGGTGGTAATTAGTGTAGGTCCCTGAGATATTGCTGGAAGTCTGGAAATACGTTCTTTTGGGGCTCCACTGGTAATTATTTCAGGCTAGGAAGTCCATTTATATTGAAATACACATGATGATAGATATAAATTCACTCTCTTATCTACACTTCTGAAAGAAGCAGCAATCCTGTCTCCCTCTTCTATAGGTTTATGTGGTTGACTCACAGTTCTACCAGAGCCTTTAGTCAGAGCTGTCTCAGAGCAGGGGTGGGCAATTATTTTGGCTGGAGGGCCACTTAAGGCATTTTGATGACCTGTCCAAGGCCACAAAGAAGCTCCAGCTCTTGACAAGTACCTTGCACCCTTGCAACTAGAAATCCCACTCCCTAATCCTTGACCTTTGCCACCAGAAGTCCCCCCCTTGCTTGGAACTCATTTTGGCAGGGGGGTGCGTTGCCACCCTGGAACCAAAACCAACTAAATCATATGTTAAAAATCAAACATCTATTATAACATAGTTTAATTTTATTAAAAAAATATTTTTGTCCTCATTTACATGTGTTTGCATAGTGTATATATAGGCATAATAGCTCAAAACAAAGTCTTAGTTTTGTATATTGTGTTGGGTGTGTGAGGAGTGTGTGTGGGGTGTGGCATGGGGGTTGGTGTGTGTGATGGGATGTGGGGGGACTGGGGATGGGGTCTGTAGGGGAGCGTGAGTGTGTACAGTGGGTGTCAGTGTGCATGTGGGCAGCGTGTGGGGGTTGTAGGTGGGGAGTGGGGGAGGGTGTGGTTGCGTGTGAGGGAGGGTAGGTATGGTGGGGTGTGCATGTGCCTCCTAAATGGTGCACAGCCCCCCCACCGGTGGCAGCAGCAGCAGCAGGCCCTCAGGGCACTCATAGCCCATGCAGGGAGAGCCCCTTGGTGGCTTATGGCTCTGGCCAGTTCCAGGAACTGCCCGTGGCATTACAGAGTGGGACCAAGCCAGCCCGGTTTCATTGCATGGGGCTTCCTGTAGATCATATGCAGCCCCTGGGACCCGGCCAGATCCACATCCTGTGGGGGGAGCCCCATGCAATTGAACCAGTGGCCTTCCCTGCTCCCACATGCAGATCCTGGGACTCCGCTGGGAAGTAGGGAGTGGGGCCAAGCCAGCCTGGCTCCATCACCTGGGGCTCCCTGCCACTTCCAGCAGAGTCCCAGGAGCTGCATGCAAGCCATGGGGAGCTCCGCACGATGGAACTGGGCCAACTTGGACGCCATAATTCTGCTACCCTTCTGGGCGTGGGCCCCAGGCTTCAGGCTCCATGCTCCTGCAGACCGCAGCCCTGTGCTTCATGTTCCTGCCTAGTTTACAGCTTCTTCCCCACCTGCCCACCCCCACTTCCCTACCTGCTGCCTGGAGCACTGCAGCAGTGACAGGAAAGGAAACTGCTGGAGGGGGGCAGCCGAGC
Organism: Caiman crocodilus; assembly: GCA_030014935.1. Taxonomy (NCBI): domain Eukaryota; kingdom Metazoa; phylum Chordata; order Crocodylia; family Alligatoridae; genus Caiman; species Caiman crocodilus. The sequence goes on along the minus strand of JAGPOW010003648.1, from coordinate 117,948,346 downwards.
AGTTCCCTCTGTCACTGCAGCAGCTGCCCCACTTTGAACCTGTGCACGTGGGCTGGGGCCCTCCAGTGTATGGGGATAGGAGCATTAGCATGGTGCCCATACAGGAGTGGGCAGGGCTCAGTGGGCACCTACCCGCAGGCCAGATGAAATTGCCTGGCTGACCGGATATGGCCTGCAGGCCATATTTGGCCCATCCCTCTCTTGAGGGTTGGGCTTGGTGTTGTATTTGTACAAGGGTATTCAGAAATTATTGATTCCAGCCACAAGTATGGGAAAGAGTGCTGCCAGGCTGTCAAGCATGAAATATACTGTGAATAAAAGGTAAAGCTATGCGTTTATTGCCATTTGCAGATTCAACAAACAGTAACTTTAGGTTCTCATGTGCACATTCAGCACATTCACATATTTCATCTCTCTTCCCCCCCTTTTCAAACAACACAACACAATGCAGAGACTGCAAGCTTCTTAGGCAGTTTGTGTTTCCTTTCTAGTGAACAGCTGGAAAAGGTATAGGATACAAAAAACATGATGTATGTATAGCCCCTACAAACACTACTAGCCAAAAGATTTAAATCTTGACAACATGGTGAGGTGGTGAGGGGCGTGGAGTGGGAGAAGACCAGGAATGGGGACTCTACATCAAGAGACTACATTCAGGTAATCACTTGAATAATTAATGAACATTAACATTTTAGCTGGGTCCCTATGTACCATTATTAATGATCAGCACTGTTAAGTATGGAGTCCAGTGGATAATACAACGAAGACTGTACATTGAAAAATTGTACATTTGAAAAACTAGTATACTTTAAATTGAATATGTTCCATATTAAGGCTTCTGTGTAATGACTTATAATTCTATGCATTAAAAAAAAATGTCTTTGGTTCTGGCTTTTAACTCTACTGGGGCTTTCTATAAAATCAGGCCAACACTTCTGAAGTTTGCTGCTTAAGAAAGGGCTCTTAAATCCATATTCAGGCACTTAAAAAGACAGAATTTCAGTGGTGCTGATCACTCACAGCACCCACTGACTTCTGCAAATACTCTTCACTTCTGGAAATCAGGCCATTCATTTATTATCATTTATCAAAACTAAGCACACTTCCAGATGGCCTAAAGATGGATTAGAAACCTAACTAGAGCCATCAAATATTGAAAATGTTAGCCTTGTTTTAACATATCCTGGACTTATATACTGAAGTGTAACTAGCTCCAAAGAACATTCTTCCAAAGAGGTCAAAATTTACTGGAGGCATGTTTTTATGTACCAGAGAAGAACTGAAATATCACCCCAGAATTCTGTCCTTAATTTATTAGCTGCAGCAGAGACAGTGTTATAAATAAACCTCAAACACTTGGGAATTAGTGTATGAAAAGTGCAAGGATGTTTTTCCCTGTTGATGGGAAAGTTCCATTCAGCTAGGGAAAAGTGAATAATGCTGATCCTGCTCTTGTATGGAATCTGCAAATGAAGATGAAGATGAAGATGAAGAAGACTTTGGGTTATCATGTGTAGACAAGAGGCTGTGTATATAGAGCCAATTGCAGGATCATGTCTCAAATGACTACAGAGAGGTTGAAACTAAGTGTACATCAAATGCAGTCAAACTCACAAAGTTAACAAACTGTAATGATAGAGGATTTTTTTCTCACCTAACCTCTTTCAGTTATACTTAAATTAATTGCCTGAATCGTATCTATAGCATAGGCACATTTCTTCAACAAGGTTTTGATTTTCAAACCAATTTTTTTCAACTTATTTTAATATAAAAGAAGACATACAATGAAAATATTCTGGCAAGAGATTATGAATATAACGTCAGCTCTTTACAGTCATACTATCTTCATTAATAAAAAGGCTTCTTTTTTTTGTTTACTTACCTTATTGCTGTATCCTTGCTTTTTATGTTTAGCTCCTACAGAATAGAGTACAGGAATCAAATCTGGAGGACAGTCGGCAAAATATTCTGTGCAGGTAACTGGTGACTCATGAATGTCAATAGGATAAGGATTTTCAAAGATTGGAAAACTAATTGAGGAAGACAATTTATTAGTACCACTCTGACATGCCAGGTAGTATTAGAAAAAACAATCTTTACATTAAATAATGAAAAATAATCTAAATTGTAACCGTTGCTATTCATAACAGATGACATTTTCCTTATTTCATATTTGCTTTGAAATATATTTATTGTCTTTATTTTAAAGAATTACAGTCACTCAGTGGCATTCAGTTTAAAGTACTGGGGCAGCAATCTGTTTTCCTATTAATACTTACTTATATATGAAGAGCTGCACTAGAATAAATAGGATCATTTAGGTGAGCAAAGGCTCACAAGAACAGGTTCTAATTTTTCTTATAAAAAGCAGAGAATATAGGTAGTATGTCTAGCTGTACAGATATGCAAGCCCTTTGAAACACTGCAAAAGTGTCTGAAACACTTTACAATAGTATCTCTTTGAATGAGGCACTATTTTGAAGCATTTCACTTTTGGGATTGCAGGCAGAAATGACATTTTTTCATGTGATCTGGCCCCTGAAAGTGCTCTACAGCAAAGACCTTATACACAGAGAACTTCTAAAATTGCAGATTGGGCAAAAAATCCCTTGTCAAATCAGGTAACAGGTTAAAGCACTCTGCTTTAGAGTTTCTTATGGAAATCTTTTCCCTTGAGGGTTAATTTTTCACACAGGGGTAAGGCTGGGCTGATGCAAGCAGCAGCCAACCCCACCCCTGGGGCTGTTAGTGGAGAGGGAGGGAAGGGAGCAGTAGCAGCTGCTGGGCTGCTATTCAAGCCTGAGCTCGAGCAGGGGGTAGTGCAATGGAGCCCCTCACCTCACAGTCCCTGCCAGCTACGCTGGCTGGGGTGTTGCAGGGAGCCGAGACAGACCTCTGAGATGAGAAGGCTCTGTTCTACAGAGCCACCTCTTCCCCCTCCAAGCTCTGGCCAGGCCTCTTGAAAGTGGCAGCAGCAGCTGCTGGGCAAGCCTGGCCTGAGCTAAAGAGGCGAAAGGGGATGGAAGGGAGCCCCCTTGCCTCAGGGGCTCAGTCCGACTCCTTCAAAATACCCCACCCAGGGTCAGGCCAGACGTAGCAGTCCTGCAGCTACTTCTGCTCCTTTCCCCACCTCTCCACTGACAGCCACGGAGCTGGGGAGAGGGGTAGTTCAGCAGCCTCCTTGGAGGTTGCTGGAGTACACCTGCCTACTGGCCAGAAGGGCCAGTACAGGCAGGCTCAATCCCGCTCCTCCTGATTCAGCAGGTGAACATCTGTTGGATCAGGGGGTCACTACTAACTCATGCCGCTTCATTTAAAGTGCCATGAGTTAGAGTGGGGGCTGGAGTTGGGCATATTACTCTCATCTTCCCTGCCAGATCCCTGGTGCCCCTACTGATGCTGGAACTGGGCTCTCCAACTTTAATCTCCTCTACCCCTCCCCTACACTCTTAGCTTTCTCCTCCTTTTTACCTCCCATTTCTGTGAGTGGAGGAGCATGGGGGAGCTAAGAGTGAGCCACAGGTCACCACAGCCTGCTCTGGAGTCCATTGGTGGGTAGTAGAGGAGCCTTCATCATTTTGAAATTTTCCATTACCCAGGAACAGCACAGAGACATACAATATCCCTTAGCTGAAGCATTTTCTTTTTGAAACATTTCTGAGTGCGTTTTACTTGGAAATGTTTGAATTGTTACATCTGTCTATACCCAGAAATGGACTTCTATGCCTTATATTAAGCATACATGTGCTTAAGTGACTTCCTGAATTGGGTATCAAATATAATTTAGCTATCAAAAGAAATTCACAATGTTGGTTAGTAACAATCACAGAATTCTAAGAAAGCAGGGCTGGAAGGGATCTCAAAGGTCATTTAGTTCAACTTCCTGCTTGGCACAGGATCATCCTCATCTAAACCATCTCAGACAAGAGTTTTCTAACCTGTTTTTAAATTTTTTCCAAGGATGGAGAGTCCACAAACTCTCTAGGTAGCCTGTTCCAATGCTTAACCATTCTCATAGTGAGACCAGTCTACCTAATATCTAACCCAAATTTCCCTTGCTACAATATAAGAACCTCGCTTCAGAATGCCAGGGCTTCCCACCCTTTTTTTGTTTTTGCAGCTTTTTTTTTCTCACCCTCCACTCGCTGTTGATTTGGCACTTTTTTGTGGTCCCTGAGCTTTTTCGCAAAGACTGACCAAATCCACAGTTTCTGTGGAAATTGCAGAACCATGAATTTTGCAGGTCATAGGCTGCAGCCTACAAAAGTTCATGCATCTCTGAACAAGCTAGTCTATAATAGGGGCCAGCAACATTTTTGGACAGAGTACCAAAAACACATGCAACCTCTACTGGTAAGATGTTGGCATACCAGAGGTGGATGGTGGGGGAGTAACAAAGGGTCCAATCCTTGTGACAGTACAGCCCCAGCTTCTTCCCCACCATCTATCTGTCCTGATGCACTCAGGCCAAGCAAAATGCCTTCAGTGTCACACTGGCATGCATGCTGGGGGTTGCCTACCCCTGGTATACATGGTGCCACGCTGCCCTGCATTCTGCTTATCTTTAGGCTAATGGTTAACTACTTTCCTCCACCCTTTAGGTATTTGTAGTCTGTTACTAAATCATAGCCCCTCAGTTTTTCCTTCTCCAGACTAATCCAAGACTAATTCTAGTTCTTCGTAAAAAACTTCTTGCATACCTCTAATAATTTTTGTTGCTATCTACTAGTCTTTCTAATTTGTCCACATCTTTATTGAAGTTTGGTGTCCAAAACTGAACACAGTACTTTAGGAAAGGCATTATCAGTGCTGAATAGAGTGGGAGGATCACTTCCCTTGACTTGCAGGTGACATTCTTATCAGTACAGCCTAGTGTACTAGTAGCATTTTTTGCAAGAAGAGCATACTATTGGTTCATATTCAGCTTATGATCCACTATAACCCCAGATCCTTTTCTGCAGTACTGTAGCCAGTCATTCCTCAGTCTGTATTTGTGCATCCAATTATTCTCTCTTTGCACTAAGACTTTGAAATTCTTCTTACTAATTTAATTCAACTTATTTTGGACTATTTCTCCAGCTTATTAAGACTATTTTGAATCTAATACTAACTTGCAGTGTCTGCAACTCCACTGAATTTGGTATTTTCAAGTTCTACTGGGGTCTAATTCTACAGGAACGTAAGTTTTTATTTTTATTCATATCAAAGCTGCAACATGAACTTCCCCTGAAATACATTTGCATAACTTTCCACCAATATTTTACACTATGCCCATTTTTTATTTTCCTTTTTAAACCCATGTTACATCCAGGTGATATCCCAGAACCATTTATTATAAGTACACTGTACAAAGACAAGCAGACAAATACACATACACTAGCATCATGAGATATTGTTGTTGAATAGACATGTTAATGTTCACTGGAAAGGGGAAGAGAATGATTATTACAGTTCTAGGATGGAATGCATCAAAGACAATAATGAATCATTTGGGGGTATCTATCATGTTTGGACACAAGCGTTATATAATCATAAACCTTTTTTGTTGGGTTTTTTTTTGGTTTCGCAACATAAAAGAATTAACTCAGATAAAACAAGAAATCCCACAGGCCTAAATTACCCTGGAGTAAAATTGTTTCCAGTGAATGTGAATAAAAAATAATTAAAGAATACACCCCTTTCTGGAAAGTCCGAACAGGTTTAAATACAACTTTCTGGATATTGATGTATCAAAAATAGTTTCAAACAGACTTTGTACTCACTTGCTTTGTGTCAGGTCAACAACAATGAGATCTTTTTCCAGTAACACAACTACAGCATAGGGGTCTTGAAATTCTAGGAGTAAGAAATGAAACATAACATTTATAAAACAGTTTTTCCACCAGACATATTAATTAAATTAACCAAATCATGTAATCCTTTTACTAAACAATTACTATTTGTTAAATAAGAGTTTTGCAAAAGAAGCTTGAACAACTAGAAAACTTATCTGCAAATTGGAAAGTATGACCTTTGATTAGAGTCAGACACTAGTGGGAAAGGACCATGATGACAAGTGGCTTTGGGAAAGTATTTGTTAAAAACACATTGAGACAGAAACATCATGGTAAATTACAGCATGCTAACATGGTATTGAATGGACAGGAAAGGAGTACAGAAGACGTTCTCTTTGATGTCTTAGGAAACTGTATATTAACTCATCATTAAATCCAATTATCAGTGGAATGGGTATTGATGTTTTGCTTTGGACAGAGATGATCTAAAGCTTTATTCTTTGCAGCTGATTCAGCTTATTTGATAATGCATCGTGTACCCATTCCCAATAGTGTATCCCTCAGACCTCAAAAGAAGAGATTCACCAGGTCCACTATTTAAAATGTGAAAAGGGAGCATGAATGAAGAAACAATGTTAACAGAGGTATGCAGTAGAGATGGAAGGTGAAGAAAGAGGTGCAGCTGTGCCGCTGGCAGAGTCAGACTGTGTGGAGCTGAAAAAGAGATGTCAGAGATTTAGGTTTGCTCCTCCATTCCTTACATACCAAGATGCTCCTACAGGAGCAGACTCTGGTCTTTCAACCACTTTTAAACCACTTCCTTTGGCAAAAGCTCATTTTCATGTATGTTACCTATCATTCTGGAATTCAAATTCAGGTATTCTAAATTAGAAATTTATTTAAAGGTGTCGAGTTAAAAATCATGGAAAACTTTAAAGAAGAGAAAACAAAGTGTTTCAGCACAGGAGGGGAAAACTATTTATACCTATTCCCTATTATTATGTCTTATCTTTTTGCTGGGAAATGTTTTTCATAGTTAAAGGATACTTAGCCTAAATTTTTTTCTACAGCTATTAGGCCTGTGTTAATAGAGAAGTATTTGTTTCGGATTTGGCTGATTCAGAGGCTGATTTGATTCCGATCACTGTCCCAAATCAATTTGGCCGAGTCCATTCTGGAAGATTCAGTGCTGATTTGGAGAGATTCGGATCAGATGGGGAGAGGCAGGCACAGCCAGCTGGCTGCAGGTTCTCACACAGTTCCTCTTACTGTGTCTGCCTCTCCCCAGGTGGGTGCTGCCCTGCCCAGCCCAGCCCCATCTCCTGCCCTGCCCCAGCCTAGTCCCAACACTTTAAAAAAAGAAAAAAGCCCCGCACTCACTGGCTCTAGCAGGGGTGATTGGGGCCTCTGGGCACTTGTGGCAGAGCCACCCCACAAAGTGTAGGGCAATGAGGATCAATCCCCCCCTGCCTGGCACCTGTGCAGCAGCTGCCCCATGGAACAGGTACAGTGTGACTCAGCAGGGCACCGCATGCTGTCTGGGAGCTGGGGCTGCTGAGGCCAAGTGCTGCCAGGCTCCATTTGACATGTGGAGCCAGCCCAGCTCCCAGACAATGCATAGCACCCTGCTGAGCTGTGCTGCACTCATGCCATGGGGCAACTACTGCGTGTGTGCCAGGTTGGGGGGGTGATCCCCACTGTCCCCTACTGTCCCATGCTGCACAGGGAGGCTCTGCCATGAGTACACAGACACCTCAATCGCCACTGCCAGACCCAGTAAGTGCAAGGCTTTTTTCTTTTTTTTTTAAAGTGCCAGGAGGCTGGAGCTGGGTGGGGGATGGGGCCAGGCAGGGCAGCCATGGGGGATTCTCCCGCAGCTCCTCCAGTTGGGCCTGCCTCTGCCCTGGTGGGGGAATCTGTGTGGGCTACGCCCTGCTGCTGCTTGCCCAGCAGACATTTGAGCGGGGTGGGGGAGGCACAAGGCAGGCATAGTTCGCTCCAGGCAGCAGCAGGGCATAGCCCCCATTCCCAGCGCTGCCACTGCATGCCACCTGGTACAGGAGACACAGGATGCAGGTGCAGCAGCGCTGGCAGTGCGGGACAATGCCCTGCTGCTGCCTGCTCCCTTCTACCTGAAGCAAGCCATGCCCGCATCCTACCCCAGTTGGGCAAGCAGCAGCGAGTCAGAGCTGCCACTCCCAGCACTGCCACGCCTCCATCCCACCCTTCCCTCACCTGAGAAACATGCTCCCACCCTGGCTGGGCAGCTTGTCCCAGCCAGGGCCCCAAACCCACCCTCCCCTTCCCTCCCCCCTCTCCCAACTGCAACAGTCTTACCAGATGGAGTAAACTTTCAGCTGCCTGTTTAGTCTATAGCCAAATCCCTGAATTGGCCAAATCTTTTTGGAAGCTTTTCCAAATCGATTTGGATGTTTTGAATTGATTCAGAACTTTTAACTGATCTCCCAATTCAATTCAGATTTGGAAATTCGGTCCCCACATTTGGCCAAATCTCCTCGGTATCGAATCAGTCACCAAAGCTTCACATAGCCCTAATAGCTATGTAAATGTTGCAATACTGTTTCAAATCTACTCTGTTCAATTAAGATGCCACTAAATATACAGTTATTACTGTGTTTAGGTGCACTGTGCACAAGCGATGGGTTTAAGCACAAGCTTAAATACTTCACTGAACTAGGAAATTAATCCTAAAGAAATGTGCCAGAGTTGTAGCCATGAGAATTAACTTCTCTACTTATTTTTGAGCAATAGCAAAGTAAGTTTTTGATTCATCATTATGCTGCAACTTCAGTTTGGAAGGAACAGTACACAGTATAAGAGAGAGTTCAGTCACTGTAACCCATTCTTCATCTCTCTGCTGAAACAGCAAACAAACATTCAAACTGCTGTCAGCTCTGATGCTGTTTTCTGTGATGTAGACAAGTGTTGGTTGACAACTAAGATTCCCAACTCATGTAATACACTGATTGAACACCAAAATCTGGCCACTGCATTTACTTTTTTAAAAACGAAATCTTTCTTCCTTGATAAATTTGTACTATTTTTGCTTCAAACACTCACCATTTGGGTATGGTGTTTCACAAAGAGTTAAAAATTCAACTATAGGATGATCCATTTCAAGCACTGTAATTGCTTTTCCATGCATGATGGTTAAACTTGGTCTTCGGCAAGCTTTGTCATAAGACAGTCCACCAGAAAAGATTATAAACGGCTCACTGTATTAAAAAAAAAGCAATAATAAATTATATAATCTAACGCTTCTATACTGTCTATAAATCCTAGGTGCTTTTCAAATTAAAAAATGAAATTATAAAAGTAGTTAATCTGTTTGAGCTTTACTTTTAAAACCATTAATATTCATGAAGATTATGAAGGTTTTGTATTTTGTGTGCAGAAATATTTGTATCATTTTAAGATAGTTGTGCATTTATTTTTCCTTTGATAAGATATAACATTTTGGAATTAAGGTTAGAGTTATTATTTTCATATTTCTAGTGCTTTATATTAAGAGTCAGCATTCTGACAGACTCATAGTACTCAGAAATAAGGAGATTTATACAAATTGACCTATATATTAAAAAGGACTTAAAATTCACATGGCCAAAACATACTGTGACAGATTATGGTTTTGTTTTAATATTTCCTATTTAAATGTGCTCATGTTATAAGGTTACATGTCTCTGTATCCCTGACTAGTTTGTACAATGGAAAAAAGGGGTTAATTGTGCAACCAGAGCTGTAGTGTTCCACCTAAGCAGAGAGATGTAGACAGCTGTGCCTGTCTGAAGTAGAAGGCAGGGTAGACCTGCACCTTACAGACCAGGGGCAGGTAATTATTTCAGCTGGAGGGCCACTTTATGAGCTTTGGTGAGCTGTTGAGGGCTGCAACAGTAGCCCTGTCCTTTGACAGGTGCCCTGTCCCCGGTTGCCATCTTGGGACGAGAAGTCCCATCTCCTAAACGCTGACCTTTGCCACCAGAAGACCTTCCCCTTGCCTCCCAAAAGTACTCCTTGGGGGGTGGGGGTGGGCAGAGAGGGGAGGCTGGCATTTTGGAACTGGAAAAAAACAAATCATAGGCTAAAAGTCAAACATGTACTATAACATTTTATTTCAAAAATTATTTTTGTCTTGATTTGTATGTGTTTGCATAGCATATATAGAAGTGATTGCATAGCAGCTCAATAATAAAGTCTTACTCTTATATAGTGTGTGTGGGGGTGTTGGGGACTATGTGTGGTGCGGTTGAGGAGGTACAGCTTGGGCTTGTGAGGAGTTATGGCAGTGTGTGTGGGCAGGGTGGGTATATGTATATGTGGGAGGGTTGTGGAGGGATGTGGGCAGGGTATGGGTGCAGATGTGTGGGTTGTGAGGGAGGGTTGGGGGTATGGGGTAGCAAGGAGCAAGATGCAGAGAAAGGACAGCCTGCCTCTATTGCATTGGGCTCATGTGCAGCTCCTGGGATTTACACACCACTGGGGAGAAGCCCCATACAATGGAGCCGGCTGCCGTCCCCACTACCTGCTGCCACATGCACCTGCTAAGACTATGCTGGAAGTGGCAGGGAGCCCTGCTCCCTGCTTTCTGGTGGAGTCCCAGGAGCTGCACATGGCAGCAGGGAGTGGAGAAAGCAGTTGGCTCCATTGTGCAGGGCTTCCCCCACAGTGGCATACAAGTCCCAGGAACTGCTCATGAGCCCTGCACAATAGAAGCAGACCAGCCTGCCTCCTCTCCTTGTCACCACATGCAACTCCCAGAACTGGCGGGAGCTGCGCACCACTAGGCAGCTGTGCCTGCATGGGTCATAAGTGCCCTAAGGGTCTTCCCTACTGCTGCCACTGGTGCCCTAAGGGCTCCTACTGCTGCCACTGGTGGTGAGGGCTCTGGGCCACGGTGGGGGGGAATGTGGGGGTGTCCCTCCACCCCCACCTTCCTTAAAACCCCACAAACCCCACATACCACACCCTGCCCACCTGAGCTCCATGCTCCCACCACTTGCTGGCTGCGGGCCCTAGGCGCCACACTCCTGCCAGTCCCAGACCCAGGCTCCATGCTTCTGCCCAACCACAGCTTCCCTACCTGTTGCCTGGAGTAAGCGCTGAAGCAGGGATATGAGGAGGAGCCGCTGGAGGCTGGGGAAACCAAGCAGGTCTTCCAACAGCTGCAACAGTGGCAGCAGCGGCTCTGCCCAGAAGCTGTGCGTGTTCTCTGGGGCTGGGGCCTTCCTGCACATGAGGGTGGGAGCAAAGTGCAGCAGGCTGGGCAGGGTACAATTAACTCGTGAGTGCCCACGAGCTGGATGAAATTGCCTGGCAGTTTGGATCCAGCTCATGGGCCATATTTTGCCTGCCCATTATAGGCTAACCAAAGTACTTTCTTAAACACAAGCACGCATGCACGCACAAGATTTTGTGAGCCAAACTAATTCATCGCATATATAACTACTTTGGTCCATCTATAAGGTGCATAACTGCCCTACATTACTAAGTGCTATATTAGTGGCTAATGGGCAATAAACACACCAACTTGATTCCAGGGCAGCATTAGAAGAGACTGATATCCCTGGTGCTAGAGAGGCACCTGAGAGAAAGACAGTGCAGAGGCCATCTTGGAAAAAGAGACAAAGAATGACAAATGGCACATAGGCCATGTCTACATGAGTGTAGACTTTTGTTTCCCTGTGGATAAGAAGCAGCGGCACACCATTTGTTGCTGCTTCTTGTCCCCAGGGAATGCATTCTCTGGTGTCTGGCAGGTTAACCCAGGTGGGGTACGGGAGGCTGCGGCCAGCTACTGTGTCCTAGGAGCCTCACCTGGGCTCTTGGGGGCCAAGGAAGCTGCAGCCATGGTGCTCTTACAGCTGGGACCTGCTGGCAGCTGGAGAGTGGATCTGGCCAGCCAGGCTCTGGTTTTGGGTGGCACATGCATGCTGCCACCACATGCATTGCCCTACTTTTTTTCCCCCTAAAGGAACTCTGCCACAGGATCTACTGGAGCCAGCCATCTCCCCCCCACCCTCCCACAAGATAGCAGCACAAGGAACACCTACATGTATAGTGTGTGACACTGAAGACAGGTCTGCAGCACCATACCACATGGCCGCAGTGGTCTGGGAATGGCCAGAGAGTGCATCTATACATGAAGTTAATTGCTCCTAGGTACTGCATTTACACATGCACCTGGAATTGCAGCACACTGAGCTGGGTCAGAGCAGTCCTGGCTGGCAGAAGGCCCAGGAGGTCAGCCTGCCAGCCTGGGACTGCTCCAACCAGACTAAGCATGCTTTAAGACCAGGGACTGGACTATTCCTTCTCAGGGGAAAATCAACTGAGATCCTTGAAAATATTCTGAGGACGGTAGGGCTTTCTCTTTTACTCCCACATGGACTAGACCTGGAGTGGGTGGGGGCTGCAACTAGGGATGCACTAATAGAGAATTTCTGGGACAATACATGGCCAATTTTTAACAAACCATATTGGCTGATACTGATCTGATTCCGACATGCTGCCAGCAGCATGGAGAGTGTCATCGTGCTGGTAAGTCTGGTGTGGGGAAAAGGGGTGGGGAGGGCAGATTGGACCACTCATGGTGAGGGAGGGAGTGGGGCTGGAGCAGGGGCAGACACTGCACAGCTGGGGCAGAGTGCAGGATGGAGCTGTGAGCGGCTCATCTGGGGGTGCAGGGGAGGATGTGGTGGCTCCCGCCACTGCATGCACCCTGGGAGGGAATGGGAGGCATTTGTCCCCAGATCTGTATGTGGAGTGACGGTGGGCTGCTGCTGTGGGCAGGGCAGGGTGGCACCGAGCTCTTTCCAGTGGTGAGGTTGGGCCAGGGCTGCAGTTGGGGCAGGTGGTGGTAGTGCTGGGAGGGGAGTTATGGTGGGGGGCTTCAGGGGCCCCAAAATTCACCATAGCCCCCTTCCCAGCACTGCCAGCACCCATCCTAAGCACAGCCCCAGCCCAACACCCCACCAGGAAGAGCTTGGCACTGCCTCAGCAGCAGCCTGCACTCCCCTGTGCGCAGATCCGGGAGCACGTCCCCCCCCCATGAAAAGACTGGAAAGAGCATTTCAGTAAGGTCAGACTTACTGGAACTGAACGTTTTGACCAATGTAATTATTCACCTGAAACTAACATCTTTTCAAAAACTTCATTTCAAGATAAATTTAGAAGTGTTTGATTTTGTTCCTTTTTGTAATGACAAGTAGATTTTAAATTTCCACCCAGCTTCAACAGACTTCCCTAGGCTGTGGCTTCCCTCACAGAGATTTCTGTAAGAAAAGCCATGTAACCAAGTGTCTCAGGGGAAGTGAAGAACTGTGGATGTAATGCATCTGCTTGGCTCTACTTAGTGCAGATTTGCTCAGTGCGCACACACATACAGACTCTAGTTCTCTGAAGAGACTTCAATGGGATCCTGGAGCAGAGGGTGGGCAAAGGGCAGCAAAGTAATGACATGAGAATGACAGTGCTGTGGATGAGGTGGCACCCCCCATATTCTGCACAGGAAGTGTAAGCACAGTGCACGGGGAAAAATTTAGTAGACATTACAAAAAAAGAAGCTATTATTATATTAATGTGTGCCACTGCTTCTAAAGTTGTATATTTAACAGGTTTGAAGTGAATTTGGACTTTTATATAAATTCACATAAAGAGAAAACACACTTCATTTGAAACCAGTTAAACTCACCTAAGAACACCTTCACTCCACAAACTTTGAAAATAAAGAATTATCCAATGAAAGTATCTTTCTTTAACATATCGTAACTGAAAGAAATAACACATCTGCCATTTTCGAGGGCAGATGCCATGTTTTTATAAATAAGTTCTTTATATTTCTATCATGTATAGTAACTCACTAGATGCACCATAACCTCCATGATCACATTATAAGACAAAATTTTAACTCCAGCACGGGCTTGTAGTCATCCAAACACTGTTATAGTACAGTTATTTTTTGATGGGTATATTTGAGGTTATAATGCAATTGCTCAAAACCCATATTGGTGGGTACATGGTGTTGCTGCACATGATAGAAGTGCACTGTTAACAAAGCTATTCTCAGGGGAAATTTCTTTTTTCAAAAGCTATTCATAGGGCTTGGGCTCGGCCCAGGATTGTTTCTGTAGGTGTGCATTTACACGTGAAATTAACATGATGCAATAAACTCTGAAGCAGTGTGTCCAGGACAGCAGCAGTTTGAGCCAGGGTGGAGCAGTCCTAGGCTGGCAGTAGGCTCAGGGGGCAGCCCAGGGCTCTGGGTGGTAGCGTTAGGGCTGGCTGGGATACAAGAGTACTAAAGTATACAGCCATGCAGCAGCCAGCACCCTGTACTTTAATGCTCCAGCCAGCCCCTGTCACCATCTACACATGCACTTCATTACTTTGTACTGTCCCTGACCATACTATCTTACAGATGAGTTAATTAGTTTGCTGTGCCTTAATATCGGTGCACATGTAGACAGTGATGCTTTACTTTGGAGCTAATTCGTCTACTCCACAGTAAGGCGCACATGTAGATGCACCCTAGGTGCCTAAACAGGACCTAGATAAAACTGAGGCAGCTAAAATCCAAAGTATGATCCAAAGAAATGACTAAGAGGAATAAAAATCTCATTTAAGGACATTTACCATGTATATTGTATAATGTGTTGTATATTCATTTTTTACAGTGATTTCTTATCATTCTAGTTCCTGTAAATGAATTTTCATTCTTTATTGAGTCCTTATCCATTCCAGTTCCAGACTTGCATTTTAAAAAAATCAATACCTTTTTAAAATAAGTTTTAGATAGCATAAATTAGAAAAGTGACTACAAATTACTACATGCAGAGGCCATCTCTGGTGACTTGGTAACTTCCTCAACATTACAAAGATAGTCTATGGCTCAGATAGTATGTGGGGGGAAAATTCAGTTACACTGGGTTCTATACAGTGATTTAATTATAAAATAATCGTCTGGAACAAACAGCATATATTCATATAATTAAAGTATATCTCATTCATATGAATGTTCTGCAGTGCTTTGTAGGTGACAATGTTTATGAGTATCCCTATTTTACAAAGAACAATCATATACTGTACATAGATTAGACCTAAACTTTTCTACCGGTGAAAAACATACCTGCTTTTACAGGTCTTGTACTCTACTTTAAGAATTGGTTTACAGGATTCAGGTTTTTTTCCATCTCTCTGAATTTTTCCTGTGAAAAGAAAGAAGGTATAAACTTAACTAAATGTTCTAATTACCAGTATGCTGGAAAAAGAAAAGGTTATATAGATAGTACAAGAAAGAACTTTAAATGCAAACTGCACAGCAAATGGCACAGTGCTAATAACTATTTTCTCTTTCCTTGTGGCTATTCATTTGTCAAAAAGTAATTAGATTCCTCTTGTTCTTTTACCTGACATACTTTCTTTCTGCTCAGAAAATTACTAAAGTTAAAAGATGTGCGATGTTTATAAATTTTATTTCAAATGCACACAGCCCTTACACATTTCACAAAACCTGCAGATTTGCAAACACTGTATGAGGCACTGGATAGTGGCTCACAATAGCATAGTTTCCACTACTGCATGCATACGTGAGCCAAGCTTAAGGGCATTTAAAACATTTAAGCATTCATGGAGGCACTCAGAAGGCGCAAAAAGAGGCACACAGTCACTAATAAACAATGAATAATCCATTTATCTAATTTGGTCTATTTTTCTGAATTCTATTATCACGAGCAGCTCTTGATTCCCTCAGATTTATTCATTCTTCACACTGACCTGATTCAATTTATTGGTAAAGGTTTTTACTCTCTGGATTGACTGGGAGCAGTTTTTTAGCTTTTGGTTTTTTGTGTGAGTTCAGTATGCTTATATACGAAACTCAAGGGCTATTGGCTAGTTGTGCAAGTCACACGAGAAAATTCTAATTTCAATTGAGGGAGAAATCATTTGTAAAAAGCAGATCTTGCATATGTCTAGGATTTTGAAGTTCTCAAAAAGAAGGATAAAGTAAGCAGATTTAACAGGTTTTAGAAAAAGTTAAAATTCTCCTTTTTTTCTGAGCTACACCGATCTTGCCCAAACAAAATTCCTGGAAACAGTTAGACTCCTTTATGATTTATTGATTGGGATACGGTTAATTTTCTCTTGCTATGTTCACTCAAAGTAAATGCATATATTGCCTCAACTGTGACATCTGACTAAGTTAATTTATCTATCAATGGCAGGGTTGTTGAAAGAGGCTTAGAGAACATTTCCATTTCAATATCAAATAAGGGACTTAGTTTTCTATCTTTCTCTCCAACGTGTGTGAAAGCATCTATCTTACCGTGAGGAATTGTTGTCTGGAATGGTCTGCTAGGGCTTTTCAGGTTCCACAGCGTCAAGCTGCCATCAGAGTGACTGCACATGAACTGTTTCCCCTCATGGTGCCATGCAACAGAATGAATAGCCTAAAGAAAAGGCAGTGAGAATAGAGAAGAAGAGGAAAGCCAACATGAAACATGCAATTCAAACTAATAATTGTAATGTATGAGTTTCAGTTAGATTTCATAGACATTAGTGGCTGGAAGGGACCTCATGACATCATCGAGTCCAGCCCCCTGCCATAGGCAGAAAGTCTGCTGGGGTCAAATGATCCCAGCAAGACAAACATCCAGATGCCTTTTGAATGAGTCCAGAGTAGGTGCCTGCACCACCTCTGAGGGGAAGTCTCTTCACACGAACTCTAAAGAAGTTTTTTCTTTTGTCCAGTCTAAATCAGCCTTCCAAAAGTTTGGGGCCGTTAGACGTTGTTATTCCTTGGGGAGCCCTGGTGAACAGCTGTTCTCCCAGATCCTGTGTACCCCCCTTATATACTTGTAGCCTGTCACCAAGTCCCCCTGAGCCATCTCTTCTCCAGGCTGAAGAGTCTCAAGTCCCTCAGCCTCTCCTCATAAGCCTTGCCCCCTTGGCCTTTGATCATATGGGTGGGTCTCCTTTGGACTCTCCCAAGCTTATCCATGTCCCTCCTGATGAACTGGACACAGTACTCCAGCTGTGGCTTCACTAAGGCCAAGGAAAGCAGGAGGATGACGTCCCTGGTTTTGCTTGAGATACATTGGTGGATGCATGCCAGAGTTTGGTTTGCTTTGCCAGCCATGGCATCACATTGGTAGCTCATATTCATCTTGTGGTCAATCAAGACCCCCAAGTCTCTTTTGGTTGTGGTGCTAGTGAGTGTAGCACCACCAAGCCTGTAAGTATGCTGCTTGTTCTTCCTCCCAAGGTGGAGCACTCTGCATTTCTCTACATTGAAGGCCATCAGGTGTGGTCCGCCCACCTTGCGAGTGTGTCCAGGTCAGCCTGTACTCCCAGCCTGTCTTCCAGTGTGACCGCCTTCCCCCATAGCTTAGTGTCGTCCGCAAACTTTGCCAGTCTGCATCTGACACCTGAATCCAGTTCATTAATGAAGATGTTGAAGAGTACCAGCCCGAATACTGAGCCCTGAGGGACACCACTGGTCACCTTGTGCCATGTTGATTTGCTCCCATCAACTAGTACTCTTTGGATCCAGCCCCAGAGCCAGTTTCCCAGCCATCAGACTGTGAGATGGTCGAGGCTGCAGCTCCCCCGCTTAACCATGAGGACATCATGGGAGACTAAGTGAAAGGCTTTCTTGAATATCTCCATTTTCAGTAATGCAGAAGCAGTGGGCTGCCCTTTGTTTGCCTATAGTTCACCACCAGAGCTTGTCAGCATCCCTTTATAATACTCTCACTCAAACTGCTCATAAGACAAGGTAAAGAAATTCAACTATGTACATTAATGTTTATGTGTAGTAGCTGTTCCTAGAAAGTGCAGTTGTCCACAGATGCAGAGAATTTTATCTGAAGAGATTTATTAAGATTAAGATTTATTCTACACATACCATAGACCGGTCTGGATTGTGACAGTGAGCATTTACTATAAGGCCAGGCTACCTGAGAAAAACAAGGAACGTGGGTGAACCAGCTCAGAGTTCTTGTTCTCACCAAGCCTCTGACTTGGAGAATCCTTTCAGTCTCTCTTCCATAGGCCCTGGGTGGGAAGAAGGAACTTCTTGCAAAACTCGTCCATTGAGGGAGTCAGACAGTTCACGTGTGTATGTCGGGGAGAGAGCTCATGCTGTGAGATGGAATGTAAGGGGTGCATAAAAACATGACTTCTGAAATAAACAAGACTCATCTGCAGCCAGTTGCTGAGAAAGGTCCAAGATCACCGACTTTATTAAAAATATTTCAAATCATATGGTAACTAGCCAAATGTATCCCCTACACACTGCCCAAAAACAAATTTCAAAAACACCATCTCAACAAGCAAAGGATTTTTTATTATGGCACAAAGTATGACCAAAATGTACAACACCATAAAACTGTCCAACCCAGCTATCATTCAAAATATTCAGAATCAGTAGTGCCCAAGTACAACTATTTGATTTGCTACTAATCCCTATAGAGTTGCACTCCATTTGCAGAGCATCTAAGGACAGTAACAAATACAAAGCTCAGGTAGACCTTTAAGGAAAAGAAAATCAGTGGGCTTTAACTGGGGATTTCTATCCAGTGCAAAACAGCATGGTGCTTTAGTTGCTCTATGTGCACGAGTTCCCAAAGCAGAGCTACTGTAGCCACATTAGTGTGCTGCTGTGTGTGCACCAATAAGTGCTGCTGAGCAGCAGAACTTACTGGTATATACAGCACTGAACCATGTGGCCACGCAGCTTCTGGTTTGGGAGTGCATGTACAGAACAGGCCTGGTTTATTTCAACACAGCTGCAGCATCTCTCAGCATGGCACTCCCTTACATTGTATGAATGTAGTCATCAGCTTCAAAGGCTAAATGTGTGCTCAAGAACTTTCCTAAATAAGAATCCTTCCCTAAATATGGGCCAACGTGAGAAACAATTGTGCAGTTGTAGGAGGAAAGGAAGGAGGAGGAAATGTCAGGAGTAAATATAAAGGAAAAGAGAACAACAGAGTGAGGTCAAATTCAAAGAAGGAAAGCAAAGACCAAAAGGAATAGGGTTGATGGAGTTATGTGGGGAAAACAATGATTGGCAAGACAGCTTTGTGGTTGGGAGGATTTGTCACCGAGTCGCGTGACAGACAAGACATTTTGCATGGACCACTTGTACTTCTTGTAGGCTTTACTGGAGCACTGATCAATATATATATATATATATACTGCTCACACAGTGGCTTTGCTAAAGCATCAGTTAGAGTATGCCAAACTATCAAACCTGACCAATATATGAACTCCTTGCATAAACAAAACTTGGCACATGGGCCAGATGTGCAGTCCTGCCAGATGGGAGGAGGAGATGGCTGTACAAGGTGTAGAAGAGTCCAGTAACAAAATGATAAGACCGAAATGGGAACACTCAGCTCAGAATGTGGAACAAGCCCATGGTACAGGATGGTTTAAGATAATGAAAATACAGGTGGAATGTAATATATTATTTGGTTTGGCCTCTGTATAAAATGAGAATTGGGAAGTATAGGAATTTTGTACTGGCCTAGGGGAGCCTACATGGTGTTGTGGAAATACTGGGCATGCATGCTTTAACACCTTCTCTGTCAGATCAAAAGCATGTAAGGGCTATACTTTATAGAGAATAAACCTGGCCAAGCCTCTGCCACAGAAGCTAGCCTGTGGTCATTCTTTAAAACAAGATCTCCTGGCAGCAACTTTTGCTAGAACTGCAGTTCCTGAGACTTCAGCATTGACACCATATCAATAACACCCGATGAAGACAGTGACAATGACACCTGTTAGCCTGACAATGCAATCATATTATTATTAAACAAAAACCCAATGAAGTCACAAAAAATCTCCATAATCGAAGTGGATTCATTTTAAAAACATAGCACAAATGTTAGCTTATGAATGGGAACTCCAAGTCTGCAATGGTTTTAAAAAATATACGTATTAGAAATTTTTAAAAAGCTTTATTATTATTTCCTGTGAAATAAATGTTTAAAAACCTTTCCAATGAATAACCATTGCCAAATGAATTTCTCCCAACTGTTTAAACAGCACAGATGCTAAAAAAAAGCTTCTTGCTTACAATCCTGTCCTGCAGTATGTGTTACTCAGATTCTTAAAGTTACACAAGTGTACAAGTCCTTGTGAAACCAGGTTTTAAAGTCAAACACTAGAATATGGGACTTAAGAGAGGACAAGCACTTGAAGGGTTGCCTTAAAGAAGAGAGAAAGTACCTTTTCTCTCTTGCTGCAGAAAGGAGGACACAGACCAGTGGCTTGGAGTGACAGTAATGTACATTTAGATTGGATATCTGGAAATACTTCTTCACTGTGTGAATACTGAGGCAGTGGAATAAACCGCCTAGGGAAGTTGTGGACTCGCCATCACTGAAGAAGATGATGTTCAAGAAGAGGTTAGACAGTCACTGGTTGGGGTTGATCCAGGTGTAGCTATGCCTATTTTCTACCATGGGTATTTCCCACACTTCTGACTTTGCTGGTTGCTCCCATCCTATCCCCTCTGCCCTGTCCTCCTCGCTTCTTATCTGCTATATCTGTGTCAGGGTGTTTTTAAGCCACCCCAGAGGCATTGGATGTTGGCTACAGCTAAGGCAGGGGACTTCAACCAGGGCGTGTTGATTCGCCTGCTGGGACCAAAGCCAGAGGTTGCTGGCTAGAGCGTCTTGCCCCTGCACTCAGGGTCAGACTGATCACCATATTTGGGGTCAGAAAGGAATTTTACCTCATGGTCAGACTGGTATGGACTGGTGGGGTTTCTGTCTTCCTCTATAGTGAGGGGTGTGGTCTTCTACCCAGGCCCTCTTGAGTGTATGTTGATAAAAAATTTAGCCTTGTATATTTTGATTTCCATTTGGAAGGCTTACATTTCGGGTTAGTGCAAAGATTTTTAATATAGTCATTAAAGATCTAGAAGCAGGGTGGAAGAAGATGAAGACATGTTCTGTAATGATAAAAATCCTGTATGCAATTTCATTACTGAAGTAGATTATAGTTTTATAATGGGATTAGTGGAAAGTTTCTTACATGCTCCCGCTGCTTTTGTTTAATAGGGACTTTCATGAAGAAGATGACAACTATCTGCAGACAAAGCACCCCAACACGCACTTGAAAGACCATGGAGAAAGCTATTAACTTCAAGGATCAGATTCTACATCCTGTGTAAAACAACTTGTTAGCTTTATCTTTTCGGTGCTGGAGCTAATGGTTCAAAGGGCAAGTGACAATTAGAAGGTACTTGATTCCTGTGAGAAGAAAGTGATCAAAAGACTGAGTAGCTTTTAAAGCCACTCTCCTTAACAGTAGCATAGTTGAGGGAGTGCAACTGGGGCAGCGGCCCTGGGCACCTTTGCAGGACAGTGACTGCATGGCCTACAAATCATGTCATTAGTTTAACATCTGCCAGGAGGCTCAATGAAATCTCTTGAGAGCATGCAGTTTCAGTCATAACAGAAAACAGTATTTTATGACATCTGACGTATGGACAGTAAAATAAGACTAAAATATTGCAATGCCATTACATAAGCAGTTTAAGACCTTCAGCTAGCAGCACAATGCATAGTTTTAATTTTGATATAGCAAAAGCAAAGGGATGTTAGAAAATAGCAATAAAACAATTAGAAAGTCAGAGAAACTCACTGGTGTGAAAAGATTGGAAGGAGTGGAAATGTTCAGTTTAGACAGGCAACCAATTAAAAAAGACATAATAGGAATAGATTAAATGATGAAAAGGACTCAGAAGATAAATAAATGTAGCACTTGTGCTTATGGAATATAAATATAATGAACCATTAAATTAAACTGAAAAGTAAAACTGATTTAAGAAATATTTTATATAACATATTGATTACTAGAACCCATTGGTACAAGATATACGGAAAATCAAGAGTTTGTCAGAATTCAAACAAAGTTTAAACATTTAATAGGAAAATCCACTGTTGCTTTAGATAATCTAAAACATATCATGGACATACACTTCTCAACTTCCAGGATATATGCCAATCATAAAATAACATGATTGAAAAAGAAAGCTACCTGGCATCAAAAGTTAGTTAGGTTACCATTTAACTGGCCTTCATATGTATGCTAGGCATGTGTAAAGCTTTGGGTGCCAATTCAATTCGGAGGAGATTCGGCCCTGTCCCCAGGACGCCAAGAAGGGGATGCCAGGGCTATGGGGGAACCCCAAGCCAAAACAGAAGAGGAAGAAAGCCCCTACTTACCAATCACAGGGGCTGGAAGGAGCAAGGAAGCATGCCCGGGAAAACTGACTGTGCGGTTCATTAGCCGCACCCCTATTCAGGTGGGGCCAGGTGACATCACCTAGGGATACCACCCAGTGGAAATAAAAAGAAACCCCAAGGGCACTGGAGGAGGGCAGGCTGCCAGGGAGCCTGCAGGAGGGCCCAAGGCAGGCAGTGCAGCCCCGCAGCAGCTGACAGTCCAGAACAGTGAAAGCAGCTGCCGCTGCAGCGGCAGCAACTGCAGAAAGACCGGCGTGAGAGCCGGCAGTGAAGCCGGTGAGGGAGCCAGCAGCAGCAGAAAGACCGGCGCAAGAGCCAGCAGTGGCAGTGGCAGAGAAACCAGTGTGAGAGCTGGCAGCAAAGCTGGCGAGGGAGCCGGTAGCAGCGGCGGCACAGAGACCGACACGAGAGCAGGCAGTGAAGCCGGCGAGGGAGCAGGCAGCAGCAGCAGTGAAGCCAGTGCGAGAGCCAGTAACGAAGTCGGCAAAGGAGCCAGCAGTGAGGCCAGCACGAGACCCAGCAGCAAAACCGGCAGAAGAGCTGCTAGCCGAGGAAGAAACTACGGGGATGCTGGGCACCGAGAAGGCACTGGGGAAGCACAGGGCCCCATGGGCCGAGTCACTCAGCTTTCCCTTTAGACCCCAAAGGCGAGCACAGTGGTGGGTATTTCACATGGTGTCACAGAGGGTGTTAGAATAGGAGTGAGCGCGGCAGAAAATTAAGAGCCTTTCTGCTTTGGGTCGGAGCACGGCCCAGGATACCAGTTCCCACCGCCAGCGAGCAACGGGACGTCTGGGCGAAGACACAAGTAGGGGCCAGTGGTAATGCAAGCCTTGAAGACCCGTGGCTGAAGGTGGTGTTTGGCTGGGGTGTAGGGGAGGTTGGAGCCCCGTGAGTGCCCACCATGAGGCATGATGACCCTGGAGGCTCCCTTGAAGGAGACCCCCTCCACTGAGGATCCATCAAAAGTCGTGGCAGCAAACTTGCGGGGGGTCTTTTGACATCAGCCAAGGTACCTTCTGGGGTTCTCCCGCGGGCCCAGGACCAAGCAGATCAACTACCCGGGCAAAAGCAGCATGGGAACGCTTTAGAGCATAGGTGGGCACAGGCCCGATTTGGCAGCTGAATCTTCGAATCCAAATCGAATCAGGAGACCAATAAAAGGCCTGAACCGATTTGGAAAAGATATCAGAGAGCTTCGGAGATTCAGGCAGCCCTCGCTTGCTGCTGCAGGGAGCTGGACCCGAATTCTGTGCTGGTAAGTAAGGGGTGGGGGAGAGGGGGCAATGGGGGAACCCCCCACCAGGCCCCATCCCCTGCCTGCTCCTCCATCCTCCCTGAGTCCCCCCCAAGCCCTGCCCACTCTCCCAACCCCCCTCCCCCCCGCCCCAATGGCTACCCTGCCTGGCTCTTTGAAAAAAAAAGCCTGCACTCACTGGCTGCTGCCAGGCAAAGTGGGGGGCAATCCCCGCTGCCCCCCATTGCATGGGGGGCTCTGCTATGAGCCCCCCAACCCCTACCCACTCTCCCAGTCCCATTGATGGCTGCCCTGCCTGGCCTTGACTCCTGGCTCTTTAAAAAAAAAAAAAAAAATAAAATAAGGCCCCCAACTCACTGGTTGCTGCAGCAGCCTTGGGGCTTCTGGGAGGTCATGGTAGAGCCCCCAGTGTGGCACAGGACAGTAGGGATTGCCCCCCCCAGCCTGGCAAGGGCTGATGAATTGGGGCTTTTCCCCCCCTTTTTTTAAAGATCTGGGAGCTGGGGCTGCGAGAGTGGTTGGGGGATGGGGACTCATAACAGAGACCCCCACACAGCATCAGGCAGTGGGGGACTCTGGGGATTGCCCCTCCACCTGGCAGCAGCCCATGAGCTGTGAGCTTTTTTTTCAAAGAGCCAGGAGCTGGCGCCGGACAGGGCAGCCATCAACAGGGCTAGGAGAGCAGGTGGGGGACGGGGCCGATTCAGAGATTTGGCCAATTCAGTGGAAGCTGAATCTCCCAATTAGATTCAGCCCCAAATCAGCCAAATCCAAATCAGCCAAATCTAAATCCGTATCCGAAGTGAATACTAGCCGTTTTGCACAGGACTGATGTATGCTACCTGCTTTCTTCAGTAAATTGTGCAGTATAATTCTTCAGTTTCTCAAAATAAAAAGAAAGGAAATCATGATTCATTGTCTGTACAGTCCCATTGTACACGGTGTCCTGCTTTTTATGTTCACATCTTTGCCATTTGCCTTATGTTCAACAAACAAATCAATTTCCCATTTGTCAGACTTCCATTCTAAAAATCAAGCAAAATTTCCAATAATTATCAATATGTAGGCAACATCATTATAATGAACCCATTAAAATAGCAGACAAGAAACTGATGCATGATTAATTCAACAGGAAAGAATGACATTTTCAGCTGTGGAGCTTTATACAAGTTGAGAACACACTGAAAAGATGAGATAAGGGAAAGCCAAATGCATACTGGAAAGATGAAATAGGGAACGGAGAGAAAAAACTTGTACATAAAAATTGACAAGTATGCTACTTGAATAATGAGGTGACAGCTGTAGGAGGCAAGGGAGTGAAAAAGGAATAACAATGAAAGGATGCATTTGGGAGGGGAGATGGGTAAAGAAAGGAGTGCAGGTCAATGTGTGAAATATTGGACAGAAAATGATAGAATAAGACTTAGAACCTTCTTACAATTAAATATTATAATACAAGAATATGGCATACCATTTCAGAATGAAGACAATTACACTGTAAATGTTTGCTTAAAAAATGAAACCTTAAAGATGCCCTCAAGCAGAAACTTGGAAAATCCGAAAGGTATAAATGACTCTTCAAAGAAGCAGCATGTACAGATTTTGTCATCTTTGGAAGTATTTTATTTTGGTCATTCCCAGAAACAGAATACTAAACTAACCTGCTGGTCTCATTTTGTAACAACACTCTTAAGTTCCATATTTGACATATTCCACCATGCAAACCATCAGCAACAGCTCAAGGAGCCACAGTTAGAAAGCCACTTCAATTTTCCCGGAGCCCAACCTTTAGAGCTATTTTCCAGAGAAAACATATCGGTTATGGAATGGCAGAAATGAACATGCAATGACCCGGAAGGAAGGGAGTTACTTCCTATGACCCAATGGCTTCCATCCCAGTCCAATACCACTACCCTTAGATCTCAGTTTGGGTAAAGTCCTACTTCTTCTATTAAGGAATACAAGACAAAGAGGATTATTTAGGGAACTAAATGTTTACGTGTTCCTTATACATAAAAAAGGAGCAAAAAGAGAAGTAGGGAAAAATTACTGCCGGGGCCTCTTTACAGAATCTCCCTTTGTTTCCTCTGCTATATTTGTCTGGGTGGATTATATTGGGAACTTGGTGAAGTAGGGGCTGTGTTTTGCTAGGAGGTGCAATATCATACATATAATAGCTGTATTTTAAAAAAATACTCTGTTGAATACAAGAGCTGAATTTTCTTTGGATTTCCCAACTTTATTACAAATTGCGAGAAACAGAGTATGAGACTATAACATTGAAAAGATCTGCATATTGGGATCCAGATCTCTGTGTAATAAATGCATATCTGTTTAATATCTTGTTTTTAGCAGTGGAAATACTGGAGTGGAAATATCTAGTAAAGATGACAATGGGTGCATCTACACAAGACATTTACTGCAGAGCTGCCTAATTAGCTCCACCGTAAAGTCTCAGCATTTACACAAGTGGCCCTATTATGCTGCAGTAAGCTAATTAAATCTGCCATAGATTAGTACTTATAAATGCAAGTACTATCCTATCGTGGCATTATTTAGTGCACAGCAATGCACCTGTAGAGGCTGACAGGGTTGACTGGGGCACAAGAGCACTTCAGTGTGGGGACTGACTGCCAGTCCTGCACTGGAGCAACCTTGTGCCCCAGCCAGTTATATACAGCATGTTGAGCTGGGTTGGAGCAGCCCTGAGCTGGCAGACCGACCCCCTGGACCTCGTGCCAGCTGGGATGCTCCAACCCAGCTCAACACACTGCAGTTCCATGCGCATATGAGCAATAAACTCTGGCACATATGTGTAATCTGTGCCACTCCAGCGGTATTTTTTCCTAGGTGCTTATAGGGCATTTTTGGCACTTGTGTGTGTGAAGGAATTCCATTCCTAGATACTCAGCTCTTTGCACACGGATGACTGTGTGCTACTTGAAGATCATACAGAATGACCATAGGGAGCAGCAGCCACTAACAAAATCAGAAAGAAAAAACAGATGGAGGAGCAGTACAGAATGGGGAAGCTTTGCTTCACTAGGAGCAAGGGGTCCGTTTTGAATTCAGGGCCCTCTTTCTTTCAGGCCAGCAGACCACCCCACTGAACCACAACCTACTACTTTTTTTTTCCCTCCTGGCTCCACAGATCTCTTTCCCATAGCCAGCTTCAAACAAAGTACCTCTGATGGTTACCATATCATATAAGGAAGCATGAATGCCTTGTGCCTGCTGAGGCTGGGGGGGCACACTGACTGCCTGCAGGCGGTAGTGGCAAGTGGGGACCGCCCAAAGGCGGCCACGGTGACGTTGGCAGCGAGGGCAGGCCAAGCGGGGACCACCCACAGGCAGACGCAGCATTGTCAGTGGTGGGGGAGAGGGGGAATAGGCAAGTGGCAATTGGTGACCGCCTACAGATGCTGCCAGCAATGTCAGCGGTGGCCAATCTCAGGGGGTGCACATGCACCCACATGCATCTCTCATGCTTCGCCAATGTAAGGAAGTCAGAACATATCTAGGTTCAAACCTTCTCTGGGTTAAATGGCCCAGAACCCAGGTCTGCTGGCTGCCTAGGGGAGCACCCTAGCCACTAAGACTTTCATTCACATTTTGTTGTTACCAGTCTGCTTGACTATGTAGATGTCCTTTTAAATCCAGGAATACCATACCCCTGGACATGTAGGTGCCCCAAATGTCCTGTGGATGTCCAAAAAAATGCCACTTAGATGACCAGGAAAGAAAAGTGCCACCCAGGGTCCATCCCTGATGGTGACCAGCCCATACAGGTCTATCTAATGTGTCTGTTATAGTCTAGCACAAGGGTTGTCAACTGGGGATACGCGACAAGTCCTAGGGGTTACGTGTGGGTGGGTGGGGATGAAGTACCACCACACACCATCCCACACCGCCATGCAGGTGCCACCCACCTGGGCAGATGCAGGAGGTGGAGGAAGCTCACACACGGCAGTTGCCACCGCTTCGCATTCAGCTGTGCACTACCTGCCCCACAAACGCTCTGCGACTGGCCACATGCCTCCCCGCTCCCTGACTGCTGGGGGCACACTGATCCAAAAAGGTGGAAAACCCCTGGTCTAGTAGCACTGACAGATGCGAAACCCTCCCCCCAAAACCAGCATTTTACCAGAAGAAGCAGTACATTAGGGCTCTGTAGCATCTGTATAGATCAGGCACTTCAGAAGGCTTTTTGGTGCTTTAATCTAATAGTTGATTCAATCAACTATTAGATAAAAGAGCCATAAAGCCCCACTGAAGCATCTGATCTATACAGATGTTGGGCATGCCAGGTCCATCTAATGTACTACCTCTTCTGGGCACGCACTGTGTTTGGCATGGGGGTGCACCAAGCTTAAAGTAAAGACCCAGGGGGGGAGGGTCCACATCTATAAGCAGCCTAGAGTAACAGAGGTAAGTGTTGCAGAGGCTTATGCATTAGGCTCAGAGGTCTCAAGATCTGATTCTTAGTGCTAAAGATCCATCTATAGGCATTGCATCACACAGTAATATGGTATATTAATAGCTGCAGAACTAGCAATGCTTTTAAAACATATCACCTGCTTCCTAAGACAACTGACACACCTTTTAAGACATTCTTTTTCTGAATGAATGAAAAAGTCTTACCTCATCATAGTAAACTCTTAAATCTGCTCTTTTCGATCGCAAGTCCCAGAGCACTACAGTCCCATTTTCATAGCCTATTAACAACTGGTGGAGGAAAACAAACAATTACCATCTCGAGTTCAAAACATTTAGAACTATTAAAGAAATTCATGTTTGGCATTAAAAATAGTTTCTACTCCTCTTTCATGCACAAATAACGAATGGAGAACAATTTCAGCTTTCCGGCAACAATTTTTCACCAAGCAAAAAATACCTCTTTTTGGTAAGAGACAAATCTTGAACACACAGTAAGAAACAGTTCAATTTAAGCTCATCTGGCAGACAGATGAAGAACAGGGACAAAATGATGAACACTACAATCCTATCTTCATAGTCGATAGACACCGAACTAGGAATACCAGATTTGCTTACTGGGACATGATACCCTTTGTACGGTTCTCTTGAGAGCTCTAAGGAACCTTGGGAAGCTCGCTTAGATGTTGATGAGCTTCACAAGTTTGTCAGATCACAAGGGCAGATATGGTATTCCTGTACATTTACCAATACACAGTTTTGTACATAGTCAAGTCAGCAGGGGCAAAGCTCCATTCTGTGGAAAAAAATCTTCATTTTGAAAATTCTCCATTAGACGTATAGCATATGGACACCATTTCCCCCACTTTTCCTTATGTAGGAAACAGCCTGTTAGGTGAGGAGGAGGATTTTACAGGATGTGCTCAGCACCTCACACAACTGCATACTCAGATTCCTCATGGCAGTGAAAAATTCAAGTGTCATTGGAAGAAGAGCTAGCGTGGCCACAGGTAAGTCCTTTCTGGCCCTGTTCAAGAAATGCTAGTGTAACACCTAAATACACTTGGGATTGTGTACGGTCAAGTGTGTGCTTTTGGTAGTTGTATACTGTGTTTTTATGTGGGCAAGATGGCCACTGCTCTTCTGGACATGTGCTCAACAGGGAGAAGCTGCAGAAACTGGGGACTTGTGGGGGAAGAGGCAGAGATGGGGGAGGAATAGAGTCTGGGGGCAGGCGGTGCAGATGACAGGGAGAGCAAGGTTGCGGGAAAAAGAAATGGGTAAGGCAGAGGGCAAGGGGGCAACCTGCCCCTGCCACCGCTTTTTCTGCTGTAGCAGTAACTGGAAAACTACAACTAATGTATAGATTTTCCAAATAAAGAATCTATTTATTGGGGGATTATCTTATATTCAAGTAAATATGGGAAAGCAAAACTCATTTGTCAAATGGGGAGACAAAGGAACAGTTTTTTCTGAATTATGATATAACTGTGGTAATGCAGGATAATGCAGGGTAACCCAGGATTCCTGTAGGACTTGGATTCATGAATGTATTTTAACAATCAGAGAAAGTTATGCATTAAACCAAAATTGTGCATGAATTTTCCATCAGCCATCCCAAACTCCTTTCAAAATATCTGTCTGTATAAAGTATTTTAGAAGGCTGACACTTCAGGTTGTAGTGTGAAATAAAAAGTATGACTTAACTTCTACTTTCTATGGGATAAATTGTCTGGCAACTCCCCTTAACTGTGAGCATCTGGTGAGAAAATATAATGGCAGTACATAGCTTTCGATCCTGGAAACAGTTCACTCAAGCCCTCCAGTTTCCTTGGCACCAAGGGACAACTTTTTGTAGTGAACAGCTATGACCAAAGTAAGCAGCCATAACATTAAACTTTTACTTAGTTATGGATACATGAGAATATTTGATGACTATACAGCTTTACTGGGTTAAAAAAAATAAAAAAAAATATTTTGTTTAGTGAATCAGCTATTTTATACTGAATGTCTAGAACCTGTTACTATACTAAGAATTACAAATGGAAAGTCTCTCAGCTAAGCCAGGTCTGAGAGTTCATAGTGCCATGTAAACTCATTACGTGAAGGTACAATGTATAATACAGTGCCTGGTTTGCATTTTACAAACGTAAGACCAATACCTGAAACTTAAAGAATTAAGTCCAAGGCCAAAAATCTGGAGGAATTCCAGAATATTAATCATTCTTACTCTAATGAAATCCATATGGGACTCTGTACCACAGTAAACGTGAGGAGACATTCTGTTCAGAAAGCAAGCTGCTAATTGGATAGCACTGGTATCAGCGTGCCATATGGTACTCTGGGAAAGCAGATCAAGATAGGGAATGGTTGAGAAGAAAGCCTTATCTTACTGCAGTTGCTCTCTCTACTGGTTACCATAACTTAAGCAGAGCCAGGTGTCCTGCGCAGGAGGAGCAGCGGGTAGGCCTGAGCTCCAGCCCCTGTTCAATTGCTGTCAAAGTTATCCCTCTTTTAGCTCCATTCCTGCCCTGTCCCCAGGAGGTCCTCGTGCTGGAGACCCCCAATGCTGGGCCACGTTGAGGGCCAGAAAGCAGGTGGGAGCATCCCCGAGAGATTACCCAACGTGCAGGGGCTGACTAGCCAACTAGTTTTTTTTGCACCCCCCCAAGCCAGCGCCTAGAGCCCATGCCTGCTTGTCCCCTCGCCCTTAGGAAGAACAGAGATACAGAGAAGACAAGTATCTGCATCTAAAGGTTAAGACAGAAAAAAAAGGAAAAAAAATAGATACTAACACTGATGCCAGGGTTTCCATCCTGTATGTGTGTGTTCCCCAGTATTCTTGTTCAATGATTTGAAATTTCAACGCATCTCAAATTCCTATTCTGAAACTTCCAATCCCGTGAGAGTACATACTGAAGGGAATATCTATGACAGCTATTTGCTTGATATTCCTAGTCATATCATACCTCTTGCTATGGAAGTCCATGTAGTTTACTGATTGGTGGTATTATTATTATTATTGTTGGTATTAATGACAACAACAATAATACTATCCCAGTACCAGTGAATGTCCCAACAGATGATGAGGACTCTATTGTGCTGGCAATCATGCAAACTGTTTATTGGGATTTCAGGTGGCGAGAAGTCCTGGTGAGAATGCCCTTGTCTAGAGGAATGGCTCAACTGACTGACCTTAGATTAGCACTTCTTCTCCCTGAACTACTTTTGCTGATGTCACCTGCAGGTTTCTCTTTTATCATCATTAAGGGCAGCTCACAAACCAGATCTCCGTATCTACTTTATCTTGGGGTCATGCCACCTGTTTTCTGTTGTTCCAGTGGCATCAAGCAGCTGGAAAGATAGAAGATCTCTCAAACAGAACTACCAGGTGTTCACTACTTTTAAAAGTTATGCTTACTAGCAAGTTCCCAAGTTTAGTCACCCATTATTTAAAATCTTGGTTTTAAAACCATTTAATGGCATCTGCATTAAGTCTTTCCTTACTGATGGGAAACATCCACTTGTTGCAGTTGGTAATTTTTCTTGATGACATAATAAAATACAGTAATTCCTAGAGATTGCCAGAGAAATAATTTCTCCTTGGCCTAGCTGGTTCAAGCTGAAAGTCAGCAAAAGCTACATTGATGTAGAGTAGCAGCCTCAACTTTTACTTTAAAAACAAACCTTCTTCTGAATGTACTACAAGATTTAATGAACTCTGATTTGGATAATTCATACTCCTTATGGGAGTAAACATCAGAGGCGAGAGAGAAAGGTTACCACAAAATGCTTTGGTTTTTTTCACAGTCTTGAATCCTCAGTATCATCTGGCTAAATGAGAAGCAAGGATGGAGTGGGCCAGGCTGGAGAAACTTTGATTTAGTTTTTTTTTCTGGAGAACATTACTATACTCAGAATATAAAAGTTAGCAGAGCAAAAAAGAAAGAGTCAACCTGGTAGACACATATTGAATTCCAAAGATTTCTGACAGATTGAAGCATGGGACACCAGTATCAGGGCTGGGAGAAAAATGGCTTCAGAAGAGGGTAAAGCCCACAGCAGCATGAACTCTGAAGCTGTCTGCTTGGAGGAGCCATGGTCAGAGGCTGGATTTGAGGTTTGTCCTGCTTCATATTTGACAGGTCTCAATGTCTTTATCTTTGTTTATGAACAGCAGCAAGCTTCAAGTATGGAATGTTCTCGTCAGTCTTTGGTAGGAGAAAAGAGGTATACTCCATAACTATTCATTTGCAATGCATGCTTAGCCAAATTCTGAAGCCTTTATATCATTTTTATTAGTCTTGACTCAAGCCTAACTACCACTGAGTCACTGGACATTTTGCCTGGATTAAGACTATAATGTATCACATTGTTTATAACACAGCATTGTTCTCAATATAGTAGTATAAAGGGAAATATTTTCCAAAAATTTTCTACAGCAGGATTTTTTTTTAGAGTGACCTTGAAGTTGTATAATGAAGGCATATAATTAAACAGTGAGTGAATGACAAGGAAAACCTACTGAGGTCAGAGAGAGCTATAAAACATTACAA
The DNA here is from genome assembly GCA_030014935.1 of Caiman crocodilus. NCBI lineage: Eukaryota > Metazoa > Chordata > Crocodylia > Alligatoridae > Caiman > Caiman crocodilus. The sequence continues at coordinate 117,916,047 of JAGPOW010003648.1, read as the reverse complement.
AATTTGACATTAATTATTATACTCACTTTCCCCTCATCTCTTGGACTATCACTTAGGTGTACAACTGGGCCAGGGTGAGTCTTTGTGGATCTGCAAAATAAAAGCAATTTAAAATTATGTAAACTCTTTGTAGAAAAAGTTGGTATTTGCATTAAATATGCTCTGTGTTAGAATTAAGCCAAGGGAACCCGAAACAGATTGAAAGTAAGTCTGAAAGCCACTAAGAAGATCGTACATATCTGAACATGATCTAAACCTTCTAAAACCTCTCATTTTCCCTGTCCTTTTCTTATTCAGACCATTTCAGGAAGTTCCATTTGATGCCAACTCCTTGTTTCCCTTTCTTTAATCTGAACCCTGCTCCTGGAATAGCAATAATTTCTCTGGCTAATTTCTGGGTGTTTTTCCTTTCCATTTGTCCCCATCATTTTTTCTCTCCCTTGCATGCAAGAGAGCCTGCTTTTCAAGATATTCTGTCAGAATTTCATTCACTGATGGAGGCCTGCCTCTGTAAACAGATAAACATGGAAACCTTCATGAAAGACTATGAGATTCAAAAACAAGAGCAGCCAGCCAATAATGGTTGCCCAGTGGCGAGTGGTAGGATTAAAAAGCAGTGAGAACTGAAGACACTATGTGTTACAGGTACAAAAGATTTTTTTTCCCAAGGTCCAGTTCAAGACTTGAAATACCAATTCTTTTTTTCTCTACAAAAATGTTGCCACTTTGTTCTCAGAATTCTATGCTATTTTGTGATTAATTCCAGTAACATGTTTCTGAACAATCATTACTAATATTTAATAAGCATGATGCAAAATACAAATTTAGCTACAGTGTACTCCACTCATATGCACATTAAATGAGTACATGCACATTAGGTAAGTATTGGACTGCAAAACAAAACACAAAAGTCCCAATAACAAGTACTGGTTATCTGCATATCAGTTAAATGCATAAACCTCTTAAGAACATAACTTTTCAGCCCCACTACCTACTTTGTAATATAATTGTATTCTATTAAAGTGCACCCTAACTGGCACCAGAAACAGTGAAGGAAGGGCTCCTGCCTAAAGGCTGCTATTAGAAGCCTTGAAATTGATGGGAGGTAGTTTCAGGATAGCTATTAGAAATGAGAAGAGATAGTAAAACTTGACTAGCTAGTAAATTTTCAAGGCTTCTAACTGCAGCTGTGAAATTGGCTATTAGAAACCTTGAAAAATCACAGGGGTTAATCGGCTTCACTGCTGATATTAGAAACTTTGAAAATGATCAGACTTAGCCAGTTTTGGGGCTGTTAAATATCACAGCACAGTGGGGGAGATGGGTTACTTCATACTTAATGAGCATTGCTTATATTAAGTTCTGGTAATTTTATATGCAGGTTAGGACACAGCCTCTGTTCAGTCCCTAGGTCTATGCAGTTAAATTCAGTATGCTATAAATGTATGTAACAGGCATGTTTCTTTTTAAAACTATTACTGCCTATAAATGAACACATTCTCCATATATAGTGATGGAAATATATTCCTGTATTACCTCTGTCGGGGGTGCGTGTGTGTGTGCGTGTGTGTGTATGTATACACACACACACTAATTCCATCTATGTGTATGCATGTGTACACATCCCCTCCCCTACCACACACTATTAAATCTAAGTTTAGGTAAAGTATAGTTCATTTGTCAAGCAAGCGTGCTCTCTTTTTCCTTATAAATGAGATGCACTGTTTTGCAATACCAGTTTTCTTTTCACATGATGTTTCTTACTGGCTATATCTTCAGATGTTTTTGCAAAGTTGTCTTAATGAATGATTCTCTTTTCCATAGCTAGTTGATGTTATCACAGAATGAACAGAACATACATTTCTAAATATTTGTTTTCTGTCTTCCTTATATGGTTTTCATTTCATGAGAAATTTATCCATAACTATTATCTTCCAAATCTTATACACCGGGCAGGAGAAGCTTGGAGCAAATTTTTCTTTCAGTAGCTTAGTATGCTGGCTTCTGCCAGAATTTATTAAGATATCCTGATTTTGGTAGCCAATAGCTATCGGAAAGCCTTAAAAATAATTTTGGGATCCCTGGGTAAATGTGGAACGTATTGGCTCAGTTAACTGGTCCTTAATAATGTTTCAGTAATTTTGTCTTGGAGACAAGCTGTTTTATGTGAAAGAAACACCTGCTGTCTCTTCACAATTCATGTAACATGGTTCACAATTAGTCTGAGTAATTTTCCTTAACAGTTCTACAAATAAAATTAATTCTGCCTTGAGTTAATATTTGCAACTCTTTCTGGACAGTTTCTATATTTATATCTTGCTCCCAAACTTTCTCTCTCTGTTTGTGCTGACTCCGTGCTTTTATTTTTTTTTAAACTTCTCTCACAATTATCTCACCTATTGGGTATAGCCATTTGCAAGCAATTTTTATCTCTTGTATTTTCTGAGTTTTCAGGAGGCCCGGAGACACGTTGTTTTTGTCTACCTGAGATTTTTTTAAACATCTTTTAACTTTGGATAGAATCTCTGGAATAGTCCTGCTTCTGATTATTCAAAAGAACTTTAAATTGAAACTACCACCAATATCTTATCATATATTTTCCTAACTCCTCTGCCTTTCCACCTTAGAATGATACTTACAAAGTCCTTGGAGGTTTGTAATAGAATTTCTTTTGCTTTTTTAACACCTAGTGCAATTTTTTCTTTAGTAATATCTCTTCTATTATCATGTCCCTAGCTCTATCATGAGCTCCAGATAATAAAAAGGGATCTTTTATAAAATAGGCTATTATTTCAACTTACAGCAATTCCAAATATGATTCCTTTACCAATCTGTATACCAGCTTGATGGGATAAAATTTTTCTAGATTCACTTTTCTTTCATACTTAATATAAGTACTCCTTTCATACTTTCTATAATTATAATTAATTTTATCTGCCAATCCTCCTTCATTTACTTCCAATTTATTATCTGAGAATGGCAAGTATGTAGCTTATTAAGAGACTCTCAAAGTCATTTTTCTGCAAGACCCACTTTCACCCTTACATCCACAGACTCTGCTTCAGTACCTGTTCATACTGTCTTAATATCACACTACAGATCTTTCACTTTAAACAGTGGTGTCTTAACAGCTTGATAGCTGCTTGCTCTGGCTCCAGTAGGGTCTTAACCATTTCACCATCCCTATACAGCTAGTTTTATTATGAAGTGAGAAAGCTGGGCTTTGGAGAATGCCCTATCCACTTCAATTTACAAAACAATTTTAAGCCCCTGAGATTTCTTTCAGAGACGCTCTCTGACACAATTTTCCTTCATAGAGTTGGTTTCCAGAGGTGATGGGAGCAGATACCCTTTCAGGAGTTGAAGGGCCTAGGGATCATTTGACTGTCCGCCCACAAGTGCGAGGTATGAGTAACTCAAGTGAATTCAAGAAAGTTACATAATTTGTGCAAGTTAGAGAAAAATAATCTTATAAATGGTTTTAAATTGGAACTTTATATCTTATTTCACCCTTTCCTTACTACAAAAAGCAGTCATCTTTTACTTCACTATAACACAAATATAAATTAACCCAGTGTGATTGGATTGTCCCTTGATGACGTTTCACCTCCTTGCATGATCACTGTTGGTCTCTTCTCTCACCTGCTATGCGTTGGTGTTATAGTAATAAGAAAGGAGGGAAGTAGGGTGTTATCACTAATCAATGATTGATGATGTTGCTCTAGTTCAATTATACTCTTCACTGGGCTCCTCCATCCCTTACACCCTGTCCCATTCCACAGCTTACCAGTAACTGGACTCCAACTCTCCTGGCTAAGCCCCACTCTCAACCTTGGAGCTCTGGTTCCCCCAGCTGGCTTTCTTTTCCTGACTTGGTGGGCCAAATGGACTTTTTCTTTAGTACCCATGTCCACAGGCTGACTTCAATTCCCTGGTCAGGGATCCCTAGTCTCTGTCTTCAGCTTGCCAGCCCCTTGTACTCTGGAGCTCCAGCTGAGCCCGGATCCAGAGGTTTGGTTCCAGCTCTGGCTTCCATGCCACATCTCTATGCAGCCTGCATGGATCGTGCTGCTCTTGTATTTTCCTCTCACTGGGGTTCTTCCAATCTGCTGTACGTCTCCCTTTGACTTCCAGTAAAACACTCAGGGCCAATAAAAACTTGCTCTCATTACCTGGGGGCAGGTCTTGCCCCAGCTAGCCTCTTCCTCTTTTCCTGGCCCCGAGGGAATGTGTCACCAAAGCTTGCCCATGCTCACCTCAATGCTTCTCGCTCCCGGTAAGTATCTGGGAGGGCTGTGGTCCAGCAAGTATGAGTGGACCATAACAGAGCCCAGGGCCAGTGCCCTTTTACATTCAGATAATATACTTCATACTACCCAGGGATCCCAAAATTATTGGTTTCCAGAAGCTAACATTGGCTACCAAAATTATGGTATCTTAATAAATTCTGGTAGCAGCCAGCATAAAATTTTAAGCTATTAGAGGAAGAATTATCTTCCATCTTCAGTGGGATAGCATATAAACTTGTGGAGATAATAGTAATATTAATTTCTCCCTCAGACAAAAATAATGTGTATTATCTCTTAAACTAGATCTACTGACAACCAGGCTCACTTAATCAGTGTTAAATTGTACATTTATATTAAAATCTTAAGTGTGTATATGCAAAAGAATTTGTTCCCAGGTACAATGAGCTGTAATGATTAAGTTTGGAGACCATATGAATTGTATGACTAGGTCTTAATCTTACATAATAGGAAACAATTTTCTGCCAGCTATAGATATCTGTGGGTGATTTTTGCCATGATGCATATTTGGACAGGCAAAGGCTATAAGGGGTTAAAAGGACTCCAGGGCTGGAGACTGATGTAGAAGTCAAAGGGCACATACACCCCAAGTCTATCCATCAATGTTTCATTCTAGAATTAAAGAGACCTGCTTTTTCCAATAAAAACTGCCATTTTTTTAAAAGCAGTAAACTCCAGTCAGCTCTCAATAATAAGAAGGCCCTGCTTTCACTACTTGAAATGAAATCATAGGATCATTTAGTTAAAGTAGCACACCATTTATTTCTCTCTGATTTCAAGAACGAAATTTTTTCCCCATTTCCCCACTTCTTGAAGCCATTATTTCAATACATTCAACACAGTCCTCCGTCTCTTGTTAGCCTTCGAAGACTGACAATCAAATACCTTTCCAGCCTCTCCTCAGTCTAAAAACCCTCTATTTCATACAATTATTTTGTCTTCTGTACAGTGTCAGAAGCCTCATCTACCTTAAATTGCTAATTGCCAATTGAACTAAAAAAATAGCTCTTATTTGCTCTTTGCTCTTTTTAAGGCTTTCAGAAATTGTACTTTCATTTCTGTCTACATATTTTTTTCCTTTGGGAGACATGAAGATATATATCAGACCAAGGCAGTGCCCTCAATAGTGACCCTGCATTCTTTTTATGCATAGATAGAAATATAAGGCAAGGTAGATTTGTACCTTATAAACTAACTTCATCATAAACAATGGCTTAATTCATTAGATGCTGAATTCACTACTTGTCTGTTATTGCAGTGGGCAGGTTTTGGCAGTGGCCTTGTCTTCTTTATCTGTGACATGGTACTGGGTGTTCTTGGTGTTTTGAATAGTAAAGATTAAAGAAAAGCTTCTACCCAATGGGACTCTGGTTAGACTAGAAGATCCCATTAAACATCTCTGTGATGCTTAGTTTCAGTTCTCAAACTGTGGATCTGTGTCTCCAGAGATAATATCCTTGTAAGCAACAGCAGTAAAATGGAAACGAGAGAACAGACCTGATTACCTACCCATCAGCCCTATTGTCTCTCTGCAAGTTTGTGTACACAGAATCAAGCCCTTACCCCTCTAAAAGTACAAAGTTTCAAAAAGTTAAATTAATAAAGGATTGTTGGGAATGGAATAGATCTGGGCAAGGAGGAGGAGTCGGGAGATAAATGCATGGACGGAGGGGCAGTAGAAACAAAAGAGAAACATTTTAAGCAGAATATTCTAGAAGTCTGGAGGGATACGTTTCTGACCACAGCGTCTCCACTAGTGAGAGATCTAGTGAGGGACTGGTATGGTAGAAGGGAAAACCTACCATGGCAACAGGCTTGCCAGACTGTAAAAGGGGCCCTGCTTGGGAATATTTTAATAAAATTCCTCTGCCTTGGCCAAGATAGGCATGCATGCAAAATGCAAACAGTGCAACAAGGAAAAGCAAGGTCTGCTTGTGTGAATAAAACAACATCATGAGAAGTGCTTCTTCTCAGAAGAAAGCTGCTTTGAAGATGATGAATGGAACATGTCTGAACACGGAATTCAATGCAGACAAGTGCAAAGTGTTGGATGTAAGGAGAAGGAACCTGCAACTTGCCTATAGGCTGGGGAACACCCTTCTCAACAACACAGTGGCTGAACAGGATCTTGGAGTCATTGTTGACACCAAAATGAACATGACCACCAATGTGAGGAAGCAATCAGTAAGGCTAACCGCACTTTGTCGTGCATGTACAGATGCATCACAAGCAGGTCCAGGGAGGTGATCCTTCCCCTCTATGCGGCATTGGTCAGGCCACAGTACTGCATCCAGTTCTGGGCGCCACACTTCAAGAGGGATGTGGCTAACCTTGAGAGGGTCCAGAGGAAGGCCACTTGCATGGTCAGGGGGCAGCAGGCCAGGCCCTACAAAGATAGACTAAAAGGCCTGAATCTATTCAGCCTCCACAAGAGAAGACTAAGAGGGGATCTGGTGGCCATCTATAAACTCACTAGAGGGGACCAGTGGAAAATAAGTGAGGCTCTGTTCCCCCAGGCACCATCTGGGATAACAAGGAATAACAACCACAAATTGATTGAGAGCAGGTTCAGGCTTGATATCAGGAGGCATTATTTTACTGTTAGGGCTGCCAGGCTCTGGAATGGGTTCCCAAGGGAGGTAGTGCTCTCCTCTACCTTGGGGGTCTTCAAGAGGAGGTTGGATAGATATCTGGCTGGGGTATTATGATCCCAGCACTCGTTCCTGCCCAGGGCAGGGGCTCAGACTTGACGACCTATTCAGTTCCCTTCCAACTCTAGAAACTATGAAACTATGCAGGATCTCTAGGTTAATACATTTTCTTATTTTATACTTCTTTCTTAAGGACTGCCTGTCTTCCCTGTCCATATCTTTTGGGTGGATTTCTGGACTACTTGAATTCTCATAAAATATCTGAGCAAAAATATAGTTGTTACTTTATGGAACTATGATATTTTGAATGCAGTTGTGATGTAAAATAATGGCTGAAATAAGCAAGTCTTCCTTTTACAGTTTCACTTCTAAAGAAGTACTGAGTGCAATTAGTAATACTAAATGCTAAATGATCAGTAACGTAATGACTGCATTGACTTCTTTTGTTCAGAAGGATCCATCATCAACATATAGAATACTGATTATCCATCTTCAATATCATCAACTGTCTAGAGTTTCAGAGTTATCCGCTAACGATACCAGTGTTCTAGTCAAATGTATGTCACATAGCATATATCACTTGTAGCAAAAAGAAAAAAAAATCTCCATCACCCAGAAACAACCATAGATAAGTTTGTAATAAGAACCAGAAGATTAGGGGAAGAGCTAATTGTTGAAAAAAAATGCTTGGGTTGTTTATACAACAAACTCTCCTTCCCATATGGTTGAGAACACCCACTTCATTGATATGGTTTAGTCATTACAACCAGGCTACAGTCCACCCAACAGAGCAGATAGAGCAGGCAAATTGCTGGATAAAAGTGTATGAGAAAGAAATTCAACGGTGTGCAAAAAGTCTAGAGAGGAAAATTGTTTACCTGAGTCTTAATGAGTGAAGCAATGACCACAATGATCCAGTAATATGTGCTTGTGTGACAACAGAAGAAGGAACTGTCTACCTTACAGACACAATTGATGCATCAGGAAATGCACACACAGCAGAATACTTATGAGAAGTAGCAGTAAAAGCTATAACAAACTGTGAAAAAGAAATCAAATATCTAGTATGCAGCTTTGTCACAGACAATGCTGCAAATGTATCAAAGATGAAAAGAAATCCAGAAGAAAGTGAATAACCCCCACAAGCTAATACTATATGGCTGAAGCCCTCATTTGATGCACCTCTTAGCCAAAGACTTCAGTGCTCCAGAAATAAAGCCTAATGTTGCTAAAATTGTAAAATACTTCTGTAACAACCACTTTGCAGCAGCTGCTCTGAAGAAAGCAGGAGGAACCAAACTAACTCTTCTATAAGACATGCAATGCAATTCAGTAGCGAACTGTTTTGAGTGATACATTGAGAACTGGCCTAATTTGATGACAATTTGTGAACAAAATTATGCAACATAGAAGGAACTGTCATAGTCAAAGCTCTCAATATTGGGCTGAAGAGAAAAGTAGAACATATACTGACTATCCTGAAGCCTATTTCTGTAGCCTTGAACAAAGTGCAGGGAAATAGCTGTTTTATTGCTGATGCTGCTGAAATTTGGAAGGAACTGAGTGAGACCTTGAAAAAAAGAAATACACAATGACAGAGTTAAATTACAGGCATTAAAAAACAAATGGATCAAGCACTATCTCAGCCCATTTTCTTGCCAATATTCTCAATACTTGGTACCAGGGTCAATCCTTAACTGCTGAAGAAGAGGAATTGGCTATCACATGGGCATCCTGCAATCATCCCTCAATAATATCAACTATAATAAATTTCAGGGCTAAGGTTGAACTATTCAAGAAATATACGTTTACTGAAGAGGTTTTAAAAAAAGTCACACCAGTAAACTGGTGGAAGTCACTTAAGCACTTGGATCCATCAGATACGATTGAAGTGATAATCCAGCTTTTAACAGCAGTAGCTTCTTCTGCAGGTATAGAAATAATATTTTCTTCCTTTGGACTAATTCATTCTAAATTGAGAAATCACTTGGGAACTGCAAAAGCAGGAAAACTTGTCTTTTTTTTCCAGTCTATGAAAAAATAGGAAGAGGAAGGTAAAGACTGAGTTTGCTGCATAACTCAGTATTTTAAGTTTTTCATGTTGACCTGGCTGAAATAATCTGTTTAATTTTTGTTGAAAACACATTTCACATAACTAAAATAGTTAAAACTTCCAAAATACATATGCTTGCTTTGTTACAGTAACTGAAGAAAAATATCCAAAATGTGTAAACCTGTTGTTTTAGTTTAACAAAACAATTGAAATATCTGTTGTTTTTGGTGACAGTTGTTCTCCTAATGCAGCATGGCAAAAATATCCCCCAAATACCCATGAATAATATAGTGAATTGGAGACAGTTGTGAAGTCACTGGGAGGTGAACTATCTGCTTCAATTAGCTTTGGTAAAATAACCAAATCATATTTCAGTTTTCTGATGTAGCTGCAAAATTAGTCTGTAAAAAAATCAAAATAAATCACTGTTTTAAAATGAATAGGGTATACCTTTTATAAATGAAACCTACATCTATTGCTCAGTTGTGAATAATATGTATTAACGTTATGGCAAATAACAAAATGCAGTTTTTGTAGAAAATAAAGATTAAATCGAGGGTCCATGGCCAGTGCTTTAAATCGTGCTTTAAATTAATTTGATTTAAATCAAATCCACCTTGCCTTTTCCAGTCATGTGCTCCTTATTTAGGTAATCTTATCACCCCAGCTATCCATGGCCACATCCTCTTCTAACAACCTGCTCCATCCTCAAGAACAATATCTCCTCGTATTTTTTAGGGTGGAGGGATTGCTGTTCTGAGTAGGCTTTGTACAACCATCCAAGAAGTGGGGCAGGCATTAATGCAGAGTACAATGTTCATGGTTCAGTCAAGGCAAACCACATTGTAAAAGTACACAAAAAGTACAGAGGCATTGGACCTCCAAACAATGCAATTTTCCTGTCAAATTTCAACTTCATCTTCCAGCTGTTTCAACACAGAAGCCAATTAAGAAATAAGTACAACGAATATAGTGAGTTAAGAGTTGGTTGGTATTCCATTAAAAAAGCTGTACATTTCTCACTCAGATTATAAAAACAAAAAAAAAAACCGCCTTCATCAAGCACAAACCAGGCAGAGAAAATTTCAGTTTGACAGGTGATCGTTTCAGAAATGAGCATTCATGAACAGGGACTTAAAATTCTATAGGTTGTACAGCTTTAACTACAGCAGTTGCTGTCACTCCTGCCATAAATCAAAAATGAGCTGAACTTAAGAAAAAGGTAACACTGCAATTTTCTTCTTTGGGAAAGCCAATGTTAGTAAAAATTATTCTTGCAGTCTTTGGGGACTTAAGTCATGCATTAGCTATTAATAGCTTACAGGTGGTAAAAGTATTGTGCAATAATGCAGTTTAAAATAATGGCAAATATTAGGACAGTCCAGTTATACTATCACCCAGCTGGTTTTTATTATAGTTAAAAATATATTGTAATTTCTCTTATGTGCAGACAGCAGGGCTGCTCTGCAAGTATTGTATTGAAGGCTATTATTTTGTTAACTATATTATGTCAATGATATTAGTTATAGTGCTTGTGGGACACTATTATAGCTTCAATGAAAATAATTACAACTCCTGCACAGCACACTATACTGCCTATAGAAATCTTTTCTCCAAAATATATTTAATCTTATTGTAACCCTCCAGCTTGTTAACTGTAAACCAAACTGTATTTTATTCTGTGTCACCTATAATATTGCAGAACTGTCAAAGAGACAAGGAAGGTGTGTGCTCACTGCTACTGTGACAGTGAAGAGATTAAGATGCTGTGCAACCAATTTAAGGCATAAAATTACTGATCATCCAGTTTCGATAGAGGACTAGGATGCCCTGTGTGAGAGAGACAATGAAGTATGGTCACTTGAGGGTTAGCTTTAATAAAGCTCTGGTCTCTGCTGTAACGACATGCTCCTCTGCATGTGTTTTTTTACTGCCTACCACCTATATGACATTATGTCAAGAGTACCACCCATGGAAGCAGAATACAAGGGAAAAGCCATGAGAGAAAAGAACAATTAATGAAACTATTTCACAATGAGACAGAAGGTTTGAATTCCTCTGTTGCAAACAGAAAGAAGCTGGGGCTGGATTGTGAGAAGATGAGAGGAGAGACAAACACAATAAAGAGAATTTGAAGCTGAAAGACCAGCTCTACTGGAGCATGGACAGAGATTAAGCTGCCTAGCAGGGACAGAAACAACTAAGTAAAAATAACTTGTAAAGGAGCTAGGGCAGTGGAGATAATAGTTTCTATAGCACCTCCCAAATGCTTTCATTTGTCATGGTAGTAAAAGAGTGATGTTTTGCATTAATGGTCCAGAAATTATGCAAGGGGCAATGTTTTCTTAGGGTGATATTTTATTGGACCAACTATGTAACTGGCATAGAGTTAGACACACTATTGAATGCAAGACATTCTTCTTCTCTCTTTTCACTAATAGTGTGACCAAAATGGAGACATTATTTTGAGCAGTCGTTTTGCTAGGGGTGGTGGTATCCTGATGACACTGGCTATGCCTCATAAGCAGAAGAAGAAAAATATAATGATGGAGTAAAGTTAATCAGGAAAACAGGACAACCTCTCCAAGATAGCAAAAAAAGAACACAAGGGTGAACATTTCAATGTAGAATTTTAAAAAAATTACTAGCTGAACAGGAGAATTCAGGGATAGGAAAAGGGTAGAAAATGCACAGAAATTGTGGAAAGAATACTCCATCGTTCCTGGAAAACCTGTTCAGCTGGAGAAGCTAATTGCCATAAATGTCAGCGAAAGGGAACTTAAAATGCAGATCTTCCAAGTGGATAAGAATTGGCATATATCAAAAAGGAACAAGAAAACTGACACAATTTTTTTGATGGGGGCACTGCTGACAATGACAAAAAAACCCCCAACTGGATACATAAAATGGCAACAAAACAAAAAAAGAAAAAAGAGAAAAAAAAGAAATGGAGGGGAGAAAAAAAATCTTATGCTATACACTGTTATTGAACTATCAATAGCTAATCATGACAATGTTAAGAAACATGTTCATAACAGATGCTTCTGTGCCACTGGTGATGACTTATCAGGACAGCAAGGGAAATGTAGTCCCACTTTCACTGCAACCACAAAGGTTCACCTTACTGGACATCATAAATCTCCTCTCATCGGTGGATTCACAAACTCATTTACCAACTCAGCATAAGAATATTTGAAAAACTGATTTGAAAATGGAATGTGTGGCACAGGAAAAAAAATAGCTCAATTTCTGGAGGCAGATTAATCTTACACAAAGATAATGGTCACATTTTGACTTGTAAAAGTGTCTAGGCTTATTGCCTGTTGTCACCGTCTTTAGGAAGCTACCTTCATTTTAGATCACAGTGCAGAGAGAAAAGCAGATGCCACAGAACTGAAACCTCTCCTCCTGTGCAGTGAGGAGGCAGAGCTTTAATGCTATTTAGCCATGATGCAGCAGCCAGTATTTGTCCATTCAGAGGACAAAGTAAATCATGTGCCAAGGGTTTGGGCAGGAAAGACCAAATTAGGATTATGAGTGCTAATCCAGTTCGCCTCTAGCAGCCCATGTACAGGATCCCATAAGCCAAATAAATTAACAGGTGCTCTTGGTGCAAAAAAGCCAACTACTTACTGGGTTATATTAACAGAATTTTCTCTTGCAAATCAAGGGAAGTGATTTTTCACTTATTCGGCAAAAGTGAGGCCTCACCTGGAGTGCGGTGTCCAGTTTTGAGCCCTACACTTCAAGAAGGATGTGCATAGATTGGAAAGGGTTCAGTGGAGAGTGACAAAGATGATTAGAGGCCTGGGAAACATGATTTATGGGATAAGGCTGAAAGAACTAGGATTATGTAGTCTGTAAAAAAGGAGACTGATTAGAGATTTGATAACATTCTTCAGATATCTAAGGGACAATTATAAAGAGAATAGAGATATTCATTGTGGCTGCAGGGGACTGGACAAGAGGAAATGGCTTCAAGCTACAGGAGAGAAAATTTAGGTTCAAGATTAGTAAGAATGTTCTGACTATGAGGGTAGTCAAGCATTGGACCAGGCTACCTAGAGGAGAAGTTGTGGAATCTCCATCCTTGGGAATTTTCAAGAGCAAGTTAGACACTTCGTTGAATAGTTCAGTTAGAGATGATCCTGCCTTGATCAGGATGACTTTGTGAGGTCCCTTCCAGACTTACTTTCATGTGATCCTATGGTTTTATGTACTTTCCAAAGGCATATTTCCAATCTGTCCCTAAAGATACACTGAACTCAAAACTCAGCACAAAAGGCCCACTTAAAGTCCTCTGAAGACCAGGGCAGGCTGCTTTTTTCATCTCTCAGTCTTCGGAAGACCATTGCAGCCTCCTTACTCCATCAATCAGCCAACATTTCGTATGCAAATTTGAGAAATGCCAAGTCAAAGGAAAATTTAAAAAGAAAGTATGAGCACTTGGAAACAGAAGGCTTATAATACCTTTTTCATTACTTTTTTATGGTTTCCAAAGGACCTTCTGCTCATTCCTCTTTCTGCCTTCTGTGAGGGTTTGGATTCACTTATCCCTCTATACCATATTTCTAAGTAAGCCTATCTGCAGACACAAATTCAGCTACCATCTCAATGCTGCTAAATTACAGATTTCGCTCTCTCTTCCTCTCTAGACCTGTCTCCTCCTATCCAAACTAAAATCTCAGTTCATTTCTTGGTATCTCTCTTTGGATGTCTGGCTGTCAGCTAAAGTTTAATACAACTAAAATGGAACTGAACCTTTCTTCCTACAAAATCATTGCTGTTTGCCTGTGCGCTGATCGCTATAGACAGTTCCACCTTCCTGACTCTCACGTGGTTTCAGAGCTTCAGCATCATCTTTCACTCCCGCACACTGCACTGATCTGCTCCACCCCCCAGGACAGGAAGTAGAAGCCAGAGGAGGGATGGGGAACCAAAAGACCCCAATAACTGTAGTAGCTGGATAGCCAGATCAGGAGCCTGGAGACTGCAAATTAACTCCTCACAGGCATGGGTGTCTGGTGCCTCTTGAATCATGCCCCCCGACACCAGTCAGCAACTGAAGGGGTGTGGGGACAGAGTCCCCCCCAGCAGCCAATCCCATTGACCGAGGGGGGACGTAACCCGGCAGCCAATCCTGCTGGCCTGGGAGGAGGGGCAGGGTGTCCCCCACAGCCGATCTCACTTGCCATGAAAGCAGACATCAATCCAAAATCCCGCAGCCACTTCCAGGAGCAGCGGAGCCACTTTTGCCGGTGGCCCCGCTCTCCAGCCAGCACTTGCAGGGGTGGAGCACTGATGTTCCCACCTGCTCCCCTACCCACCAGCTAAACAGGGAGTGTGGCCTGGCAGGGGGTGCACCTGCGCTCTCAGGGGGTACACGTGCACCCCCATGAACCCCCTGCATGCTGCCCCTGCTCACAAGCCACGAGTTGGACAGTCTTGATCTAAGATAACGTAACACCTCTTCCCATCTATACAGCTAAGATTTCTTTCTGGGCTTGCATCATCTTTTGTGATCTTAAAAGACATGATCCTGTTCTGCTCATATGCACTCAGAAAGCTGCTTCACAGACTACCTTCCTACTGTATTGTGCAGACCATGTCTTCTTTTGTACCTAACCACTGGCTCCTTCTCTGTTGCATCATATACAATCTGCCTTGCAAGGTCTTTTATGGTCTATTCCTACCCAACTGATCACCTCTCATCTACTCCTGTGATACTGATTCCCACCTCGCATCAGGTCATGATCCTAGACAATGCTGTAAATAGTTTCTCTGCTTTACAGTAACAGACATTCTAGGGGCTGTTTTCCAAACAATTTTATATTCCTACATTTCCTATTCATGAAATTGAATTTCTCCCTGTTCACAAGGAAGTAGTGTTGTGGGACAGAATGCAAGGGCATCAGGGGCATGGCAAGTCTGGGGGGGTGCCCAGTGGGACACGACTGGGGAGGTCCCCCAGCGGCCAGCTGGTGACTGGGGTGGGGGTGAGGTTCCCCAGCAGCATGGCTGTGGCAGAAGTGCCAGCACTTCCACATGCAGCACAGTGGCAGTGGAAGTGCTGGCACTTCTGCTGCCGGCACTTCCACCACTGATGCGCCACTGGTGGAGCCAATTTTAGGGGAATGTAAGCATTATCCATGCCCCCCTACCAGCCAGAGCATTCACTGTCAGAAAGGGCACCAGCACTCTCAGGGGGTGCACATGCCCCCTCTATGCATCACCTATGGTCAGGGGGAAAGGGATTTGGTAGTGGGGGTCTACTACAGGCCATCAGGAGGATGAGCTGGACCTGGAATTCTCCAGACAGCTCTCAGAAGCTGTATGGTCAAGGGACATGGTTGTCATGGGTGACCTAAACTACCTTGACATCTCCTGGGAGGAGCAGTCAGCTAGATCCAACCATTAATGTAGGTTCTTAACCTGCATACAGGACCTTTACTTAGCACAAGAAGTATGCAGTCCCATGAGGAGAAACGCTCTTGAATCATGCCCCTCCTGACACCAGTCAGCAACCAGAAGTGTGGAGGGAAGGAGTCCCCCAGCTTGCCAATCCCATTGACTGAGGGGGGAGGTAACCCAGCAGCCAATCTCGCTGGCCTGGGGTGGGAGGGGCGGGGTGTCCCCCACAGCTGATCTCACTTGCCATGAAAGTGGACAATGCTGAAGAGCAACCAGCACAGATTCACAGCAGGCAGATCCTGCCTGACTAACCTAACCTTGTTTCTTTTTATGGCCAGGTCACAAAATGCTTAGACGCAGGAGTCAAGGTAGATGTCATTTACTTGGATTTAGAGAAGGCCTTCAATATGGTATCTCATCCTAGTCTCATAAATTAACTGAGAGGCTGTGATGTAGATGATTACATGGTCATGTGGGCGGCAAATTGGCTTAGGGGTCACACCCAGAGTGGTGGTGGATGGGTTGGTATTGACCTGGAAAGATGTGGGCAGTGGAGTCCCCCAAGACTCGGTCCTTGGACCTGTGCTGTTCTATGTCTTCACCAGTGACTTGGATGAGGGCATGGAAAGAACTCTGTCCAAATTCAGAGATGATACCAAATTATGGGGTAAAGTTAACATACTAGAGGGTAGGGAACGAATCCAAGCAGATTTGGACAGGTTGGAAAAGTGGGCAGAACAAAATAGGATGCAGTTCAACAAAGACACGTACAAAGTGTTGCACCTAGGGAGAAGGAATCACCAGCACAATTACAGGCTGGGGGAGGACCTTCTCAGCAGCACAGCCATGGAAAGGGATCTTGGGAGTCTTTATTGACACCAAAATGAACATGAGTTGTCAATGTGATGAAGTGATCAGTAAAGCTAGCCAAACTTTATCATGGATTAGCAGGTGCATGACAAACAGGTCTAGGGAGATGATACTTCCCCTCTATGAAGCATTGGTCAGGCTGCAGTTTTCATAGATTTCATAGACATTAGGGCTGGAAGGGATCTCAGAAAAACAATGAGTCCAGCCAACTACCCAAGGGGCAGGAAGTCAGCTGGGGTCATAGGATCCCAACAAAATAAGCATACAAATTTCTCTTGAAAGCGTTCAGTGTAGGTGCTTGAACCACCTCTGGTGGCAGGCTATTCCAGACCTTGCGGGGTCGGACAGTGAAGAAATTTTTCCTTATGTCAAGCCTGAAACAGGCTTGCAGGAGTTTATAACTGTTCAACCTTGTCATCCCTTGGGGCACTCTGGTGCACAATCATTCCCCCAGATCCTGGTGAACACCCCTGATAAACTTATAGGTGGCCATCAGTTGCCCTTGAGCCTGCGCTTTTCCAGGCTAAAGAGTTCCACAGCTCTTGGCCTGTCAGCATACAGTCATGCGTGTGGCTCTTCTCTGGACTCTCTGAAGCTTCTCCACATCCTTTTTGAATTGTGGAGCCCAAAACTGGACGCAGTACTCCAGCTGTGGCCTCACCAAGGCCGAGTACAAGGGGAGAATGACATC
>JAGPOW010003648.1:117777846-117898964 GCA_030014935.1 Caiman crocodilus | reverse complement strand
AGCTTCTCCACATCCTTTTTGAATTGTGGAGCCCAAAACTGGACGCAGTACTCCAGCTGTGGCCTCACCAAGGCCGAGTACAAGGGGAGAATGACATCCTGGGATTTGCTTGAGAAGCATCTATGAATGCAAGCCAGCGTTTTGCTTGCTTCACTAGCTGCATCATCACATTGAAGGCTCATAATCATCTTGTGGTCAATCATGACCCCCAAGTCTCTTTCATCTGTAGTGCTAACCAGCACAGCACTGCCGAGCCTATAAGGATGCTGCAGGTTTTTCCTCCCAAGGTGGAAAATCTTGCATTTTTTGGCGTTAAACACCATCAGGTTCTCATCTGCCCATTTCCTGAGCCTGTCAAGGTCAGCCTGGATCACCCTCCTGTCCTCAGGTGTGGATGTTTTACCCCAGAGTTTGGTATCAGCAGCGAACTTGGCCAGTGCGCTTCTGACTCCAATGCCTACATCATTACTGAAGATGTTGAACAATATAGGTCCAAGGACAGAGCCTGGGGGACCCCACTGGTCACAGGGCACCATGACAATTGACTTCCATCAACCACCACCCTCTAGGTCCGACCACAGAGCCAATTCCCCAGCCAGCGGATTGTGGTGGACCTGAGGCTGCAGTTGGCCAGTTTTGCCAAGAGGTAATCATGGGATGCCAGATTGAAGGCTTTTTTAAGTCAAAATATTTGACATCAATCTCCTCTCCCTTGTCCAGGTGATAAGTCACCTGGTCGTAAAAGGAAATAAGACTGGTCAAGCAAGACCTACCCACAACAAACCCGTGCTGGCTACCCTTCAGGATGTTGCTGTCAGTCAGTCTGTTAATAATGGCCTCTTTAATAATCTTTTCTAAGACCTTCCCTGGGATAGAGGTCAGGCTGATGGGCCTGTACTTTGCTGGATCCACTTTCCCCCCTTTCTTGAAGATAGGTACCACATTAGCCTTCTTCCAATCTTCAGGCTCTTCACCAGAGTACCAGGAGCTTTCAAAGATCCATGCCAAGGGCTGGGCTATGATGCTTGCCAGCTCCTTGAGTACTCTAGGGTGCAGATTGTCAGAGCCAGCTGACTTGAAGGTGTCCAGCCTCTCAAGGTGTTCCTTCCTGAGGTCAGCATTGACAGAGGGCAGGGAATCTCCCTCACCCAGGCCTCCCTGTCCTGTAATGGGCAGGGGCAACCCGTGGGACTGATGCAAGACCGATTCAAAGTTGTAGTACCGCATCCAGCTTTGGGCACCACACTTTCAGAGGGATGTGGACAACTTGGAGAGGGCCCAGAGAAGGGCTATTCATACAGTTAGAGGTCTGCAGGCAAAGTCCTACAAGGAGAGATTGAGGGACCTGGATCTCCTCAGTCTCTGTAAGAAAAGGCGGAGAGGTGATCTTGTGGCTGCCTACAAATTCATCGGGGGGGCACCAAGGAACAGGAGATGCTCTGTTTACCAGGGTACCCCTTGGAATAACTAGAAACAATAGCCACAAGCTGACAGAGAACAAATTTAGGTTAGTCATCAGAAAGAACTTCTTTACAGTAAAGGTTGCCAAAATCTGGAATTGTCTTCCAAGGGAGGTAGTGATCTCCCCTACCTTGTGGGTCTTTAAGAGGAGGCTAGACATGCACCTGGCTGGGGTCATCTAACCTCATTTTTTTTTCCTGCCCAGAGCAGGGGGTCAGACTTGATGATCTACTGAGGTCCCTTCCGACCCAAACATCTATGAATCTAAGGGACGCATCTGTACAAGCAGTAGTTTGAGCCTCCACCTAAAGTATTCTTGTGGTGAGGTTTTGGGACATTATGGGTGCTGACAGATGTGCAGGCCCCCACTTAAACTCATGGCACTTTACATAAAGCACCATGAGTGAGAGCACTGCCCTCCCACCCCTCAACCCAGCAAACGTTTGCCTGTTGGGTGCAGTGTGGGGAGAATTGAGCCTGCCTGCAACTGATGCGCTGCCCCTCTCTCCCAGCCCCTGCTCCCCCCCCAGCTCTGGGGCTGTCAGTAAGAAGGGAGGGGAGAGGGGGGATGGGGAGTGAGCTGCTGGCTGGAGTTTCCCTGATCTGAGTTGGACAGAGAGGTGTGGGGAGGGCCATGAAGCAGGGGTTGGGGCTCTGATCCATCCCCATCCCCCTCCCTCCAGCTCAGGCCAGACAAACCCCAGCCAGCAACTCACTCCCCCTCCTCTTTCTGCTGCCAGTCCCAATTGTGTGATAAATTAACTCAAGTTCCTTAAAGCGCTCATTTGGTGAGGTTTAATTTGTTGCATGATCAACCACTTCAAAAGCACTCTGCAGCTGTGCATGTATCATGGCACAGCTGTAAAATGCTTTCCGGCAGCCAATCACACACAAAAAAACTTAACTTTGGTCTGAGCCCTAACTGACAAAAGCCATACTGCCCTGCTCTCTGGGCAATTTTCTTAAACTTTTTAAAAATACATACAACTTCACCACCTCAAGAAAAAATAGGTCGTTTAGATAATAAATAGGGGATCACACTAAATTATCCTGTTTCCTTTCCAGCTATTAAGAATTCTTTCCCCTTGAGGTTATCTTCTTGGTAGAAAAAACACCTAGGAGAAGGGAGAATTACAAACCTCCTTACAGTATCTAATTCACCAGGCCAAAACAAGCTTTTGTATTGTAATTATTCTGTTCCCATCCTGATCAGAGTTCATTTAGTTTAGTATCTACTTCCATCATGCCTCTGAGGCTTCCCTTACACTGGCTAGTTGAAAGCTGGGTGACCACAGGTCTAGGGCTAGGGCCAACAATCAGCTGGCTGACTTGCCACATCTTTAAGATAAAATGCCATACAAACCAGCCATAAAAACAATATTCATGGCTTTGCCATTTTAAGGCACCTTAAATTGGGTGCCCTCTCCTTGGATCATAACCTTGTTATGGTGGAGAGGCTTGCATGTTCCACTGACCCTCAGAGGTATGTCATCGAAAGCAGAGTTTCTCAAAGTGGTAGTCCGTGGACCGATGCCAGTCCATGAGCCATCGGTCACCGGTCCACAGCAAGTTGCCAGGAAAGAAAAAAATATATTTTCAGAAGCATAACACTGATATGTAATAGTGCCACAGTTTGTATGTTCCAACACTCCAGGTAACATCACGTTGTGCAAGGTGAGGAAAGAGAAAGAAACAGCTGGTCGCACATTTGTGTAGCACTGTTACATGCAGTTGCTGCCACTGGATGAACCGGGCACTGGTCCCTGGCCCACTGGAAAAAAAATTGCCAGTCCGCCACATCAGATAGTTTGAGAAGCACTGATCTAGAGACTCATACTCTTGGTAGGGTCTCCCCTGGTGAGCATATCTGAGGCGAGGTGCCAGACTAAGCATGGTCTACAACTTCTGAAGACTCCAACGGTGGAACAAGTGTACTTGAGGACCTGCTGGTTCTCTGCAGCTGTGAAGGCTGATGAGGGCTACAGCAAGATGGCGGTCTCCAGTTGTCTTAGACATCCTTACTACTGGGTTCAAGGCTCCCTTCTGCCAAGTTCGTGTGGTTGCTTGCACACCAGCTTCCCTATGTTAAAAGATGTCATGTGCAGGCCTCTGCCAGGGATCATAACATCTCACATAAACCAAGTCCTGCAGCAATGGATGAGTGGCAGTGGGGACAAAAACAGTGATTTCTGGGAGCCCCTATTCACAAATCTGCATATAGGCAGTGGTTGTGTGATGGTTGTTTTGCAGTTTCTGAAACAGAAGTACAATTCAACAGTTGCAGCTGTGACTGAGCAGTCCTCTTTAGGAGCCCCTCTGCTCACCCTGAATAGAGAAGGAGCTAGAAAAGGTGCCCTAAACATAGGCTGTCTCAAATCCCCCTGTCTGGATTGCCACATTCACTGGGATCACTTTACTTGTGGCCAAAACCAACAAAATAAAGTAATGAATTTTGCCACATAGAATGGCTACACTCTCATGAACAGCGAGTGCCCTGAAAGAAAAACTGCCATAGTAGCTAGAGAACTTGCAAGATATTACATCGAGATTGCTGCCCTAGGTGAGACCTGCTGGGCAGATGAAGTTTGGCTGAAAGAAGGAGGTGGCTATACTTTTTTTGGAAAGGAAAGTCACATGAAAAGAGGCACATTCACAGGGTTGGCTTTGCCATCAAGAACAGGATGTCAGCCAGTTTTCAGAACTCCCTGTGGGCATTAATGAATGCCTTATGACTCTCTGCCTCCAGCTCAGTAACAACCAGTATCCTACGGTCATCAGTGCATACTCCATCACACTTGATGATGCAGTCAACAAGGAACAGTTTTTCTGTGGTCATGACACAGTCCGGACTGCCACTGCCAAGGTAAACAAGCTCATCTTCATGGATGACTTCAAGAGTTAGGCAACACTCTGAAGTCTGGAGTAGCATCATTGGGAAAGAGAGGGTGGGGAAAGTCAATTCAAATGGTATCCTCCTCAGTAAATGTGCAGAGCATGACTTGCTCATCACAAATATTATCTTTAGACCGTGACAAATATAAGACCATTTGGAAACGTGCATGCTCCAATCACTGGCACCTTCTTGACTAAGTTATTGTCAGATTGTACTGATGTCCATATCACCTGAATCCTGAGAGGTGCAGATGACTGCTGGATGGACCAGCCTGTAGTCAGATCAATCATGGATATGCAGCTTACACAGTAAGACTGTAAGCAACTGAAAGGAATGTGGCATTCTAAGACCAAGCTAGATGTAAGGCCCTTCAACAATGCCTTACTGAGTTGCTTTCTGACCTACCTGATGACATTAAGGACATCCAGACACATTGGGAGGAGCTTAAAAACATTATTTACAAGGCATGTGCTGAATCAATTCGATACTCCACTTACTGTCACCAAGATTGGTTTGATGAGAACAATGAAGAAATCCTAGTACCTATGCATCAGAAGAGAGCCACTTTCTGTAGTTGGCAAAATTAACCCTCCAACCAGCAAAAACAAGAGGCTTACACCAGCTCAAACTGTAGTTCAGAGAAAGCTATGGGACATCAAGAACCAGTGGTGGCAAGCAAAGGCCATGGAGATGCAGAGTTTTGCTGACCAACATGACATGAGAAGATTCTTTCAAGCAACAGAAGCCATTCACAGGTCACATTCCAATGATCCAAACCCCTAGTGATGCCAGGATGGCTCCACCCTTCTCACTGAAAATGTACCCATCAAGCAATGCTGGAAGGAGCACTTCAAAACTCTTCTCAAACATGAATCTGAGGTCTCAGTTGCCACCAGCAAGTCCATCCCTCAACACCCAGTAACAGAACCTCTTGCTGATCCCACATCTTTCAAGGAAGTCAGGTATGCCATCACTCAGACCAAGAACAGTAAGTCACCAGGCCCAGATGGCATCCCCGCAGAGGTCTTCAAAGCTGGTGGAACAGCACTAGTGTGTAAATTTCACTAACTTCTCATCAAATTAATGGTTAATGAGGAGGTTCCACCTGACTTAAAGAATGCCAACATTGTGACCATCTTCAAGAAAGGGGACAAGTCAGTGTGTGGGAACTACTGAGACACTGCCCTCCTCTGCATTGCTAGGAAGATTCTTACTCGCATCCTTGTGAATTGCCTCCTCCCACTTGACAAAGATGTCCTTCCAGAATCCCAGTGTGGCTTTAGACCATCTCAGGGTACCATCGACATGATTTCTGTTGCATGACAGATCCAGGAGAAGTGTAGAGAACAACACTAGTAGCTATATTTATGGAATTCATTTACCTAACCAAGGCCTTCAACTCCATCAATTGTGAAGTCTTATGGAAGATGCTGGCTAGGTTTGGGTGTCCACTGAAGTTCAGTGTCCTCAGGCTACTCCATGACAGGATTACCGCCACGGTTCTTTGCAGTGGATCAGAGACAGACCCATTTACCATTCATACTGGTGTCAAGCAGGGCTGTACCACTGCCATCACCCATTTTTCCATCTATCTTGCTGTGATTTTGATTCTCATCTGTGACCGCCTTTATCTCAGAACTGGAGCCGAACATCGAATGGATGGCCAGCTTTTCAACATGTGGTGCCTTCAAAGCAAAACAAAAAAGTTACCAAGACTGGTTTCACTGACCTTCAGTACACTAATGACTGTGTTATCCTTGCACACACTGAGACCAATCTGCAGTCCACCGACAACCTTTTCTCAGGTGCCTATCAAAGCCTGGGACTCTGCCTTAACACTGGGAAGACCAAAGTGCTCCATCAGCCTGCTGCAGCACAAGGTGCCCTCTCCCCCAGATTACCATTGGCGGAGAACCTCTAGAAAACACTGAGCATTTCCTATACCTCGGCAGTCACCTCTCCCAGTCAGTCAGTCTTGATGTAGCAATTGAACACAGGATTCACTTTGCCAGCGTATCCTGCAGAAAGTTGCTTCACCATCTTTGCGGACTGATCTCTGCAGATGGAAACTAAGATCCTGGTCTATAATGCAGTGGTTATCCCCAGGCTCCTCTATGGGTGTGAGATGTGGGTGACATAACAGAGCCATCTTAAGTGCCTGGAATGGTTCCATCCGTGTTGCCTCAGAAAGATCCTTCACTAGATGGGAAGACCACTGAACCAATGCCTACATCCTTTGTGCAGCTAACACAACCAGCATTGAGGCAAAGATTATGAAACATCAGCTCTGCTAGGATGGCCACTGTGTGCAGATGGCTGACACTTCTCATTCAACTTAGTCATGGTAAGAGGACCTACACAGGACAGAGAAAGTACTACAAGGACACCCTGAAAGCATACCTTATGAAGAGTGACATCAACCCTACAAATTGTGAAGAGCTGGCTGGTAACAGGTCTCAATAGTGCTGCACCATACATCAAGCTACAGCCCACTTTAAAGAGAACTGTCTTGCTCAGGAAGTTGAGAAACAGCAGAGGAGGAAGGAAAGCACACAACATCCTGGCCAACAGTTGTGCTCCCCACAAGGAACCACTTGTCATATTTGTGGAAAAACTTGCAGAGCACAGATTGGACTCTTCAGTCACCTTAAAATTCACCAGTAAATTCCCTCTTCCCTGCCACCAGACATCATCCTCATATCAATGGATAGCCAATTCCAATTGGCACCCTTGCCATTCATGCTATGATAAACATGTTCAGTGCAGCAGAAATGTAACATGTAGAGAAGGCCAGAGATGGGAAATGAAGAAACTATGAGTTATAATCTGGCCTCTATAGCACCAATGGTCTAAAGCAGGAGTGGGCAAAATACAGCCTGTGGGCTGGATCTGGCTCATGTAGCAATTCTGCCCAGCCTGTAGCAGGTCCCTCAGCCCCACTAGCCCAGGCATTGGGGCAGCCTGAGTTGTGGTGCATGCAGCTGGTCCTGTCCTGCCCATGCTTTCCCAGCCAGCCTCCATGGAGACCGGCCTTCAGGAATGGATGCGGCTCCCTGTACAACTCCTGGCTGGTCTCCATGGACACCAGACTCTGGCCCCAGCCCCAGATGAAGCACCCACATCACAGCTCCCACTGCTGCCACTGCCCCTGCACCACTATACCTCATGCTGAGCCAGTGGGGCTGGGGCATGCCACCACCATGCAGGCATCCTAAGGCAAGCTGTGGGCTGGCACAGGACAAGGGTGCTCCAGCACTGTCCACCTCTCCTGGTCTCAGCTTGGTCCTGGCAACTGCTTCCAAGTGCATGGCACAGGGAGTGCTGCTGCCATCCCGAGAGATGTGGAGTCACTGCTGAGTTCATGCATCACCCTCTCCTACCTGCAGGCTGTGTGTTCCAGGCCAGGGAAGGAGACAGGCAAGGAGAGCGAGGCTAAGTTCTTCCCACTTGGTGGGCTCAGCAGTGACATGTGGCTATCCCCTACACACCCTTCCCTCCTTGGTCTCCCACGCTGTCACTGCCCCATGACCTTACCCTGTGATCCTACCTGCCCACCCTGTTTCTGAACACTGCTGCTCAGGGCCCCATCCCACATATGGAGTTTTGATGAGTTGTTGTGCAGGGCAGGGCAGGAGGAGTGAGTTGTTGTGTGGGGCAGGGCATGGGGGGTGGGGGAGAGGAAGAGAGAGAAGAGGAAGGCTTGCTGACCCAACCTGTGACAGCTCATCAAAACTGCCTATGTGGCCCTCAGGCCCAATAATAATTGCCCACTCCTGGTCGAAAGAGAAAATGGCTTAAGTAAAGATAATGCCTGAGACAAGAATTGTGGGAACAAACCTCTTTAGAGCTATCTTCCTGTCTCATCCCTCTGCAATGGGAAGTCTATTGCAACTCAGATGACATACAGTATTTTAAAATGCCAATTATAACATTTAGTTAACTGGATATCTTTTCCATGAAACTAAGTTTTTCAGGTTTTTGTTTCTCCTGAAGTTAAATACTGTTTTGATAGCAGGTTAGATAAAGTTTCTTATTGTGAGAAAAAAAAAACCTCTCTTGATCCTATGGGCATTTATACAAGCACTCTGGGAATGGAGGGCTGCTGCAACTAAAGTGCCTGTAGTGTCTTGTGTATTAGCATACCCTCACTGGAAAATGGTGGTGGCGTGCTTTAACTAAAGCTCACTGAATGAACTTTAGGGCATCCCCACCACCATTTTTCAGTGTGGGAACACTGATACATGCGACTCTGGAGTCTGCTGGAGCACCTATACATGTGTGGCAAGGCTGCTCTGATGTGTTGCAATTACAGTACATCAGAGCAGACTTGATTAATTCAGTCTGCTGGAGCATGGTAATTATCACACTTCAACAGACTCCAGTATCATGTGTATCAGTGTCCCCATGCTGAAAAATGGCAACGGGGGTGCTTTAACTAAAGCTTGTTCACTGAGCTTCAGTCAAAGCACTCCCATTGCCATTTTTCAGGGTGGGGATACTGATACACAAGACACTTTGGGAACTTTAATTAGAGTAGCTTGCCCCTCCCTCTCCACCCCCACCAAACCCCTGCACCACATATATAAATGCTCCTGGAGCATGGTAAGACTCCAGCAGACTCATAGTAATTACCACACTCCAGCAGAGTGTAATTACAGCACGTCAGGTTTTAATCCCTCTCTGAAAGCAAATATAATCAAGGGCTAGACTGTGACTCATAAATATATTCAGAGGAGAACTTTATCAGCAATAATGTACTAACACATTCTGGATACCCAGTATGTTCATAATCCTAAACAGGGATGGGCAAAATACGTCCCATGGGCCATATCCAGCTAACCAGGCCATTCTATCCAGCCCACAGGGCCCCTAAAAAATTTAGAAAATTTATATTTATCTGCCCCTGGCTGCCTTTCAGAGATGACAGGAGCCAGGGGCAATAGGACCCAGGGGGAGCCATCAGCAGATCCAAACAGCCAGAGCAGGAAGTCTGCCCCCCCTGGCTCCTCCCCACCCTGAGCCCCAGCCAGAAGCCTCTGCCTAGCAGGGGCTGCTGGAGGCTTCTGGCCTGGGGCTGTCTCTGCCTCCCTGCACTGAGGGAAATACAGATAAAGAGAAGGAGGAGAGGTAGAGCCAGGAATTACGTGGGACCAGAGCGCAGAGCAGAGGGTGGGCGGGCATGGGGAAATGGTTGCAGCAGGCAAGGGGAAGGGGCAGCAAGTAGGCACATGGAGCACAGGAACAGCTGGCCAGGAGTGTGGAGCCTGCACTTGTGCACTGGGGCCAGTGTCAGTGGTGCCCAGAGCAGGGTGGCAGGAATGCAGGGCTGGGCTGGCAGGGGCTTGAGCAGTGCAGCCCAGCTCTATTGAGCCCCTGGCAGCCCAGCCCCGTACGTCTGCTCCTGCCCCTTCCCTCTGCCTGCTGCAGCCATTTCCCTGCTCCCTGGCTGTCTACCTGCCGTGCTCCAGCACTACTTGGTTCCCAGCTGTAGTGCCAGGACCGCAGGGGCAGCTGGGACACGGTGCTGAAGTGATGCGGAATGGGGAAGCGGCAGGAGAAGTGCAGCGGTGAAAGACAGGGGGGCAAGTGGCAGTGAGTGGGAGCATGGGGCCCATGCTAGTTCCCTAGGGCTAGGAGTGGCAGAAATGTAGAGCCTGGGGTCTGCCATGGGAAGGGAAAGGCAGGCTGTGTGCAAACCCTCCCCCTCCCCAGCCACCTTCCTCCACACACAGCCCCCCACAAAACCCATAACCACCCCCCCCACAGCCCACATATTTAAACCCACCTGCCCCCCACAAAAGACTTCCTTTTAAGCTATTGTGCGATCACCTCTATGTATACTACACAAACACATGAAAATCAGGACAAAAATATTTTTTTAAATCAAATTATGAGTGTTATAGTACACGTTTGATTTTTAGAATACAATTTGGTAATTTTTCCGGTTCAAAGATAGCAAAATCCTTTGCTGAAAGGAGTGATTCTTGGGGGCAAGAGGAAGGACATCTGGTGGCAAAGGTCAGGGATTACAGGGAAGGACTTCCAGTCCCAAGATGGCAACCAATGGGTAGGGTGTCTGTCAAGGGGTGAGGCTACCCATGCAGCCCTCAATGGCTTGCCAAAACTATGAAAGCAGCCCTCTACCCAAAAAAATTGCCTGCCCCCATCCTACAAGCAGCATGGTCCATGGTGGACTTGACTAACCATGTGCTGGAGGAAGAAGAGAATTGGAATTCTGGCTCTTTATTCACCCACACAGAGCCAGCCACAGCCTAGCTTTACAGTGACGTAGACACAAATTATATTTAATTCTAAGTTCCAAAATTGAAGCGTCATTACTAGGCCTTAAATTTTGTAGAGAGTCTTCCTTTAAGGGTCATCAGTGAAAGGCCTTGAAGAAGTCTAGAACATGGGGTTCAAGTCACACTGTGAGAGTTAACACAGACTTCTGATTCCATTACTTGGATCATGAGTGAAAGAAGAGAATAAAGGAGGTAAGGGAGCTTCGGTGACCTCACATTCTGCTTCATGAAAAGTGTCAGGGTAGAGTCACTCAGAGATGAAGAAAATCTGGCTATGAGGAAGCTATAAGACATGATGAAGTTCTTCTTTCAGTTCTTCAAAGTTGAGGACTTAAAGGCAGCATTTTTACTTGGCATTGGGAGACTTCTATTCTAGGCTTTTTTATGGCAATAAATTCAACCCAGGCATACCTGCTTGGAGGCAAGAAATAACTTAAGCCACTGCGCAGCTTTGAGAGAGGTAACAGCTTCAAACTGATCCCATGTACTACACATACTAGCTTTGGTCTTTCCCAAGAGAAAACAAGCAAGGCTCATAACTATCCATTACATCTTCAAGGTGCATTTAGGGCTAAGTCTAAAGCTGCTGCTTTATATAGGTTTTTTGTCCTGAAAACTTCAATTACAAATAGCCAATGTGTAACTGTAAAAACTCAGAAACTTAAAGTAAAACTGGCCAAGAAGATAACAATCAAAGAAAACCCATGTCTGGGCCCCAAAGAAAACATGCTCCACAAATACAGCCAAACTGAGATTAAAAAAAACAACAGAAATATACTCCTATGGCACACTGTAATAGTTATCTTCATTAAGTTTAAAAGGTACTGTAATTTATACTTTTCTTATAAAACAACAGTAGTGCTGGTTCAGCTGCACAGCAACCTTAGAAACAGACATAATATAAAAACTAACACCTGAGAGCACTGTTTTTTGGTACACATAACCACAGGCATATTCTGTACTCTAACTCCCGTTGAAACAGCTGAACACTCTTCTGATTTAGGCATTAAGATTCTATTCCCTGCCATCAGGATCCAGAAATTTGAAATCTGCCCTTGGCACTTACCTATGCAGAAAAGGGAAAGAAGTTATACAAATATCAGGAAGCGGCAGCATGCAAAGGACTAATTGAACAGCATCTACAAACACTGCATTACAACTTAATCTATTTCACTTCAACCTTGGGTCAAAGAAAGAGATGCTATGTACATATTTCTTTGCTATTCTCCACATTTAAACCTAATCTCTGGCTAGTTCATTTTATACCTCAACTGCAGGCAAATAAATCTATGCCCAGTCAATATCAAGAAATATATGAGTAGGATGTACAGAGGGGAGGAGGCATCTTAGCTAAATTATATTTTCTCATTTTCATACATTGGGATTGAACCATCTATCTCCCTGTACTATTTACAGGCCTATGAACAGTTAGGGATAATCTCACTATTAAATATTCAGCACCCACATGGGGGTTGTTGAAATAAATCACACCTTTCCACAAGATTTAGAGCCTTGGTGGTAATAAGAGTGATATATGATAGCAAATCCTTTTGTAGCAAGGTGAAAATAAACACTTTATTGGTAGAGAGAGGTTTATTTTAGCTTTTAAAAATAAATGATAAAAAGATAGGACAATACAATTATAATTTTGTATGACAAACTGTCACGGGGTGGGGTCCCCAGGGATGGCTGCGATACCCCTAGGGCTCCCTGACCATGCCAATCCTGCCCAATGGGTACCCTCTTTCTCTCCTGCCACGCCTTGGTATAACTGTAATAAATAGGGAGGCTGCCCTCAATAGATTCATATATTGTAGAGTCGGAAGTGACCACAATGGATCATCGTGTCCGACCCCCTGCCCCATCAGGCAAGAGGACTGAGGTCAGATGACCCCAGCCAGGTGACTATCTAGCCTCCTGTTGAAGACCTCCAAGCTAGGAGATAGCACCACCTCTCTTGGAAGCCCATTCCAGATCCTGGCCACCCTTACTGTGAAAAATTTCTTCATAATATCTAACCTAAATCCACTCTCAACTAGTTTACACCCGTTATTCCTAGTCACTCCCTGGGGCACCTTAGTAAACAGCACTTCCCCTATTCCCCGTTGACCTCCCCTAATAAATTTATAAGTGGCCACAAGATCTCCCCTCAGCCGTCACTTGTGAAGGCTGGAGAGATTCAGCTCTCTCAACCTCCCTGCATAGAGTCTATCACTGTGCCAGGGCACTGTAGGTGCCCGCCACTGGTATAGATCGCAGCAGGGCACTGGGCATGCCTGCCTTGCTCCCAGAGAAGGGAGAAGCCGCTGCGGCCAAGCCCCAGCAGAGATAATGAGCTCAGCTGAAAGTTGCCAAGGCAACTAACGAGAGGCAGCTGATCCTAAGGGGCCAGGCCTGGCCCTTATAAAGCCCAGAACCAAGGCCGGGCTGGCAGTTCCCTGCCAGCAGCCGGAGGGGCTGGAGCTCTGAGAGACAGGGAATGTGAGTGCAGCCCATGAGAGCTCCAGAGGCTGGAGCGATGATGCTCAGTCGTAGCCAGGAGGCTTATGTGGTTATGGCTAGTTGCCTTATGTTCAGTTACAGCTGGTAGGCTTATGTTATGTTGTGTTGATTATATTACACTGGTGGTTTAGGTGAGGCTGTGAGGGGATGGAGGAGGCCTCATAGGAGACCCACGATAGCATGGGGATCCTGGTGCCAGTGTGGGCACAGCTAGCGCCCGTGAAGGGCACAACTTGCGGGGTGCAGAGACCCCAGGCCCAGAGAAGGGCATATGAGGAGCCCAGAAGAGGTGCTACTGAGGAGCCCAGGAGGGACGCTACTGAGGAGCCCGAGAGAGGGTGGCATTATTAGAGAGCCCAGAGTGAGCATAGGAAGTCCCCGAGCAGGGGGAAATATTGTGAAGCCCAGGATGGGCATGGCAAGGTCTGGCAGTGGTCGAGTGCTGCAGTAATCCTCTCGGAAGGCTGAGGCGCTGCAGTTACCTCCAGAGAGCAAAGAGTGGCACGGTTGGGCCCAGAGAATGGAGGGTAGGAGCGCGGTTGGCCGGACAGTCGGAGGCTCGAGAAGGAGCAACCAGTGAGTTGCGTGCGGGGGGTATAGACCCCGCGGTAGGAGTCAAGCCCAGAGTGGGCGCGTACATAGAGAGGCCCGCGAGGGGCGATACACTGAGAGAGGCCCGCGAGGGGCGATACATTTGACTGACCAACATCTACGACATCAGTGAGGCTTGGGACGTGGTATCAGGGGCTGGTAGAAGCCACATTTGGCCCTATTGGCCCTAAGACCAGGGTGCCTGGAGGGCACCCATCATACGGAGGGAACATCCTGGTGGGTCCGGGAGATCACAGGGATGAAGATCCCGGTACGCCGCGCCTAAGGCGGTATAAGGCAGCCTCCCATCATATACCTATTAAGATCAAAGATGTGGCAGGTGAGAATTGAGGGTGCCTTGGGCTGGACTTCGTGCGGGTGGAGGGCCTTCAGGAGATCACGGCCCTCCTGTAGGACCCTGCCGTGACAATCACGAAGGCCACTAATCATGAGTGGCCCTCCTCTGGACCCTCTTGAAATTCCCCGCATCCCTCTTGAAGTACAGCGCCCAAAACTGGACACAGTACTCCAACTGTGGCATGACCAGTGCCGCACAGAGGGGGAGCATCACCTCCTTTGTTTTATTAGTCATGCACTTGCTAATGCATGACAAGGTGCGATTGGCTTTGTTGATGGCCTCATTACACTGCCGGTTTGCATTAATCTTGGAGTCAATTATGACTCCAAGATCCCTCTCTGCCTCCGAGCTGCTGAAGACACTCCCCAACCTATAGGTGTGCTGGGGGTTCCTCCTTCCCAGGTGGAGTACCTTACATTTATCTTTATTAAAATGCATCTTATTTCTCTCTGCCCATTGATCCAGCCTGTCCAGGTCAGTCTGAATCTGCTCCCTGCCTACTAACTTTGCCCCATAACTTGGTATCATCAGCAAACTTGGAGAGAGTGCTCTCCATGCCCTTGTCCAAACTGCTGATGAAAATATTGAATAATGTCAGTCCAAGGACTGAATCCTGCGGGACCCCACTGCCAAGAAGGAACCAGCCACCACCACTCTCTGGGTGCGGTCCCTAAACCAGGTGGCCACCCACCTGACCATGTAGGTGTCCACTTCATAGTCTGCTAGCTTCCCAATGAGGACAGGATGCAAAACTGTGTTGAAGGCCTTTCTAAAGTCCAGGAAGATGACATCAGCCTCGGCTCCCACGTTCAGGCAGTGTGTGACCTGGTCACAGAAGGCTACAAGGTTTGTCAGGCAGGACCTACCTGTGACAAACCCATGCTGGTTTCCCCTCAGCATCGTTTCCCCTGCTGGGCCTGCACAAATGTGTTCTTTGATTATGTTCTCTAGCATTTTCCCAGGAATAGAGGTAACACTGACTAGTCTAAAGTTACCCAGCTCATCCCTTCTCCCTTTCTTGAAAATGGACACCACATTGGCCCTTCTCCAGTCCTCAGGGACCTGGCCAGAGCACCATGAGTGCTCAAAGAGCTGTGCCAGCGGTTTGTTTGGGGACGGTCCTGATGAACCTCACTGAACTCTGTGGGTTCTCAGACCCCGTTTTGGGTCCCACTCTAAAATGGATATCTCAGGACACCCTTAGCCTTATGGGCTAGATGTGTGGCTCCAAACCACCCCACCTCTATGCCCCAAGCCTTGCAGCTGGCATTCACACAGTGTCTTTCTGACGCCTTAGTTTCACTTGGCCTCTGGTCAGTGCTGGGCTCTCTGCAGTCCTGTCTCCTTGTCTTGGCACCCCTCAGTGCTGGGGTCCGTGCATCCCAGATACTGTGCCCACACTGGCACTGGGGTCCATACACCCTGGATACTGTGCCCACACTGATGCTGGGGTCCCCACACTGTAGTGGGCCCCCAATGAGGCCTCCTCCTTCCCCAACAGTCTCAGCCCAATCCACCAGTTTTACAAACATAAATCAAAATACAAGGCCCTGGGCTATAACATAATTCAAGCAGCTCAGGGTGTCTTCCGTCCCTGTAAAAGAATCACTGTTCCCCAGCACTATAGGCCTTGTAGGCCAGAGTATCTGGTGAGCTCCTGAAGTCCCTTAATCTTACCAGAAGCTGAACGGGTAGTCAGGCCTCTTCCCCTAGCTTCCTCTAGGAGAGCTCCTTCCCCCTTGGCTGCTGGCAGAGGATTAACTCTCTAATCCCAGCCCTGGGGTTTAACTGGTCCAGGGCCCTGCCTCTTCCAGTCAGCTGACCAGGTACAGGTGCAGGCTAATTTGCTCATTAGCCTGTTGCCATGGTAACCGGTGCCTGTGGACTTCTGTCTGGCTCTTTGGGCTCTCTCCCCAGGCAGTTTCTGCTCTTAGAGGAGCAGACACCTTAGTGCCCTGCGACACAAGCCAATTGTTTTTTCGAAAGTATGAGGTTTCTGGTCATGTCTCTTCTGTGATGCTGTCCAACAGATTGGCCAAGGAATCTCCCCAGCTGTTATTAGCTAGTACATACATGCTTCTAGTCATCGCTAATTAAGAAAGGCTTCTCATAGAATCATAGAAAATTAGTGTTAGAAGGTACCTAAGGAGGCCATCTACTTCAACCCCTTGCACAAAGTAGGACCATCCAACTAGATCATTTCAGCCAGGGCTTTGACAAGCCAGGCCTTAAAAACATCCAAGGACCTGGAGTCCACAGCCTCTTTAGGTAACCTCATTCCACTGCTTCACCACCCTCTGTCATAGTCATTATATCATGCTGGTGATGATTTACGCAAAAGAACTGCCAACTAACTGGAAAGTACAAGTGACTGGAAAACAGAATTTCTGTTCCCTGGGAAATTCCAGTATTTTGAACTTTATTTTCATCCCAAACCAGCATAAACATTGAAAGTTTAATATTTCTTGTGGGAACTTCAAAAAATTAATGTAAAAACATCAAAATGTTTCATTTTGATATTGTCAATACTTGTCACATTAAATATTATGCAACAAAAACAGTTCCATCCAAATGTTTCTAATGCTGAACTGAACAGTGAGTCAAGGGAATGCCAGACAGGCCAGAGAGGTGAAGGTTACAGTATTAAGGGCAGCAATAAATTTTAGGAAAGGGAAATACAATAAACTATTTTAATTCTGGATAGTTTTTGGAGATAATATTGGAAATACTCAGTAAGAGTAGCTTTGGGATAAAAAAGGAGCAAAGCTGATTATAGATACTGATATAGATTATTATATTAGATTATTATTATAGATAATAGATACTGATTATGTGAGCTTGTGGAACACAGTGACTGCTGAAGCAGCTAGTGGCAATATAGAAGGAAGGGTGAGGGAAAGATGTGGAAGGAAAGATGAAAAGTTGATTTTACATAAGAGCAGGACCCCTAGTTGGAACACAAATTTAAATTCTGTAAGGGATGGTGTCGTAGCTCTACTTTCCCCTTGAATGCAGTCATTCTGGTCTACTTAAAATCCAATTTACTAATAAGAAGACTGGAAGTTTCTCACAACATGAAAAAAGTATCTGTAGAGTCTTCAAGAGATTTTTTGAATGGAAAAAGCAGCTGATACCACCAGGAATATTCCCGCCTTGGAATTTTATAATTGCAATAATACAACAGAAATGGACCTTTTACTCTGTACAATACGGTATGCTAGTAGAGAGCCTCTTACATGTGAACAGATTCATCCATCAAACCTCCATTTTATTTTCTCTTTCTCATTCTTTCCATTTTACTCGCATTATAAAGATTTAGAAGTCATAATATCCATGGTCAAGGATAACAGATTCTGGTTGTGATCTCCTTGGTGACAGCATCTTAAATCAGGGAGAAAAATCTCCAATAGCTCAACATGCTCCATTAATTTCCTCAGGTTGTAGTGTTATTATGGAGAAGCTGAAGATCAAACTATGACCACAATGTAAAATACTGGGTTTAGAGGGTGCTCCTGAGTTTACGGGATATATGGATATATAACCAATATGGTTATTTTAAGCAAAAATATTTATTCTGTTAATGATTTGGGACCCTAATATTTAGTTATTGTAAATATTTAAATTATAGATCACACAACCACCATAATATACCTAGAAATTCAATTTCAATAAATCTTGTTGGGAAACAACCAATGTTACACAAATAAATCCTTAAAATAGGAGATTATGAAAAAGTCATAGTCATTTGTAATAAATGAATTATCTCAGCAACAATTCTGACAAGTGCCAGCAACGTGAAAATGACAGAAAAGCCTAAACTTACAGTTCTATGGCCTTGTTCCACATGATGACATATCCCGAAAGAATGAAGGACTCAATATTAACAATGTGCGTATTTCCCCTTTCTGTGCCAACATAGAGCCATTTACTCTGGAAAGGTAGATGGCAGTAAGTAATCCTGCAAAGAAAAAAAACATGCAATGTAAAGCTGTGCCAACGAACAGAATTTCAATAAGCTTTCAGCTGAAACAGCTCTGTTTCCCAGGGCTCAGAACAGGCTGGGTTGTGGCTCAAAAATTCAAAAATTCACACACTTCTTATAGATCTGTGAAAAAGTGATGATATCGCATGATGTGGACTCCCTTTTCCACAGGTAACCAAGTTCTTTATAACAAGGAACTAAAGAGAAAGAACCAATCTACTTGTGTCTAGCAGGAGAAGGAAAGAAAAGTCCTCTTAATATAGTTATGTGCAGTTATATATGGAAGGTAGTAGACAAAACAACCTTTTTGTGAATACATGGACCACACTATGAAACCATCTGATCTAGGCTTTCTGATTTGTCTCCTTTGTAAAAAGCTATTTTTTCAGTTCAACAAACAGGAAATTAATGAAACATGAGCATGTTTAATGTTTTGTACAATGGAAATATAACATAATGACTCACATAAAAAATGTTCACTTTATTAGCTCTTAATCAGTCTGGAGGGTATGCAGCTGGATAGAGCATTACCCAGTGCAGTCAAGCAGAGAGCTGATTTATACTCTCACTCCTGCATTTATACCACTTTTACAGAATGATGAAGTAGTGCTCTATTGCTTAGGAAGAATCTCGTGATGGTCTCTCATGATAATATACAACAATTTTGACAAAGATGATGAATGAACAGAGTCAGTTCTTTTGACGTTATAGTATTTACATTAAATTTAAAGCTAAATCCACATGAGGCATGTAAACTGTTGCCAGTTCAAATCTAATTACATGTATGCTGCCTACACAGGCTGAAGCTTAATCTGATTGTACAGTGCATTCTATCACTCAAGAGGTCTGTCTTTATTAAAAGCGATTATTTTGCCTGGTATGCAATACTTTATTATTTCATTATATTTGGCATTCATTTGATTCCAGAAACAAATATTTCCTGCTTTGAGATACAAATTAGAGTTAACTGCTAAATAAATATTTTATCATGTCTTTTTTTCCTAAATAATGTGCAATATTTAACAATATGCGTATGACAATTTCATACTTTCATGAAATAATAGACTCTGGGGGCTGATTTTCTAATGAAGTGACTGTAATCAAAGTAATCTGCCTGCTTCAAAGATGCTAAAGTTGCTTATGTCCTCTGGGGCTAAGAATATTTGAAACCTCCTAAACTGAAAGAATTGTTTCATTTTGAAACTAGTTTGCCTTATATCTCTAATTATTCTTTATGTGGTATCCTCAGCAAATTATATTCCTTTCTCTCCCTGCAGGCCCTACACAATACTTTTAATGGCTATGTACTTTTGAGGCTATCAAATCATATTATCAGAACATTTTATGCTGGATGCACTCAGGTGAGCTATTTTACTTTTGCCTTTTATAGTGCTCCAGGTTTAAGGAAAATTGACTTGTGCATCCTTGAAATCCTCACTTAGAGTGCAATTCACCTTGATGGAGGAGGCTAGCAAAAAGTCTCTGCATTTCATACATCTTATTTTGATGAATAAAGTGGAACACAGACATTTGACTTGACTCAGTATACGACAAATTTAACTGTTAAAGGCCTAATGGTGTCAACAGCACAGACTGAACTAACTTTATGAGATGCAAGTTTAGGCCTTTAGACACAGCTTTTTAACATCACAGAATTATAGAGAGGTAGGACTCGAAGGCACTTCCAGAAGTCATCTAGTCAAGTCCTCTACTAAAGGCAGGGCCATCCTTCTCCAAAACATCCTCGACGCATCCATTTTCTAACCCAGGGGTTGTCAACTGGGGGTACCTGAGAAAGCCCGAGGGGGTATGTGCAGGCGGGTGGGGGAAGCTCACACGTAACGACTAAATTAGTGATTCCCCAAGAATGTGCTGTGGCGTGCTAGTGCTGTGAGAATGGTGGAAGCATGATGTGAAAAATGATATTTTATCTATATCATACATGGCCTGTGGAGTTCCCCACCAGTTCATAAAATTGGCAATGGGCAAGTGGTGGCAATTAATACTGCAATTAGCACTGCCACTGTTCTCCCACCACCAAATTTCCAAGCTCCATGCTGCTAGATTGCTCTCTCTCTCTCTCTCTCTCTCTCTCACACACACACACACACACACACACACACACACACACACACACACACACACACACACACACACACACACCCTTTTCAGGAGTAAGAGTGAACTGTGCTGTGTGCCAACAATTTTAGTCCAGAAAAAAGTGTGGCCTAGGTATCAAAAGTTTGGGACACATTGGACTAAATCATGTGGCCACATCTTGTGAACATATCAGTTGAAGGAAAACAAAGTAAAACGCTCCCTTTCAGATGATTAAACCTCTTCTGGCTAAAATAAATAATATCTAGAATGAATAGAGAAAAGGCTGTCACTGGGTAAATCACAGTCCCATGTCCTCAGCAATATATATCAGAGGTGTCAAACTCATCTGACTCCATGGACCAGATGAGTGGCATGGGGCCACTCCGCAGATGAGATCAGACCCACTGGCACCCCCTTCTACCTCCATGTCTAATCCAGCACAGGTGGCACACATGGGTCTGTCCAGGACACTGGCTCAAACCAGGTGCTGCGGGCACCACAGCCAGTGCTGCTTGGGACCTGGCCCAAGCCAAGAACTGTGGACAGCACATGTCCCAAGCATTGCTCATGGGGATGGTCCAGCACAGCAAACAGAGCAGCACCAAAGGCTGGATTATCAGGCTCCACAGGTCAGATCCAGTTCATGGGCCATATGTTTGACACAGCTGGCATATATAATCCCTGTGTATGGTAGCCTTATTTAAAATCTACAAGCACTTGTAGAGTAACATTAACTTGGGTAGTAACATCAATAAGGTATGGTTACATTATTTATTAATTATGATTGCATCGATAGGCCTCTACACAAAAAGCCAAGTGCTTTCAATATTCTAAAAAACTGCACTATTTAGTATAATGCCATTTTCTAAACTGCATTATTTTTCAATTATATAAATTTAATAAAGACTGATTTATGATCTTAGAATCAAAGTTCTGAGCTTGAGTTCAATGCTTAAGTTTTTCAAATAAATTTCAGGTCCATAATGAAAAACTTTCATTTCAGCAGAGTACAGTTGTTCAAAGAGAGTGCATTCTTATTTAGTGTGCCTTAGCTTGGACAAGAAATCCATTCTTCCATTATTCATATAAACCCCAATCAAATGAAGATGTATTTTGATGCCTACACAAGCAATCAGAAGCAGTGAAGCAGAAAAAAGAAATGCCTATAATAAAGAAAATCAGATCATTATGGTTCATGAAATGGGTAGCACTCCTGCCTATAACAACCTGCTTCATTAAGCTAGATGATGGAGTT
The DNA here is from genome assembly GCA_030014935.1 of Caiman crocodilus. Classification (NCBI taxonomy): domain Eukaryota; kingdom Metazoa; phylum Chordata; order Crocodylia; family Alligatoridae; genus Caiman; species Caiman crocodilus. Next base: position 117,877,520 of record JAGPOW010003648.1, on the reverse strand, counting down.
GACAAAAGACTTCAACCTAGGAGATGCTGAGAATCTGCTGAAAACTGGCAAATTTTACTGAAGACCGTGGGAACTGTAGGTATTTAACAGATGCTTCACAATTCAGGATTAGGCCCAAAGGTTGAAAAGCAGCTGAAATGGTCTTTCATCATATCCTGTAAGTCTGAAGACAGTGGAAAACGCAGGGATGCAACATGGTATCTTGTGAAGAATTTCTATGTCTCCAAAATAGAATCTAATTTAATAATAGACTTTCAAAACATCCAACATTGAACAGGACATTAAAATGGAACATAACCAGGACATATCAAATAAAATACTAGCATCTAACTTCATTATGGTTTAGCCTGTCTGTTTCTACCCAGAAGGCTTGATTATCCTCATACACTGGATTATATTTGCTATCTTAGTGCAAGCACCAACTCCAGTGGAGTTCCTCCTAATTTACAACAGTGTAAACGATAGAATCTGGCCCAGACTATGCAGCCTTGTCTAACATGCTTTCAAAAGAGCTCTCACTTCTTTCCTAAGGCCATTTTGATCCTTTCTCCTGACCAATCTGCTGCTCAACTTTCCACTCCTTTCCCTGAGCTCCCTCCCTAATCCCATGTTCTGCTTTGTGCTCCCTGCCCTATTTGCCACTGTGATGTCTGCTCCATCCCCAATCTGCTTTGTGCCAAAAGAAGAAACTACCTGTGCCACATGTGAAATACATGCCACAAGTTGGACACCCCTGACATTAGTCTCAGGCTACATACAAATGTTTAGTTTCTACCAGGGGAAGCACTGTTCATCTAGTAGAAACCAGAAGTATACAGCCAGACATTCAGGCTTTCTCTCCCAGACCAAAAATGGCCACTCCAAGAGAAAAATATCCCTGCAACAGACATGAATAACTTGTTCCTGAAAGAGTTATTCTTGGGAGACTTGAGGTATCTGTATACTTTACCCATTTCACACCTCCTGGGGACAAGAAATACAAACCCAGGATTTTTGTATTATATTTGTAGCCTGCACTTTTTAATTTGCCTACTGCTATTAAGCATAGTGCTTGCCAAAGGATTCCCTGAACCCAAGATCATGTCTAGACTAGGAAAATTAACTGTGTGTTAAATGTTCTAATGTTTCTGGAATTGACTCTAGGCTTCCCCTGTTGCAGAGCACTGGCACATGCCTCAAACTAAGGAGCTCCAAGAAAAGGTTAAAGAGCAATACAAAGACTGAGAAACCTGTGCTTGGTATTATTTTCAAACAGACACTTGTCAATCTCCTACATGCTCAGGGGTAGGTAAAATGACCTAGCACTTTGTGGTAAACATAAATTATTGATGTATGCATAGAAAATCATTTCAATAAATACCCAGACCTGCGTATTCAGTGATGAGTGGTACAAAAACTGGCAAGTTTCAGAAAAGATTGGGAGTAGAGTGAACTGACAAGATGGTAGAAAAGCTACTTGATAGAATAATAGGACAGAAAGTGAGTGAAAGCTCAAATATACAAAGCCATGAAATTTATACCAAAATTACAAAAAAAGAAACTGCAACATAATTCTGGGCAAGATTTCAAAACCTCCTCTGACAGTATGTCATAGATTTCATAGACATTTGGGCTGGATGGGACCCCAGAGGATCATCGAGTTCAGCCCTCTGCCCCATGGGCAGGAAGTCAGCAGGGATCGTAGGATCCCAGCAAGATAAGCATCCAAATGTGTCTTGAAGGTATTCAAAGTGGGTGTTTGATACTCCTCTGGTGACAGTCTATTTCAAACTTTGGGGGATAAGACAGTGAAGAAGTTCTTTCTTATTTCCAGCCTGAATCGGTCATGATGGAGTTTGTGACCGTTCGATCTTGTTATCCCTCGAGGCGCTCTGGTGAACAGACATTCCCCCAGATTCTGATGAGCACTGCTGATAAACTTATAGGTAGCCACCAGATCACCCCTGAGCCTGTGCTTTTCCAGGCTGAAGAGCCCCATGGCTCTCAGCCTCTCATCATAAGGCCTATTTTCCTGACGTCTGATCAGGTGCGTGGCTCTCCTCTGCATCCTCTCAAGTGTCTCCACATCCCTTATGAATTGTTGAGCCCAAAACCGGATGCAGTACTCCAGCTGTGGCCTCACCAAGGCTGAGTACAACAGGAGAATGACGTCCCGGGATTTGCTTGAGAAGCATCTATGGATGCAAGCCAGCGTTTTGCTTGCTTTATTAGCCGCAGCGTCACACTGAAGGCCCATGTTCATCTTGTGATCAATCATGACCCCCAAGTCCCTTTCCTCTGTAGTGCTAACCAGCATAGCACTACCAAGCCTATAAGTATGCTGCAGGTTTTTCCTCCCAAGGTGGAGAAAAAATTTTGGTGTTAAACACCATCAGATTCTCATCTGCCCATTTCCTGAGCCTGTCAAGGTCAGCCTGGATCACCCTCCTGTCCTCAGGTGTGGATGCTTTACCCCAGAGTTTGGGGTCTTCGAAAACTTGGCCAGTCCACTTCTGACATCAATGTCCACATCACTGATGAAGATGTTAAATAGCATAGGCTCTAGGACAGAACCTTGAGGGACTCCACTGGTCACAGCGCACCAAGACAATTGGCTCCCATTGACCACCACCCTCTGGGTCCTAGCGTGGAGCCAATTCCCCAGCCAGCAGATCATGGTGAGGTCAAGGCCGCAGCTGGCCAGTTTCGCCAAGAGGTGATTATCGGATACCAGATCAAAGGCTTTTTTAAAGTCAAGATATACAACGTCAATCTCTTTCCGCTTGTCCAGGTGATAAGTCACTTGGTCATAAAAGGAAATGAGATTGGTCAAGCAAGTCTTACCCGCAACAAACCCATGTTGAGTATCCCTCAGGATATTGCCTTCAGCTAGTTTATTAAGGAAGGCCTCTTTGATAATCTTTTCCAAGACCTTGCCCAGGATAGAGGTCAGGCTGATGGGCCTGTAGTTTGCCAGATCTACTTTCCTTCCTTTCTTGAAGATAGGCATGACATTAGCCCTCTTCCAGTCATTGGTACTTCACTAGAGCACCAAGAGCTCTTAAAATCCATGCCAGGGGCTGAGCTATGATGCTCGCCAGATCCCCAACTACCCTTGGGCGTAACCCATCAGGGCCGGCTGACTTGAAGGTATCCAGCCTGTCAAGGTGTTCCTTCATGAGGTCAGCTTCAATGGAGGGCAAGGAATCTCCCTCACCTGGGCCTCCCTGACCCATAGTGGTCAGGGCCATCCCATGGGACTGGTGAAATTCAAAGTACCCATTTAGCAAGTTCACTTTTTCCTGGGCGTCGGTTGTCAGTTGTCCCACCTGGTTTAACAGGGGTCCAATGTTGCCCTTGCTTTTCCTCCGGCTCCCCACATACCTAAAAAAGGACTTTTTATTTTCCATGATATAGGAAAAGGCCCCAAAAATGGCCACTATAAAGCAGAGGTGCTTAGCATTAAATTTTAACACCTAATTGGTATGGGAGACAAGGGCTTAGCTGAACCTCTTTTTGTCTAGTCTCACTGCTGTGGTGCTCATTCCCTCTGACATGCACTGTGTGCTGAGACAGGAAAATCTTTTTCTTCTGAGGGAGGACCAACCATTTTTTCCCAATTTATTTATGGGGAAAATGACCATAGGTGTTGTTTGTTCATCTTAACCAGAGCAAACCTGGGTGTCCATAGTAAAAGAAGTTACTTTCAGTAACTGGAATTAGTTCTTTGAGAAGTGTTGTCCATGTGCACATCCTCACAGTGGTTGCACACGTGCCTTAAACACCTGATCAGAGAATTTTTGCCTTAGTAGTACATATAGGCCAAACCTCTCTCACACTCTGGCAAGAGGATAAAGGGCACAGCACTCTTCTGGCTCCTGAGTTTCCTTTCAACTGCAGAGTCATATACTGCATGTGACTGAGGAAGAGTGGAAAGAGAGCAGGATGTAGAGCATGTGTAAAAGGACAACAATCTTGAAGAACACCTATTGGTAAATAACATCAATAATATGCTTGGATATATGAAAACTATGCTTGCCAAAGCAAGCCAGCTAATTTTCTCTTCTTAACTGTAAACTAGATGAAGAATATGACTTCTTCAAGGTCTGGTTAGCATGACAATGTGATCACATCAGTAAGCAAGCCTGAGCAGGGTACACTTGTATTCCTGGGTGTTCAGGCTCACTGCTGACCACCTGGGGTTATCCTAAATGACTGCTCTCAAATTTGTCAAAGAATGAGGCCCCAAAAATGACCAGATTGCAGCCCTGGTATTGTCTCACTGGCATATATCTGGGTATGGAGTTTTGAAAACAGGTAGCAGTGGGCAGGATATACCTAATAGTGTCCTAGCTAGGTATGCAACTGCTGTGATGTAAATGTATCCTAGAATAACAGTGTATATGGTGGTGGTTCTCAGCCTGCAGCCCCTGTATATGGCTCAGTCAGCACACTACTGTGGCCCACGTGACATCCTGTTAAAACATTTTTAAATGGGTACACAGGAAGTACATTGTGTGGGTATAGCCCACAACACATTCAGGCTAGGGACAGACATTTAAAAAGCCTGAGCCTGAATTGATTCAATCTTTGCACGTTAGTCTAACCTGACTGGGCTGAACTGATTTGAAACTGGACAGACATTCTCTCTGGACTGAGAAAATGCAGGCACACGCAGTACATATTCTAGCTGTTCATATCAATATTTAAAAGAGAAAGAGAGAGAGAGAGAGAAAGAGATCTTTAAAAACAGACAAGTAAGGGCAGGTATCACACACAAGGTCTTCACATCAAAAGAATTGGTCAAAACAATTCAGATTAACTCTGAATTAAAAAAAATCACTGGTATCTACTCTTATATAGTTAAAGAGTCATTTGGGAACAGAAAGGAACAAATTAAGATTAAATTATAAAGCAAGCATTCCAAATTTGGAATGTAATACACATTAAGAAAGTATTTTACAGTTTGATTTGTAAATTGATAGGTGCAGGAATATAACTTTTTCTTTAAATAAATTGTGGTAAAAACTCGAGATATATGATTTGGAGTTGCTAGCGCACATGGCAAACTCTGGAAGAACAAAAGAGCATGCTCTAGAAACTACATTTTACATTCTGTGTTTGAGTAATAATTGTGCAATATCATTCTTATTTAAAATGTGAAAAATTCTTTGTTTTATTTGATTAGTGTGATATTTTCCTTGAACGCTGTAAGTGAACATCGATTTTTGATTAAAGGTAATTATTGTTGTTTCTTTTTGTATATTTTGAATGCTTATATCTGAAATAGTAAGATAATTTAAACAGAACTGTATACAGGTTACTGCAACACAATTTCCACCAGTGAGAGCATAACAAAAGACCTACAGTGCAGGAGAGTCCAAAAGAAACAGCTGGAACAGTAAAGCCCCTGGCACACATTAACACTTAATTTGTGCCAGAATCATAATCTCACCATAAACAGCAACTGACTACATGTTCATAGAATTTATGGTGCCATAAAAATCACAAACCACAAAGGTATTACCCCAAAAATGAGTAATGTCTTTGTGGTTGGTTTGCATGGTGCCATAACTTGAATGTATGGCATACCATACAAGGAACACCCTAGGACTTTAAGCCCTAGTATGGTCCCAACCAGCTGATGTTGATCATTGGCTGACAGTGATGGACCCAGGGCCTAAGCACCAGGGCAGTCTCTGCAACTGACAGCAAACTGGGGCAGTTCCAGGGCTTGAACCCCAGGGCCATCCTGATCAGCTGATGACCACTGACCTGGGGCTCAAACCCTGGGGAATTCCCTGCCAGCTGACCACAGACTGGAGTGACTCCAGGACTGAAGCCCATGAGCCAGATCTGCCAACGATCAACTAATTATCAGCTGGCTCTGGGCACCACAGGGAGCTTAAATGGCCCCATGGGTCCCCAGAGCCAGCCAATGATACGCTGATTGTCAGGCACTTGATTCGATAGTGCAGAGTGACTCCGGGGTCTCCTTGCACCAGCAATATGATATAATTGGGATCTGATTCCTGATTCCACAATTGGTGCAATTGTTGAGACTGGGGTTCAGATCCCATCACATCATTAACTGAACTTCTCTGAAGGGCCTCAGACACAGAAGTAATATTAAAAGCTACTGATGGTCTAAAAACATTTTCCTGATCTTAAACATCACTCAAAATTTTCCTACTCAGGATTATGTACCCTGTTCAAAATAATCTTTCTGTTTAGTGCTTGTAAGTGACTGCCTTCCCAGTCTAAATTTATGCATGACTGCTGACATTAACGTCAGGGTTATAACTGAGTGAAGAATTTTTAATGATTTTGTGAATGTCATGCTATTATTCTATCATGAATGGTTTGTAAATAGAAAGTTACTTTCAGTGATCCACATAATATTTATAAGTATTTAATTAATCATCTGTATAAACAAAGTTTAGCTTAGGAAATATCCCTGCAGATATTGACTATATATAACAGTAGCCATCTAAGCCATATGCTATTGATTTTATTCCCTGACTTACTGACCTGAACTTACAAGCAGCAGGAGGCTTTTTCTTTTTGAGAGAGACAAAAATCTTAAGCTTGGAAGCTTGGAAGGGACCTCAAGAGCCATCTAGTCTAGCCTTCTATATAACCACCGGATGTACTATTCCTAAACCAACCCTGTGAAACCCCATCTGAAACCTCCTGCCAATCTGATAGCAATCCAGTTGTTGTTAGTCTTTGCTTGCAGTTGTTTAGTCAATTATATGCTCTAGTGTTACAAATGAATTAACAGTAATTCTATCCAACCCACATTTTTCTAGCTTGCACATAACAATGTCACGTGGAACTGTATCAGGTTACTCTGTCAAAGAAGGATACTAAGTTGGTTTGTCCTAATTTGTTTTTAACATATCCATGGTGGCTGCCAGTGATCACCCTTTTTTCTCCCAAGTGTTTACACCCAATTGTTTTATGGTTTGTTCCAGTAATTTTGAAGATATTGAAAGTTGGAGCGTTGATACCTAGACGTTACATACCTGAGTTGTAAAATAATATATGCATCTACATTTGTATGGAAATGTCTAAAACACCCACCAGAAAAAGTCTAGCATAGTTTTCAAATACCATTTTTCTATCAATCTTGTATATAAAGCAAAAGATAGCATGCAAGATGTACAGTAAAAGAAAATTTTAATTTCAGAACTTTATTTGCAACCCAAATGTAGCCTAGACAACACACAATGCCTTTTTAATATTCATGGAAAGAAGTATATAATTAAAATATGTATATTGTATTTCGGTACTATTTGGGAAAAATACTTGAGAGAAAGTATCAATATTTTTGTCACACTAGTCCTGCATTTACATTTTAGGAAAACAGACGGGATATCCTAAACCACTTGCTGGATATTATGAATGCTGGTTTGTGCTAATATAATAAGAAATTTTATAGTGTTTCTATAATACCTTATTTAGTTTTGTCAGCTGGCTGGGTGCCCAGTACTGCTTTCAAAGCTTATCAAATGTCTGTGGCCTTTTTTACTATGCTTTTTACCTGAAATAGTGTACCTTAAATTTGACAAGAATGTGAAGGAGGAACAAAAACAAATTTGTCAGACTTTGGAAATTTTAATTAAAAATAAAAAAGGTGTGAGAAGAATTTCTAAAATATGTCATAAGCTTTTGCAAGTCCCAGTACCAAGATTTTCAAAGGCAGGTAGTTATCATGTTCACTCATATATCACATGCCTCCTCCCCACCTCCCAAATACACATACCTTGTTGTGAGAAGGAAAAATGAAGAAAAAAAAGATTTTTCCAGAATCTTAATTGCCACAGCACGTGTTCATCATGGCTGAACTCTGGCCCCAAGGTCACTCAATATCTAGCTGCAGCTTCAGAACTACAGTTCTACTACTCAGCCACCATAACAAGGTTAATACTAAACGTGACTCTGGAGCCCCCTCTACATGTGCAGGTAAAGGCGCAATGGGCAGATGTGCATGGCTGGAATCGTGATTGTCACACCACGCATTAGATCCCATCACACATTTTTTACTGGTGTAGGGGGAGCCCTGGAGAGATATACTCTGCCCTGGGCTCCACCTGCACCAGCAAGAAGCAAGCGCTTGAGGCTGGCAGCCTCCTTAGCTGAGAAGGTCCCAGCCACCGGGATACCCCATAAATCCCCACAGCAGAGAGACAGCTGCATGAGCAACTGGTGCCTCCAGAGTCGGGGCGGGGGGAGGCACCATATTGCCAATAGGGGGGGGCGTGCTGCCCAGCAGCTGAGCCAGCAGCAAAACCAGAAATGCACTTCTGCTGGCACTTCCAATTTCACGGCTGGTACTTCCAGGGGGTGCATGGCCAATCATGCAGGGGGTAGTAGTAGATATGCTGGAGGGTAGGGCTAAGATGTACAGTGACCTAGGCAAATTGGAGGACTGGACCAAAAGGAATCTCATGAGGTTCAACAGGGACAAGTGCAAAGTCCTGCACTTAGGATGGGACAATCCCATGCATGAGTACAGGCTGGGGGCTGACTAGCTAAGCAGCAGCTCTGCAGAAAAGGGCCTGGGAGTTACAGTGGACAATAAGCTCAATGAGTCAGCAGTGTGCCCTTGTTGCCAAGAAGACTAATGGCATACTGGTCTGCACTGGTACGAGTGTTCTCAGTAGGTCAAGGAACGTGATTATTCCCCTCTATGCAGCACTGGTGAGGCCACATCTGGAGCACTGTGTTCAGTAGTTATTCCCCACTACAGAAAGGATGTGGGCCAATTGGAGAAAGTCCAGCAGAGGACAACAAAAATGGTGAGGGTGCTGGTGGACATGACTTATGAGGAAAAAGACTGAGGGAACTGGGGTTACTTAGTTTAGAGAAGAGAAGACCGAGAGGGGATTTAATAGAAGCCTTCAACTATCTGAAGTGGGGTTCAAAAGAGGATGGAGCTGGACTGTTCTCAGTAGTGGCAGATGACAGAACAGGAAGCAACGGTCTCAAGTTGCAGCAAGGGAAGTTTAGGTTAGATATTAGGAAGAATTTTCTCACTAGGAGAGTAGTCAATCAAACACTGAAACAGGTTACACAGAGAGATGGTGGAAGCTCCATCCTTGGAAGTTTTCAAAATCTGGCTAGACAAAGCTTTGGCTAGGATGATCTAGTTGGGGATGTTCTTCCTTTGAGCAGGGAGTTGGACTAGATGACCACCTGTGGTCCCTTCCAATCCTACCTTTCTATGATTCTAAGGTTCTTTGGGTAAATCTGATATATTTTATTTGTCCAGTCAGATTTACCCGAAGAACCTTGTCTGCCTATGTCCTTAGACCAACATGGCTATGGCCTATACCCCTCTGAAACAAATGCATACATTTTCAGAACAACAGAAGCTTCTCAGCTCCAGTTTAACTCACTCTTTCTGGCTTAGGTTAGTGTGCCCCATGTGACATACAGCCCCCAGCCTCTTAGAAGTTAGACAGCCCTAGCCTAGACAGTATTTAGTTGTGAAAAGGGCAGACTCCAGTCTCTTGAAAGCCATGAACTGCATGATGTTGCTTTTTGAAAGCCATGACCTTGTTGTTTAAAACAGACACTAACATTCTGAGGAAGCTTACATTCATCCAACTACTTGTGCTCTATGTTCCTATTATAAACATTTGTATTTGCACAGGAACAGACGTCCTTCCAAGTCAGTCTTTCCGCTAGAACTTTCTGTCACAACGCCATATTTATGATATGATTCTTTTGCGTAGGAATGGGTAAATGTCACAAATGCAGCACTCTGAAGTCTCTGTGTAATCGGAAGGATGTATTGAAAAGAAAAAGTCCATTGTTTAAAGAAACCTGCCTTTAGCTGTGGGAAAAATATGAAAGTCATATTGCTGGAATACTTTGAAAAGCCTTTCTGTTTGTTACTAATTTTGCAGATGCATGTGTTCATGCATCTAGACTGCAGCCCTAGCTCTAGGCAGAAGCTTAGTTGCAATGTTTTAACTTCCTAATATCTCTCTCACTAAAAGGGGTCTTTGATAAAAACAAGCCAGGCCTTTGTTGCTTTGGAGATCATCCTTGTGCTCAGTGTCAGGACAACTGCCTGGCGCTTCAGGATATTGGGAGGAAGGGGTCATATGTGGCTAAGTCATCTACAGAGTAGCAATGCAAGTCATCCAACCTATTGTTGGGAAAGTTGGGGCCTATGCCTTAGTTTCTCTGTAGAGATAATAGGAAACTAAAGCCAGCTGTCTGTGCAACAGTGCCAAATTGATGATGTTATTCCATAGTTTCACAGCCTAATGATATGTTAGGACTTTAGTCTGTGGTCTCATTACAGCCAGGCATTACCTAAAGCTAGTTTGCAATTAATTAGCTAACATGGTTGTAAATGTTTAGCCACTCCACAAACACTTGTATCAGGAAAGAAAAGCTGGTGATTTATCCCCCAAGAGATGCATGACAAGAGAGGCACTAGACTAGAATTTTTAGTTGTGTTAATTAACCCAAATGATTTATAACTTAAGCTCAGTTAACTCAAGATGAAAAAAAGACCCTAGCCTAGAATCTCTAGTCTAGGAAAACTAAAAACAGCATAATGGAGAAAACACATCAGTGATCTTATCACAATAGATCCATAGCCTGGAGACTGAACACATGTGCTAGGGACAGACATTAGACATAAACTGATTTAAGTGATCAGAAATTGGTTTAAACCCATAACAGAACAGATGTTCAGTGCACATAAATCAGTATGAAAATGGCTGAAACTGGTTTGCAATAAACCTGGCTGAATGTAGTCTCAGACTTAACTGATTTGGGTCAAACCAGTTTATGCAATATCTGTCCCAGACCCCTTCCTGGTTTAAGTTAAATCAGAATCCCCCAGCATCCCAGATGCTTTGCAGCCCCAGGCAGCGCTCTTTGTTCCAGAGAGCTGGGCTGACCCTACCCCTCTGTTTCCTCACTGGAGCTCTGGCAGAGACTGCAGGTACAGCAGCATCTGCATGAATTTTCCATGGCCCTACCCCACTCCCTCACCAGTCCCTGGATTCCTCTCTCCCTTCTCCCATAGCATAGATCATAGCCAGCATGTGGTATGCTAGCTAATGCTGAGAGGTGTCAGTCAGACAGGATAGTGTCTGCTTAGGGCTTTTTGGAGGTAATCAACAGGTCAGCTGGTCCCTCCATTCCCTCCTTGGAAAAAGGTGTTTAAGAAGAGCTTGAACTAATGAGAGAGGCTTTTGTTTTCTGGATGGGCTGATAAATGCTGTTATCAACTCCCTACTGTGCTGGTCAGGAGCAGAAGGGGGAACCCTTCCATAATCAGAGCATCCTGCCTAGCCACACCGCGCTTCAGCTCAGCAGCACGGAAGAGAAGGCAGGGCTGCACTAGCACCCCCCCATCTTTAGCACCCCCTGACTCTAGCCTGAGCCACTGCAGCATGTGCCTACATTCCTTCAGTCCAGAGATGTCTGTACAGTTACAAACTGGTTCAGGTTCCAAACCTAGCCAGGTTACAAATCTAGCCAGGTTACAAATTTAGCCTGCAAAGATTTAATTCATTAAGGCTCAGGCTTTTTGAATGTCTGTCCCTAGTCTTGAAGCAACATTCATGTGAACATATATTTGATTATATTTACTATGTAGAGACACTGTGGTCAGGGTACATACTTCTAGGTCAGGGTACATACTTCACAAGAACATCCACATCATAAGATAAACAGCAAAGAGTGTGTATAGAAGATTCTTTTTCACCATTTAATGTGCTCTATTGACATGACTTAACAGCACTTAATGGTTATAGCATTTAATATTAATCCTTGTTAAATGAGGTATTAAATTTGAAGCGCTGTATTTTATAGCACCTTAAGCAACCTACAGGTCTTTAAATAACTCATGTACACTGGTCAAATTTTTGGCCAGTAGAGAAGCCCCAGGAGGATGTGGAGGGCCCCCTTCCTCATACACTGGAAAGTGCAGGGAAGCTCAGAGGCCTCATCCACACCAAAACTTGTACTTCTGTTATGTTCAAGAGCACTGTAACTTTATAGTGCTACAGAATGTGCTCTGAATTAAGCGCTGTAAAATGTGCACTTCTGTACACATGCAAAATCTTTACCTTCTATAACTCACCAGTCTAACTATACTGTAGCTCTATAAACTACAACAAGTGTGTCAAACATACGGCCTGTGGGCTGGATCTGGCCCACAAAATTCTTCCCTGACTCTGGCTGTGATAGGAGACTTTCCTGCAGCAGCAGCCGCCAAGCACCTGGGTACCACCGTCAGTGCTGGAGCCCCAGCAGCACCAGAAGAAGTAGCTTAATAACATGACTGGTTCTTGTGGCAGCAGACAAGTACCCACAATTGTGGGCTTCTTCCCATGGTCCTATTGGGGCTCCAGTACCACAGTTCTGGCCTGAGCATTTGCTTGCCACCCCAGAAACAAGCTGCTGTGAAAAGTTTTCTAGCACCGCTGTTCTTGGCAGCTTGGCTGCCAAGCACCTGAGAAAGCACAGCATCACTGGAGCAATGCAGAAAGAAGCCTGGCATCATAGCTTGTTCCCTTGGTGGCAGACAAGCACTCAGGATGTCAGGACTCTTCCCACTTGGTCCCAGATTGGCCAGAGTAGATGCCACATGCTTTGGATCTGGCACAGGGGAAATCTGTGGCACTGATCTGGCCCTACAACCTTAATCTGGCCTATGGACTAGTTACAGAGCACCCAATCAACCCCACAGCAGCCAAATAACTTTGATACCCTGAACTACAGTATGCCCAAATTTAAGCTAGTATCCAGTTCCCTCTATATACAAAAAAGACCACACCAGTCCTATCCTCTAATAATCCCAGTGGCTACCTGGAGTAGTAATACAGAATCACTGCAGTGGGACCACTGTAGAATCTAAAAGGCCAGGACCCAGAAGATGTGGTCATGGTGCCCACAACTGATGCAGAGAACCTGCAGGAGCGACAAATGGGTGCCCTTGCAGACTGTGACTGATTTTGAGTCAGATGAAGCACTAAGGTGTACATTAGTTGTTAGAAGCACTGAGATGCACATAAATGATACTAGATAGAGGATGAAACCATTGTCATCATTGCATCAAGGGCCAAAGACAAAGAAACACTTTGTGATGACAACAAAGAAACCCTGTCAGAGAAAAAAAAACTGTGAAGAAATAACCACACCTTCCAGACTCCTAATTTGCTTATGATGCCAATTCAAGGTCCAGGGACAATACAGCTAAGAGCTGGGTCAATCTTTCATGTGTCAGGATTAAAGCAATCACCAAAGATGCATGACTGCTGTGCCTTAAGAGAGACAATAAGACTAACCTGGACTATAATCAGATTCATCTTTTTGCAGAGCCCTCCCTACAGCGTTTGAAGACAAGGAGGAACAACACCAACAGCAATGAAAAAAACTACAAACAGGTCAGTCAGCAAAAGCCACTGACCTGAGAGAGCTGAGGACCAGAGTTCATTACCACCTACATTTATACTTCACTATGCACATTTTAATTGCTATGTGGGATGCTCAGATACTAAAGTAATGAGCACTACAAAAATAAACAGATTAGAATCTACTGCTGCTCTTTTATTTCTATTTAGTTTTAAAACTAGACTCAAAATTCCATTTATAATGAATATGAGAAAAAAAGGCAGAAAGAAGGAATGGCACAAAGGCAGAAAGGAAAGCAGAAAAGAAACATTTATTCAAATCTAAGCTTACCCTCAATTAAAGATGCCCCCCTGCTCCATAATTAGATTCTGTACACAGAAAGGCTAGGGGCAGACATTGCACATAAACCAGTTTAAGTGATCAGAAACTGGTTTAAACCTGTTTAAAACTTCCTACATCTCTTAAACCTGTAACAGAACAGACATTTAGTGCACACACACCAGTCTGAAAATGGATGAAACCAGTTTGAGATAAACCTGGTTGAATGAAGTATTGAACTTAACTGATTTCTGCTTCAGCACAGCATGGCTGGCCCCTCCCCTCTGCTCCCTGGCTGCAGCTCTAGCAGGTACAGTGAGATCTGCCTGGCTTCCTCCTGCTCCCCACCCCCACAACACTCCCTGCTCAAACATAGATTCCCCCCTCCCCTCTGCCTTACACAGACACCTCACAGCTTTAGCTAGCATAGAACCTGCTGTCTAATGGTTTGTGCTGTGGGAGACAGGACAAAGGCCGACAGGACAGTGTTGGCTTAGGGCCTTTTGGAGCTAATCAACAAGTAACTAAAAAAAGTTGTTTAAGAAGAGCTTGAACTAATGAGAGATCGCTTTGTTTTGTTGATGGGATGACAAATGCTAACAATTCCTCGTTTAAATCCCTGCTGTGTAACTCAATGCTCTGTTATCAACAGTTATGGCGGGGGAACTCATCCCTAATCAAAATGTCTTGCCTCAGCTTGGCCAAGTCCCCCCTCAGCTCAGCACTATGGAAGGGAAGAGAGGGCTGCTCTAGTGCCCCCCAGCTTCCAGCCTGAGCCACTGCAGGCATGTGTCTGCATTTCTGGAATGAAAAGGGAATGTCTATCTATTTCCAAATCAGTTCTGAATTGATTAAATCAATTCAGGCTCAGGCTTTTTGAATGTCTGTCCCTAGCCAAAATGGAAACATTTGTTATAATTTTCCATGTATAGAATCAAATTATTGGAGGGTTGTGTTTAATTCAACTCACTCCCGCACTGCTGCATGGGGGCAGGCTGTGGGGGGCAGGTGCTATGGGGAGGTCAAGCAGTATCTGCTTTCTTCCACCTCTGTCTCCTGCCTGCCCCATTCAGCCTCAGGCTCTCCTTCCCCCCTCCCCATCAATCTCTGCTTCTCCCCTCTTCATCCCACCTCTGCTCTCCCTTCTCTACTCCTTGCCCCCGTCTGTCTAGCCTCTACTCTCCCGTCACCCCAGCTTCTGCTCCCCCCTCACCTTTGTTCCTTGCCAGCAGGCCCAATCCCTATTCTAGCTTGAGGCACTGAGCATAGCCCCAGACCAGCCTCTGTAGCAGCCACACAGGCTTTGTGCCACTGGGACAGGTAGGGCTGTGCTTAGTGCCCCAGACTACAGTACTGATAGAGCCTGCTATTGTGGAGCAAGGGTAAGTGGGAGGAAGGAAAGAGGGGCAGGCTGGGGAGCGGAGGCTGCATGCCGGGGGACATGTGAAAAGAGGCTACACAGTGGTGATTGACGAGGCAGAAGCTCTTCCTGAGTGAACAAATTAGATCCCATGGGCCCAAATCAACTGTAATTTAAGGGCTTACAAGAGCAGTGAGTTTGGGTAGGCAAAAAGAAACAATCTTGGGTTTACCCTTTAGTGGGCAGAGGAAAAAATAGAGGACTGACAGGAATTTTCCTGCTTATTGCCTTGTTAAATGGCTATTGCTGGTGTGCAGCAGCCCACTTGCTCACCACTTGTTTCTTCTTGTCCACATAAAAATAGCCCTACTGAAAATCATTGTCACACTGAATAACAATGTGAACACAAGGAATACCCATCTCACCTTCTGCGGCAGGCAGAAGGAGAGCAGAAGCTCTGCTCTCCCAAGTGACTGCCCTAACCACGAGCCTATTTGAGGATAAGGATGGGAATTTGAACTCTCTCTCCTCTATTTGTTTCTAAAACATATGACTAGTTTGGGCAAATATATAGCCACATACACAGGACTATGAATACAGCAGTAATGTCAACCTGTGTATAAAGTAGCATTTTTGGGACTCAGCCATGCAAATCACTAAATATAATCACCTAAATAGCCAGAAAAGTATTGACTGCACCCCCAAATATTTTGTAACTGCATACTTAATAAGGCTGTATTTAAAACATCTGAGTTTTTCTTTATCTGAATGAGTTTGCCCTCTCTTAATGGTTATACTACTAGAAAATTAAACTAGAGATGCAGATGCCTTTCTGCTTTTCTTTAAAAAATGTTCCATTTACAGGTATGGCATTATTTTATAAAGGGCCTAGAATGCTTTGGTAATGTGATGAATTCAAATCTTGATGGATGCTACAGTTCTTAAATGTGTGTGGGGGGGTTGTTTGTTTTTTGGGGGGGTTGCTGGACAAAGGCAGTATACTGAAAATGACTGATGATCAAAAATTTTATTTTATTTTTTACAGTTTCCATCAATTAATATCATGTCGTTTTATTTAAGACCAGCTATTATCATTTGTTATGCTTCGGTAGACAGGGACTTTGTGATTAATGTTCCCTGTTTCCTTGCAATCTGTAGTCTCTCTTCTTGCTAACACGCCACTTAATGAAGTAATCTCAACATTGGCATTACCAGCTCTCTTTATTTTTGATTTATTGGCTTAATGCCCAGAGTTTAATATGACAGAAGGAAAAAGTATCTGAAATCACTGCATCTGATTCTATACAGAATTGCCATAGGCTTGAATAGCATAGGGACAATGTGAAAATAAACTCTAGTTATAAAGATCTAGTCATTTAATGCAATGGATGGGTTGCTTATTTTTTATGTCTTTGACACAATAGTTCTCAAATCATGAATTGGCATTCCAATAAACACTGTGGGATACAGCAGAATAGGGATTGTGGGAGGTTATACAAAAATAAATAGTATTTTGACAAAAACAACCCTATTGAGCTTAAAATGCAATAGAAATACATACAGGAAACTAGTGTGCCTCTCTAAAATATAACTGTTGCCTGTTGAAATCCCCCTGCTAGAAGAGTGATATAGACTACTTGAGATTTCTACAGCCTTTGCTAACAAAACAGTATAAAATTTTTATCTGCATCAGTGTCTAGACATACCTCCGAGTACACTAAAAAGATTAAAATTTACAGAATTAATGCAGAACATGAATTACAAAGACTCACACACATGTAGGCCCCATCAAAGTTGAAGTGCAAACCTGTCATTGGTAATTACTAAGGAGCAGGGGCATTGCTGAGTCTGATAGAATAGTGACTTTATATATTTTATACCCTTTGTTCCAGCTCAGATCCACTGAAGTAAATGATTTTATGAACAGGATCACAGCAAGTTGTTCCAATGCTGTCCCAGAAAGAAAATGTGGTAAGGTAATGAAAGTGCATGACATGTATGTTTACATGATTCAAAAGAACATGTTGACAAGTTGTGCTGCTGAAAGTATTGAAGCCATTGAATTTGCTGCAAATTTTTTAAACCCAGCACTTTTTGCGGGGAAAACTTGAAACCTTACAATAAATCAATCTAGAAGACCTGTTAATAATCCTGCCAGCAGAGGTAGCTGAAAGATGACAATTCTAGTTTGACTTCTGAGATTTTAAACTATTTGTTGCACACTGGAATGAAAACAAACCCTTTGAAACATTTTTGCAAAGTAAAATTTTACTGAAACGCCTGTTTTCTGATTGAAAAAGATCAAGTTTTCTATTTGTCTCTGAAACAAACCAGAATCTATGCTAGATGTTAAAACTCATTTTGGTTAATTAAAAAAAACCAAACTAAAATATATTTATCTCTACAAAATATGTTGACTTGGCAAAATACAGTATTTTGACAGAAAACATCCAACTGAAAATGACCAGCATTACAGCAATGTTAACAAAAGTGCCCACTGGCATTTATTTAGTATTTTACTTTACACTGTGTGTAGTGTGAGTTTCATATTTACCATTGCAGGGACACTCATCTTTTCCTGAATAAGAAACATAGTGTCAACATTACAGTGCCTAAAGCACTTAAGTTGAAAATGGTGCCTTTATCAAACAGCATTGTTTCATTCAGTGGTAGCAACTCAGCAGGAGATGTCTTTTAAAGCAATTGCTTTAAAACTCAGAAAAAGCGACTTAGTAATTTAGCAGATGTCTTTAGGGCTGAGTTTGACCTCAGGGGGAGTGTCTGACGTCAGGAGATCCTGGGGACAAATAAAATCACACTGAAAAAGATGGGGTGATGCATGTGGCAGCAGCACGCACCACCCAAATCAGAGCTTGGTTAGCCAGAACCATGCTCCAGCTGCCAGCTAGGCTTCCTACCATGGCTTCAGCCCCAGGAGGCCTCCAGGGCCCCAGGTAAGGTTTCTGGGGCCAGCACAGTTGCTGGCGCCAGCCTTCCCTACCCCACCCAGGGTAACCTGCTATGTGCCAGAGCATGCATGATACAGGCATTCCTCAGGGGCAAGTAGCAGTGGCACCAGGTGTGCGTGCTCCTTGGGGTTTAAAGCATCTTTGGTGCTAGTGACAGACATTACACATAAACTAAGTTAAGATATCAGAAACTGGTTTAAACCTGTAACAGACCACATAAACCAGTTTCCAAATGTCTGAAGCTGGTTTTAGATAAACCTAGTTGAATGTAGTATTAGACTTAACTGATTTGGCTCACACCAGTTTATGCAATTTCTGCCCCTGTCCCCTTCCTGCTTTAAGTTAAACCAGAGTCCCCCAGCATCCTGGATGCTTTTCAGCCCTGGACTAGGCTGGGCTGGGCTAGGCTATGCTCTCTGCTCTAGAGAACAGGGTTTCCCTGCCCCTCTGCTCCCTGGCCAGAGCTCCATCAGAAAAAGCTTTTTAGGAAGACCTTGAACTAATGAGAGAGGCTTTTGTTTTGCTGATGGGCTGATAAACACTGTGGTTTTAATCAGCCCACTGCTAGTTTGCATCCCTGTCAGGTTTGCAGATAGGGAGAGGGAAATTGAAAGCGAGCAGGGAAAAGCCTGGGGCTGCAGGTAGGGTTGGGGTTTACACCCCTCCCTAATCAAAGAATCCTGCCTGAGCCTGGTCACACCATCCCTCAGCTCAGCACTCTGGAAAGGAAGGGAGGGCTGCTGTAGAGCGCCCCCCCCCTGCTTCTAGCCTGATCCACTGCAGGCATCTGCCTGCATTTCTGGAATGAAAAGGAAATATCTCTTCACCTCCAAATTGGTTCAAGCTTTGCAGGTTAGACTAACCTGCAAAGACTGAATCAATTCAGGCTCAGGCTTTATGAATGTCTGTCCCTAGCCTATGAGTACAGTTATAGAGGATAATCTTTCAGTCTTGCAGTAAGATTCAGCTATATTAAAACTGTATCATCTATGACTGAGATGGGCTGAAAATGCAAAGACTCAAACTGCATTATCTGCCCAGTTGGGGTATGCATATTGATATTCTCTAAAATAAGGAGTGGATAGTTTTTCCTTGTCCCACTTAGATCTGAATTGTATGGACTGAACTTCAGAGTGATATAGGATAAAACTACTGTCCTTTCTTTGGTATAACCAATACCTCTAAGGTTAAAGAACTGAAAGTTAATGGTATAATCTGTTTTTAAAGGTTGCCAGGCTCTGCATTGTAAAATTTTGGTAGTTAGCTTAATCCTGGTGTTTCTTATAAAGCAGTAGCTGAAATGAGCATCTATTGACTGACATGTCCACATCTATAATGTTAAAGGAATGTAAGATTAATGAGAATGACCCTTAAAAAGAATAATGCAAAGCACTCTATTCTTTCCTGGGCATTTACAGGGCATTTATACATCCAAAGAACTTCTCTTCCTGGGCAGGCGTGGATAAAACATAAAAACTGGCAGCAACTACACAGAAAACATTCCAATTTTTACCCTCACAATAATTCAGGCACTCACATGGAAGGCCAAAGGTCCCAGTTTTTAGGGCGCTCTCTCCTGGATTGAGTTTGAACCAGGACCTCTCACTTCCCAGCACAGCACAATCCTGCCTTGTGTTAGGACTGTGCACCACATGCCCATCTCATTTTCACTTCAAAGTAGTGACCAAAGGGCAAATATATTGTGTGTCCAGGCCCTAACTGTAAATTTTACTATCATCATTAAATTGTATTGTTAAACTGTTACTTCCACTGTACTGAATATTTTAAAAGCCTGGGTGAAACTGATTCTAGCTGTTAACTTGATTGATTTGGGTAGAAATAACCATGAATGAATTTGGACCACTGCCATTAATTTCCTTTTCCTATTACATTCATGTTTTCTTTCTAGATCTAAGCAAGACATAGTAGCTTAAACATTGTTTAAACACCATGTACCACTTCTGTTATCATATTCCACATTAAAAAAACTCAACTGTCAAGCAGTCATAAACAAATCTAGAAATACATAAAGGTTTTTTGAGGTTCATTTATATATTATTTAGTGGTACGTGATGTTAGGAGGCAGTAGAGAAAGCATATTCCCAAGGTCCTTTCTTTACAAGGGGAGCATTTAAAATACAATTTCCTTTTTTTATTTGTCTCTCTAACGCAAAGTATATTGCTTTCACATTATACCAACCATTACTCATTTCATTGGCAAGCTAAAATGCCATGACTGGGCCTAGGGTGATTATATACTGAATTATGGTATTGTCGCTCTGTCTAATGCAGGGGTGAGCAATTATTTCAGCTGGAGGGCCATTTGATGAGTTTTGGTAAGCTATTGAGGGCTCCATATATAAAATCTTTCACAAGATATTATTTTAACAAATTCTACATAAAAACATCACATACTAAAACTCAAACATCTACTATAGCTTTACTTTTTGAAATAAAATTATTTGTCCTGATTTATGTTTTTTTGAGTAACTACATAAAGGCAATTGTATAATAGCTCAAAATACAGTCTTATTATTCTATATAGAGTGTGTGTGTGGGGTGGGGAAAGAGTTGATGGGGGGACTGGTTGGGGGGAGGAGGCTGTCCATTCACTAAGTTTTGGGGGCCAGCTGGCATGGGGGGAGGGAACAGGAGCATGCAGCAGAGCTCACCAGGGTGTAGTGCAGGAGAGTTCTGCTCCCCCACCACAAACTGATCCACTGCTGCCCACATGGGACTTGGTATGGGACCAAGCCCTCTCCTACCCAGGGCAGCCCATGCTGCACTCCCACCTGTGCCTGCTGGATGGTTCCAGCCCCAGCCAGAATACACAGGTTCCCAGTGAAGCTGTTTCCAATGTGGCTGCAGCCCCCTGGGTACTGCATGGCTTCCCCTACCTCCAGTGGCTCCTCCTCTTCCTCATCCTCCTATCCCTGCTGCACTGCTGTGGGCGAGGGGGAAGCAGCAGCCAGACAGCTCCTACCCCAGTACGCAGGGCTCCAGCTCCCTACTGCCTTCCGCTCACTCTGCCTGCCTAGCACAATGAACAGCCACCTGCACACAGCAGAGTAAGTGGAAGGTGGATGGGAGCTGGAGCTAGAGTCCTACACATTGAGGCAGGAACCACGTGGCTGCAGCTTCTCCCCTGCCCGGAGCGGCGCAGAGGCAGGAGGAGGGGCAGCACGGGGTTAGAATGCCAAGAAGCACTCTGGCAGCTGCAGCCAAACTGGGAGCACCCTGCTGGGAAGCTGTGTGCTGGCTGGAGCTGCTCTCCTGGGTGGGAGTGTGAGGTGGGCTGCCCCAGGCAAGGCTCAGACCCATGCAGAGCACTGTGGGGGCAGGTGCAGGCTGGATCCAATCAATTGGTGGGTTCCCAACCACAGGCTAGATCCAATCAGTTGGCAGGCTGGATCCAGCCTGCAGGTCATATTTTGCCCACCCCTGGTCTAATGACACCCGACCAATTAGCTAGGCTAGAGACAGACATTACACAAAGTGGCTTAAGTGATCAAAAACTGGTTTAAGCCTGTAACAAAACAGACATTCAGTGCACATAGACCAATTTCAAAGTGGCTGAAACCGGTTTGAGATAAACCTGGTTGAATGTAGTACCAGACTTAACTGATTTGGCTCAAATTGGGTTATGCAATGTCTGTCCCAGACCCCTTGCTGGTTTAAGCTAAACCAGACACCCGCAGCATGCTCTCTGGGCTGGGAGGAGCTCCTTGCTCCAGCCCAGCCAGGCTGGCTCCAACCCTCTGCTCCCCAGCCCAAGTAGGGACAGGCAGGGGCAGGGTCTTGCCAGAGAGGAGTTTAATTCCTACCACCCTGTGCCACCAGCAGGGACCTGAACAGCGTCTGCCAGTTGCTCTCCATTCCTTGTGCAGCACCATTGCCCCTGCGGCAGAAGGGGGCAGGGAGGAGAGTTAGTTTGCCCTGTACCCCCAATGGCAGCCAGGTCTGTCAGCTATCACCGCAACACTCACTCCCTGCCCAGAATAGGCCTCTGGCTGTCCCCTCACTGGAGGCCGGAGCAATAACCCCCGTCTGTGCACCCCCACCCCAGGGGCCCTGCCTGGCCTTGCCCCCACGGCGCTTCTGCACTCCACAGCAGCTCTGCCGGCCCCACCGGGAAGGGGCTCGCACCCTGTGGAGCGATGATGGGCTGCTGCCCATGACCTCACTCACTGCTTGCTGCTCTAGTTGCTGGGCAGGGGCGGGCCTGGCCTCCATTGCTCATTCCGCGCTGGGGCAAGTCCCCTCCCAGCAAGAGAGGGCTTATTCCACCACTGGCCCCAAGCACTTGCAGTCCTGGAGGGGTTAACTTGCAGCCCCATGGCTCTCAGCCGGTGGCTGATTCCCCCCAGGCTTCACCTGTGGCCAAGCTGGACAAACCCCGCTGTGGTGTCAGCAGCTATGTTAGCCCCCTTCTGCTGGGAGGGGCTTTTCCCTGGCAAGGTGCCCCCTGCCCCTCCCAGCAGCAGTGGGGGCAGTGGTGGCAGCAGCATGGAGTTGTGCCCCCTGCTGCTCCCAGGTGGGCAGAGGGCATGTGGCCAGCACAGGGTTCCTGAAGGAAATGCAGCAGGGCAGGAAGCCCCAAGCCTGCAGCGGGCAACCTGCATCTCCCCTCCTGCACCCTCTACCACTCCACTCTTGTCCAACCACAGTGTCAGAGGCGGCGGTAGGGGGCGCCAGGCATGTGTCCCACCTTCCCCTTTTGAAAAGGTGGTCGCCCTAATAAGTGGGCCATAATTCCATTTATGCAGCTAAGCCCCATAAATGCTACTTGCCTTTCTAAAGTTGGACTTGAACTTGGGCTCGCATGTTTTTATCCTTTAATTGTTTTTGCTGGGTGTAAGCATGGATGAGGCCAATGCGTTACGGGAGATTTGGATATTATTCATACTTCCTTGATGCTTGCCAGATAGCAGATGTTAAGTTCATCACTATTTAAAGTTAGCAAATTAGAAACAAAACATACAAAATTATTTGTAATTCATTAATGTGACACCCATGTAGGAAAGGGGCAGGATAAGAAAAGCTTTTGACAACCTTTAATGCAGTAAACTTAAATATAAAAAATAAAGTCAGAAAACTATGGCAACATAGTAGCGCTTTCAAAAACAACAAAAGAACTGATGTTCTGAAGCATCTGTTTATTCAAACAAATGGACTTAGTTACTGGGAATGATAGTATATCAGTGGACCAGGACACCTGCTGCCAGTATACAGACAGCAAACATGTATTCCCTTAATGGCATAGTAGATTATGCCAGTTACTTAAAATACAAAACTGATGTATTCCTGCACCTTGCATTTAGTCTACAAGACATTAACAGCAACACATTTTATTATACATTAATGAGAAGATTAAACATGCATATACAGAAAAGCTTTTAGTTTATGCTGAGCCTCCCATGCTCCAAAGAGTTCAAATTACAAAGCATTTAGCTAATTATTATTAGGGAAAGAAGGTTACAGAACAATATGGCAGCTATTAAGGTCTTGTCCAAGTTCATATACACTGGATCATATTATATTGAAATGGATAGCAGGTTAATCCCCATTTGTCTTATATGAGAATAACAAGGAACAATTTGGAACATGCCTATGCAACTGGTGGCCTGCTGGCTTCGTATGGCTCCCAAAGGATTGATCTACAGCCCCTGGGCTCCTGGTCTGCTCCCCCTTTTTCTCTTTCTCCTGCCACTGGAGTACTTGGCTCCCCTCCCTCCTCCAGCTTCCATTGCCTACCCCAACCCCTGGGAGCCCATGAAGTGCGACAGGGTGGTTAGGGACTGCACTGCCCATTGGGGGGCCATACAATACAGTCCCACAACTTTTCAGTACAGTGACACAGAACCCACAGAAAATGCGTGTTGCAAAAATGAAACTGAAAGTGTAATTCAGTTGGACGTACCCCACCATTACTAATGCCAATTTATGCAGAGGAAAGGAACTGGTTAGACTCTCAGAACCCAGGCTATGTTTTAGATGCTGGCTGTTAGAAAACTCTCTCTACTTGTATACCTGTATATTGAGCCAATTTAACTCTGCATCCTTTAGAGACAGTAATAAACATAAAGCCCACACTGCCATTTGAAAGAATTGCTTTTCAGATAACTGCTATACTTCAAAATTGTACTAACTTCTCAATTTGGATCATTGTTTGCTGCTACTATATGCCGTAAGGAATTCACAGCTATGTCAAAGTCTCAAGGGTGAGATGCACAGAAGAGTTTAGGTGCCAGAAATAGAAGGTTGGCCACCCAAGTTCAAAACTGGTCTGAAAAATCCTAGCAATCGAGATGGATGCTGTATAGATGTCCCCAGGTGCCTGCATTTCTTTTTCCTATGTGTATAACCGCACAGCCTGAGCAGCTGGTGCCTATGTCCAGCTTAAACCCCACTGGGATTCAGATACTAGGTAAAGTACTGCTTCTGTTCCCTGGAGGGTCCAGTCCTCCTGCTGCACATCAACAGCACACCCATAGCACCAAGTTCAGCAAAAAGCATAGTAGTAGCTACAGCCACTTGGGACACAAGAAAGACAATAGCAGCAGCAGTGGTAGCTCCAGGCACTGGTTCCAGGATTTTACATTAGTCAGTTAGAGGATACAAAATAAAAAAATGCTTAGAGCAGGACCTGGAACCCAGGACCCCAGTCTAGTACTTTAGCAAGTACTAAATGACTGGATGGTATCCACTGGTAATGCAGTCTTGGCAGCGCATGGGTCATCACTGAACCTACTGCACAGTAGCAGCAGCATCACGGTTAGTGCCTACTGATCCTATATCGCTGTAGCTTGTCTCTTCACTGATGTTGCGTCTCATGTAGACGTGCTCAATGAATCTCAACACACCCATAGCCTTAGCATTTCCCATTGATTAACTTGAGGCACTTCCCCACCCAGACTGACAAGAGAATCTTAAATCTGTCCTGCTCATGCATCTAGCTTTCCACATACACAGTATAGGGACTAGAGAGCTTTGGATTCTACTACAAGGGGCAGGCACCTAAAAATTAGGTACTGGGTTCCTTCAGATCTGGCCCAGGGTGTTTATGATAAAACTTTTCAGTTACTGCAAACTATAGCATCAATGGAGTACAGTACATTTTTCAGCATGAATAACTTATGTGACTAACTCTGCAAATCTTATTACTGTGGATTAATAATTAGTTATGCAAGTATTTCTTTTGTCCACCATGGAACATTTTTCATAAGGAAGGGCTCTTTCACGTGACTAAGCATTTTAGAACTCATACTGTGTAAATACTTCATGGCAAGATGAGTGAGTTGATTTGGATTAAAAAAAAAAGAAATCAACATCAACCATTTTCTATAACTGAACATCTAAGGTCCTGAAATTGTACTAAACTTCCTGACTAGCAGGTCCATTTCAATTAATCCACAGCCAGAAATAATCAGAATGTTGCAGGGGAAACTTTTCTGACCTAGTACTATTAAAAAAACCAAAAAACAACAACAAACAAACAAACAAAAAAAACAGACCAGGAAGTACTGCAACAACACCAATAATAAAAATCAGGATAATTATATAGATTTCAAAATTATGTTGTCATTTAGTGTTTGTATTATTATGATGAAAAAGTACCGTCTGTGGCAGGATAAGAATTGTCCACATACTTTTTGCTACCCTGTTTTTCACATCTAGAAGCCACTTTTTGCATCTCATCTTTTAGATTTAGTGGCTTGGGACACGGACTGACGTTTTTATGTTTGTAGTGCCTATCACAACAGGGCTTCCAAAGTACATCGCCTCTAGATGCAACCACAGTATAAATATTAAGCAACAATAATAATACAGCTTATGAAAAACTATTCCCAAGCAAAGTCTTGGGAAATCTCAGTTTGCTTCTTCATAATGTAATATACTAGGGAACACAAACATTATATGCAGGAATATTGCACAAGATTCTCATTTAGCTGTCCAAAGGTATGCACACAAATCCATACATTTAGGCATTCAAAAGTTACCTGAACTTCAGAAACCGAGTACATCATTTCTACCAAAACAAAACTGTTCCAGGCATTTTATAAATACACTATAACACAATTTTTGAAACAAGCAGCTCATGTCTAAGATGGGAATAGGAAACTTTTTTTTTTTTTTTTTAAATAGCTGTGGGCTGGAATGACCCACCCCAAGTCAGAGTCAGGTAGGTGAGTAAATTTCAGCACTGGGCTGTTGCTGCTACTTGTCCCTGCAACAGCATGGGGAGAGTGCCCACAGACGAAGCTACGTGCTGCCGAATGCTGCTGAAACGCCATGTCACTGGGCCAGATACAGCCTGTAGACCATAGGGTGCCAACCCCTGATCTAAGAAATAAAAGGTCACAGGACCCCAGCCAAGTACCTATCTAGTCTACTCTTGAAGACACCCAAGGTAGGAGCAAGAACAACTTCCCTAGGAAGCTGGTTCCAAATCCTATTCCATAATTGAAAAGGCCATTCTTTCTTTCTACCTGCAACTCTTACTGATGTCAGCGTGAGCCAAGTTCTTAGCCTGTCAAAATATATATCCATCTTAATTTAGGTTTTTAAATATGGGCATCTAACTTTTAAGTAGTCATATCCAACCAGTGATTTAAACTATTAAATGCTTGGAAAGTAAAACTAATTACTAAAATAAGCCAAATTCTGAATCATCTGAGACCTATTCATCATAATTACATATTTCCTTGTATATAGCATACCCACTCTGGTTTTGAAAGGTAAAACAAAGAGAAAAAGATTTTTCCAAACTTAAGTTCTATCCGTGCTCTATACAGCCATAATATTCAGCTGACTCACCCTCCCTTTCCTGCTTCACTAAAGCTGAAACCCTAGCTGCTGCTGAGGATGGGTCTCTGTGGGACCTGTGATTCTGAAAAGAGCTGAAGAATTTCCAGGGCTATGAAATATGAGAAGAAAGGCCAGGAGCAGCTAGTAGACAGCAGAATTGCCCTAAGAAAGTTTGGTTTGATTAGTGAAACAAAGACCATTATAAAGAAAAGTTGATCATTAACACCCACGGAGTGAAGAACAATGGGCCAGTAAGTCAACTGATTCCCTCACCTGCCTAAATAGTAATTTTACAACTGCTGTACTATGGAGCAGGAACCAAAGCAGGGCATTTCTACCCCAAATTGAAAATCAGCTTCCCCACTCAATACACGCATGTCAATTTTGAGGGATGGGGGGAGCAAGAGTATATACTATATACAAGAAAGCGTGGCATCTTAAATTCTGACTCTGCACCATACTGGTAATATTCCAGTTTTCTCAGTAAATTATAATACATGCTAAATTGGCCAAGAAAAAAAATCTTGTTTCCACACCCTTACAGTGTAGAAACAAATACTTTCCTTCCTACAAGAGCTACTGGATAGAGTGCCAATGGCCAGTGTTATACCGCAGAACAGACTAGAATAATGTGTATGTGTAGATGAAACAAGGGCACTAAGTTGAAGCGGTGGGTTTTAAAAACACAACTTCAATTTAGGGCCAAGTAAACCCCCATGTCATATACACCCATATACTTCCCTGCCTCTCTGGTGGCCGGGAGGGGAAGGTGAGCTGCAAGTGCACAGAGCAGTTCCTGGACTGCGGGGCGGGGGGGTGAGCGTGTCCTTCTGTGGCAGCAGAGGGACTCCCCTGAGGTGGCACCCGCCCACAGACACCCAGCTCGGGTGATCCTAGGGGGCACCACAGCTGCGGAGGAAAGCACCAGGCCCCCATGCAGCTCAGGCAGGCTTCAGGGGGGTGGGAAAAAAAAAGATCAGGCTCGCTGCTTTTTTTTTTCTTGAGTAGAACCTGTCTTTCTGGGCTGCTGCCAGGCTGCCTGCATGGGCTTCCTGCACAGTCCCTGAGCCACACAGAGCCCAGTGCTTTGCTCCACGGCTGTATGACAGCAAACTAAAACTCAGAGGAGGAGTTTGCTGTGCACCAAGTCATTAAAGGCGTATTACGCCACTGAATTTGCTACAGCAGCTGAAATTAAGGCAAACTACTTGCCAATGCATGCAAACACCAACACCATTAAAGCAGTGCAAAAGCATTTAACCTGCTTTAAAGTGTTGTGCACGCATGCCCCTCGTTTCAGGTCACGGCCTATCATATAGCATTCTTTTCTGGCCTTAAAATCTACTAATTATGTTGGTTTGTTTAAGCAGAAAACCATGGACAAACTCATTTCTAGTAAAAAGTAGAAATGGGTTACTACACCCCAAATCCGGACCCTGAGTTGATACATGCTCTGTAAAATTGGATTTTAAGAATCATAATGAAAGAAAAATCTTTAAGACAGACAGCATCACTCAAACAAAACCAAACCATAACACAGATAATTCAGTCAAGGTTAACTTGTACGCTTTTAAAACAACACCTTTCTGTTTTTTCAGGCTCCCTTACCGTTCTCGGTTAAATTTCAGAGAATGAAGAATAGCTGGCCGCTTCTGTCTTAAGTTCCACAAATGGAGTGTGTCATCTGCACTTGCACTGACCAAGGCACCCTGCAGCAATCAGAGACAGAATATGGTACAATATGTTATTCATATGCAGATTTTTCCCTTTCAATTATCTGCAAATAGGAAGCTGTACAGCATCTGTGAAATAACTGCATTCCTTCTGAAAAAGATATTCTGCAATAAGCAACACTTAAGTTTGGCTGATCTTGCACTTATTTAAAATTGTTTAGATTTGAGGTGGCCTGGAAAATAAAATGGGGTATTCCATGATTGACATATGAAACTGAAAATATTTCTGCCTGTTAAACCAGAAAGTGGGGGAAGAAGAAAGGATGGATTTGCTTGCAAAGCTGGGTTTGAGGAAAGCAACTGAAAGAAGAGTGTGCTTACCATACCAGCAAAAGGAAATAGGTACAGAAAATCCAAAATCAGAAATGAGAAAAAAAGAGATGAAGGTAAGAAAGCAGGGAAATCCAGCCAGAGGAACTGACAGCAAAGAAACAAAGCAGCAGCTGGAAGTGCGGACACCATCCACAGAAAAACAGCATGCTGTGGAGTCTGGCATATCCCTGTAGCCCTCATTGGCAGGAGATGTGCAGACTGGAGAAGCCAGCTTTTCCCCGTGTTCACAGTCTTGGTTGGCTGGAGAGCTGGCAGGAAATCTACTTCTTGTTCCTATTGCTAGGCTCTATTATGGAGTGGTAGTGTTCCCATTTCAGGACGGACAACAATCCACCTTTTGTTTTAAAAAACAGGAAGAAAAAATGCCTTAGGCTAGGAAAAAGCTGGCTGTGAGGAAAAAGGGAGAGAGTAGAATCAAAGATTATGGGCCTGGGAAATATGAAGGAAAATTAAGTTTCCAAATGCAGTGGAGAATGGAAGCAATGGAGGATTAGAAGAAAAGGCAAGAGAGTGAGAGATGTTTGAATATCCAAGAAGTCATGCCAGAGAAGCAATTAGAGACATGGGACTGGATAGAAGATGAGAGATTAATTAATAAACTTAGATGTGGTAGTCAAACCCATGAAGACAGATAAACATTTAGAAATAGTACAAAAACGAGAGAGAAAACTACAAAGAGAGTCCTTAAGGGAAACACTGAAGACAGGCACTGGTGGAAAGAAAAGGAGCTTTTAAAAGGAACCTGGAGGGAATAGAAGGTAGGTGATGACCTGGGAAATGGAGAATTAAAAACAAAGAGCAGAAAGAAAATGGGGGTGGGGGAGGTAGAAATCACATTTGTAAGGTGACATACTTCTTTATATGTATTTACACATATAAAGCAAAAGTAATTGTCCCAACTTCAGCATAAGTAGGAATGTCTGAGCATAACTTTCTTTCACCTAAGCCTAAGAATCTGATGCCTTCAAGCCTCATGTATAATCTCACTTTTAAATAGCTACATTAACCTATTGTCCCTAAAGATCAATTTG
Organism: Caiman crocodilus; assembly: GCA_030014935.1. Taxonomy (NCBI): domain Eukaryota; kingdom Metazoa; phylum Chordata; order Crocodylia; family Alligatoridae; genus Caiman; species Caiman crocodilus. The sequence goes on along the minus strand of JAGPOW010003648.1, from coordinate 117,847,597 downwards.
TTAATAAGCTGTGATACCTATACATTAAGGTTGCTTGATGCTTTCTATTACAAGATCCTTTGGTATATCCTTTGGTATATTTTGCCAAATGTTAGCTGTTGAGTGTTTGTCTTGGGCTGAGTTTGTTAGTAGTGTTTATTGTAAAGCAATCCAGCCCTCACTCTGCAAAAGGTTTAGGGAACATATATGGGTCTGCCTGTATTAGAAAACTCATGCAACCATTTTCTTGTTCTACCACTCATGGGTGACTGGTGCCACCTTAGTCAGGTAGGGCATGTGCCCCCCCCAGCAACCAGTCAGTGAACAGGGGGTGGGCCTCCTGGGAAGGCCCCCCCTGCTGCTGATCGTGAAATGGCTGCAACTGCTTCTGGGATCACCATGGCACTCCCACTCCCTGGCTGGCGCGCGCAGAGGGGGCACCGGCACTCCCACCTGCCCCCCCACCTGTTGCCTGAGTGGCGAGCGCACCCCTGTGCATCCCCTAGGCATCACCACTGCTAGTACCTCCATGTTTTGCAAACTGGACTTAAAAGCAAACTTCTTGCCAAATTTCACGTCATGGACGTGTCTTTTGCCTTCCCCAGGAAAATCTGCCTACATTTGGCCAAATTCAGAGCCTTTGGAAACAGCCTGCACATGTTCAATAGAGACCTATTAAAGTTCAGCATTTTCAGAAGAATCCATCTGCAGTAGCCAGATTCCAACCTATGGCCTGGTTGAACTATGCATGTGACATCCATACCAGCTGACTAAGTATATACTGCTCTGGGACTGCAGAGTAATACTATGACCATTATTTCTCCTGTCTGTTGCAACACCAACTGGGAGAAGGGAGATGGTCTCTCTTGTGCTACAAATGCTCCCCAAAACCATGGGGGAAATAGGAAGCTGTTGGACTTCAATGAAAATGTATTAGGAATCAGTGGGGTGGAGATGAGATGCAGCAAAAGGACAGAGGTAAGAGCCGATGAGGAGGAAAGGATAGAGGGACTACAAGTCCAAAATTACTCCTATGGCAAGTTTTATTACGGCATGTATACCAAAGCACTTTCCTTAATAAAAGCAGAAATCAGGGCAGATTATCTTGTTCTCCAATGATAAATTTCTGCCAAGCAGAACTTCTTCTGTTAGTGCCATTTTTATTAGTTCACCTGTCAACAGTAATTTCTATTTGATAGATGTCTATGCAGTGAGGCAGTAAATCTAAATACACACACATATATACACATATGTATATACACACTGCTTGCCTTCTGTTCAGTGCCATATGACTATATAAAGAGCCTATTTCTGGCATATTTTACTCACACTGAGGAATAACTCCATGGTGAGTCTCAGAAGATTAAACAGAAGGCAGGGCAGGGTGGTACCTTTTGAGACTGTTCCAGATAGGCGTAAGTTTTCATAAGTGACATCCTACTTCGTCAGATGCTATGCATGCGTACGTCTCTAAACCAGTTAATTTCTAAGGTGACACCCTGCCCTGCCTTCTGTCTGACTTCAGACTAACACCACTATTAAACACCTCTCTCTCTATTCATAAGGTTAAAATAGCTCTGTCCACAGCCTTACTTTTCATTGCAAATAAAGGCAACTGACTCATACCTATAGCTTTATGTTAGCCAATTTATTTGGTCTAGTCTGAGAGGCTCACTGGAAAGTTACACACTGTCCACTGCATTACTTAACTGAATTTTGGGGGGGGGGGGGGGGGGAGACAACAACACAAAACAATGTAAATATATCCTTACCTCGTTGATTAAGAACTGGAGCTGCAGTACTGCGGCACCACTCTCATGTTGGCAGTAGCAATCAACACCAGGTCTACCAAGACTGTTGCAGTCAAAGTCAAGGATTCTGACATTTCCCTTATCACAAGAAGTAAACTGCAAGAGGACATGACCTATCTATCTAGCAATTAACCTTAGCTTTAAACAAATATTCCTGCTTTCTGTAAATCGAAGCAGTCTAGGCTGGCCTTCAGCTGTTCTAATTAAAGTATCAGCACTACCTGCCTGAAACATTTGCTATGAGTGATTGGTTCTTGACTGGTTTTCCTCCCTGTGAATAAAAGTACAGAAATTAGTATGAAGATGCAGCTAGGACATCTTAAATTCCAATTGGTTGCATTTCGTTTTCCATTGTATATATCCCTACTACATCTATGTACACGACTGTTTTTTTAACGTATCTAAGTCACACAAAACTAATGATATACAAGAGGGTTCACTAACGTGTCTTATATGATTAGCAGTGTTCTTCCCTGAAAAAGTGCACATTGGAGTATTCTTTTCTGCTTTATAAAATTCTACTCGTGATTGCTGCTCTTCTTTGAATGAAGATGTATGCACAGAAGTACTCTCCTTTGCCTTTGCATTCTATTTTATAGAAACTAACTCAGGCAAGTAACGGTCCTGGTAAGAGAATTTAAGAAGAAAACTTCTGAGCCAAATTTTACCAAAGAGGAGAAACAAATCAAAAGAACACTCAAGATGAAACTTATTTTTAGTACCAATAGCTGGGTCTTATGAAATAGGTAGCTTCTGTTCATGGCATGCATATTAAACCAAAAATTTTCAAATGTGGTTCTATTTTAGATAGGTAAAAAGTGCCCAGATTTTGATATGTTGAGTACATGCAAAAACCACTGATTACAATGGGCTTCTCACAATAGCAAGCAACATGTTCAGAAGCTGGATTCTGAGAAATAGCGCCCCAAATCATGTGCAATATGGTAACATGTTTACATATTTGAATTCCTATATAAAAGTGCCACTTCCCCACCTCACTTAATTATAAGTGACAGAGGTCCATAAAACTTACTTCCCCTTTCCCATATACCTGCACTTAAACACTTTTTTTTTTGGATGAAAAAAAAAAGAAAAAAAAATATCGAGGAAAAAAATCCTCCCCAAACAGGAAATAAAACCAAAAAGAAAAAAAGGACACTGACATGCTAGCAGCACCCAGACCCTTGTCACCACCGATATTAGCTCTATAAATTTCCTTCCCCCAGAATCTTAATGAGGAAAAACCAAGAAGTCATCTGCACCAGCTACTAGGGGTGTGCAAAACGGTCCATATTTGATTTGGATTTGGCCCAAATCGGGGACAGTGATTCGATTCATTGATTCAGATCACCGTCCCCGATTTGATTTGGCCGAATCCAAACCTGAAGATTCAATGCCAATTCAGAGAATCAGGCTTCAGCCATAGACAGTTTTAAATGTTTTTTCTACATACCTCAATTTATCAGGTGCAGCTCATGATCACTGCAATGCTGGGGCAGGTGGAGCATCCCACAGGAGCATGGGGGGGGGTCCCCGCATGCTTAGCAGTGAACACAGAAGTGGACCAGAAGTACTTCTGGCCCACTGGAGGAGCACATGGGGGACCCTCCCATGCCCCCCTCAGCTCAGTGATCGGCCACTGGGGACCCCGAGTGACCCCTCAGACCCAGGAGGCAGCAGCTGCTAAGCTGGGAGGGGCACAGGGCCCCCACGTGTGCTCCCTGGTGGACCCAGAAGTGGACTGGAAGTGCTTCTGGTCCATTTCCAGGTCTGCTGCCTAGCATACTGGGGAGCCCCCTGAGCTCCTGTGGGACACTCTGTCCACCCCACCATCGCAGCATTGACAAGCTGCCTGATACCTTGAGGTATGTAGAAAAAACATTTAAACCTGTGTCTGTGTCCAAATCACTGAATCTTTCCAAATCAATTTGGGGGGTTTCAATTCGATTTGGAGAGATTAAAGGGTCTCCCGATTCATTTTGGAGATTCAGCCACCGAATCGGGCCAAATCTCTGCCAAATTGAATCAGGGACTGAAGCTTCGCACAGCCCTACCAGCCACCATATGACCAATAATAAAACAGTATGAGTGGTTTGTGGGTGTGCAAGCAGGAGTTGTGATATTTCTGTCAGCAGTGCTACTGAAATAAATGCAGAAACTACTATCCCTACTGGTATGTTTGGGCAGGAAAGCTTCTTCAGGACTTGCACACTGAAATCCATGGAAACATTTCTCTGATTTTCATGGGCTTTGGATTAGACCCTTATCATGCACAAAAGCAACTTGGTACAGAGCATTTTGCAGTACTATCAATATAAAAGCTGAAACTACTACGAAAAGCAAACCAAAAGCAGATTTTTCAATATGTATTGTAAATGACAAAGGAACTTTATATAGAGTCAATTATTCTCATTTATTATTTTAGTGTCCATAATGTGGTCATTACTGTAGGGGGAATAACATATTATAAAAGATTAAGAGTTCATGCTTACCCTTGGGCTTACAGATGAATGGCAGACACAAAGACAGGATAGAGGGAAACAAGGAGAAAAAAATAAAAATATACAATTGTTTAAAAAAAAATGTATACATATATAATTATGAAGTCAATTTTTAAACGCAGAAGTGAGCATTTAAAATGTTATCCAAAAAAAGTGGTACTTTTGCATAATAAGATTGGGGGGCTATTCTTGGATTCAAAGACAACACATCAAAGCACAGGGACGGAGACAGCAGAAGGAAATAAGGGACTTAACGTTAGTATCAATGACAAAATAGAAGAGTTGTGGCGGATATGAAAAGAAACGTCCAAGATTTATGCTGGTGTTCTTATGATCTTTCCTCAAAACAATACAAAAGCTTTTAATTTCCTGCAACAATAAAGGGGAACCATTAGAAGATTTTGGTGACTGGGAACGTATGCTCGGTGAGAGGTTCCTGGAAAGAGTCAAAATAAACACTGTTTGGACAGTATTTACAATTTGGACTAAGTGGGAGATACGAGTCTTTGCTTTAACTTAAACCTTCCATTCCAATATAAATAAATGGCCCTAGCAAAGAAATTGCAATTAAATACAAATTATTTAAATACTCTTCTTATATTAAGACGCTATCATCCCCATTCACCATCATTGAGCTAAATCAGTTTTCTGGGAGAGATCCCAGTGAAACAGATGACTCTGAGTGCATCCCAAACAAACAAAATATTCTATGGTATTTTATATTTATATGCAATGTTCACTCTGAAGTATTCAACAAATTACATACATTACAAAATGCAAATTATGTACGAGACGTTAATTATGCTCATCTGAATCAGTCTGGCCAATTGTTCTAAAACAGGAACTCACCCTGGAATAGCAGGAGCTGTCACAGTTTTGGAATGCGAGGGGCGGCAGCTTTCAAACACGGTCTTGGCTGTAGGGGGGCCCTTCTGGCAGAAACTGCTGAAGCAATGAACTGAACTAACAAAAATTCTACCCAGCTTTTGACTGGCTAGTGCCAACCACTTTGTTCCCCTTGTGCCTTGGCTCCCCCACTCCTCAGGAAATGTATAAGTATTTGTCACTGTAGCAACATTTCTCAGCAGGCTCTCCTACACCACAGCCCTCCATCAGGACATATATTAGTGAAAACTACATAGCAGCATCTAAGGCACAAAAGACTGCTGCACAAAATGTGCAGTTTTACAACTAAGTTTCTTTGACTTCAGATCAGCCAGGGAACTAGTAGAGAAACCCAAGACCTCTGTCTGTAAGTTATACTATTAAGTACTTTTTTTAAAAAAAAGCTATTATAATAATCTGTTTTATGACTATAACTAATCTATGGACAGTCCCTTCTTCAACAGTCCCTCAGTCAAGGATGATGGTCTTCTGCAATTATCTTATCTGTAGGTCCAAAGATGGCTGATGAGGCCAATCTGGAATTGAAAGACTCTGCTGCAACTCAGGCATGTATTTTCATGAGGGACAGGTGGCTCTGGATTGTTGATTTGGTCTGGAACATGCTGTTTGTGTTGTTCCCACTTTTCCATCTCCTGTTGTCATCATAAGTACTGAGATCCTTGTAGTAGGTTCTTCCTCCATTTGGGGTGGTCCTGGGTGATAGTCTCCCATGAGTTTATGTAGATGTTGCATTTTTTTTTTCAGGTTAGCCTTGAAGTGCTTCCTCTTCCCTCTACTGAGCTGGGAGAATAGCACGTGCTTCTGGAGTCTGAGACAAACATCTATGTGATGTGGCTGGCCCAGCAAAGCTGATGTCAGATAATCATTGTCTCAATGACTGTGGTGTTTGCTTATGAGAGAAGATGAATGTTGGTGTATTTATCTTCCCAGCGGATTTGAAGGATCTTCCTCAGGGAGCATTGATGGTACTTCAACAACTTGAGGCGTCTCCTGTACATTGTCTACATCTCAGCTCTGTACAGTAAGGTGCAAAATATTCAGTGTACTTTACTGTCCATAGTAACTGACTGTACGGAGCTATGGACAGTAAAGTACACTGAACTCAGCCACTACAATCATTAAACAAAAGATCTGGAGGTGAAGACATTAACATCCATCTGTTGTTGCAGTTGCAAGAAGCTGAAGGACAGAAGGTAGTCATATATACTTCTTCCTAAAGACTCTTAGGAAGCATGAAGCAAGGTCCAAAAGGGCCTGTGAGTGCTGCAGTGGACACTGCTTGGAGAACATGTCACAATCTGAGCTGCATCAGGCAGTGGACCCTTGTGAGTGGGAATATGCAAAGGACACACTAAGAAGAGCAGACGCTTGTGGGAGGGTGTTACTGTATTACATAAACCAACTGTACCATGAATCTAACATTGCTTGGATATAATATAGGTTTTTCTTATTATAAAGCAGAGTTATTTTACTAATTGGAAGCTTGGAGTCTTTGTCAACTAAATTATTCTAATACAAAATACCACTTCAAACACATATTGTACCAAAAAGAATCTCAACAAACAAACCACCCAGAATGGTAAAATGACTTAGCCAAAAAGAAAGAGCAGCACAGGTGTCAATCAGTCATTTCCTTCATGCAAGATGAATTTGGTCATACAAAGAAAAATCAGTTAACATAAAGAAACCAATGCACAGAATCTCAGTCCAGCTCTTCATGTTCTGGTCTATTCCTGGGGGCCATATTTTTATGGTTCCTTCTTGGAATATTCATAACACTCATTTGTTAATACACTATTTCCAGGGACAGAGTTGTTCTTATACATCCCATCCCAAAAGCACCATGATGTTTTACTTTTTATAACTGACTCTCAAAATTATTTTCTTTTTAGAAACTAACTTGCCAATAGAAAGAGCATATGTCCAATTCAGATACTTACGTATTTTACTGCAAGTGGAAGCAGTATGATAACTAGTCTGAACTCCCAAATTACACAGACCATAAAATTGCATTTCAAAATTCTTGCATCAAATGCACAGATTCTGAATGAGCTGCAGCATATCTTTTGGAAAGATAACCTCTTTAAAACCTGTTAGGGGTAAGTGACAGAGACTTACAAATCCCTAAGAAAACTAGCCCCAATGTTTAATTGCCCTCCCTGTTTACAATTTTTCCTTATTTTTAAGCTGTTTTTATCTAGTTTCTGTTTCCAGTGATGCTTTTGTCTGCTATATGAAAGAGCCTTCTGTTATCAGTACTCTTTCCTTTTAGGTACTTTCAGACTGCAATTAGATTGCTTTTTAATCTCATGTGGGTAAACTAAGTAGATTGAGTGTTTTCAGTATCTTATTGTAAGGAGGATTTTCCATTTCTGAAGCTCCTTTCTGACCTCTTTTATCATTAGTTAATGTTCTTTTTAAACTATGGACACTGTGCCCACTTGGCCTCAAGGATATATTTGTGTGCTGCCTTAACACATGCACCCAGTGTGGGCACTGCATGGGATCTTGTGACCTCTGGAGGGGTCTTTGATCACCCCAAGGAAAACCCAAAAACTCACCTGCCACAACTCTGAGTGAATCTTCAGTGGTGGGTTTCCCTTCTGGGGATTCTTGCAGGAGGGATACGCCTCCTGGCAGGTATCTGTGGGGTTCTGCCTCCCCTATACCCCTTCCCTACAGCAGCCTCCAAGACAAATCGGATGGTCTTCATGTGGTTTTCCCTCCAGCTGCTTCAGTCCTAGCTCTGCACGTTGCCTGTGCTCCTTGAGCAGTTGATTCGCCCTGACTTCCGGTGTTTCTTTGTGGCCAGCTGGCTACCTGCCGTGGGTCTAAGATGGCTCCTGTCTCCCAGAGCAGTGCCCATACCCCAACCACAACAAAAGAAAAAAGGAAAATGCAAAAGGAATGTCAATAAAAATAATAAAAAATAAAAAAAATATTTAAAAAAAGGAATACAAAAACAGAGAGAATAGGCTAGCAGCCTCTCCTCCCTCACAGTCCCCATGCCTGGGGCTCGAGCCATCCCTCATTTCTGCTCCAGGTCCCCCCTCCTGCTGAGGACCTCTCTTCTTTTCCTCACGCCAGTGCTGCCTGCACTTGGCATGAAGAGCATCTTCCTCATCAGCCATTTCCTCCGCTCTTCCCATGCCTTTGCCGGTGGCAGCTTTTATTCTGGGCAGGCGGCGTTCTACAATGATGTCAGCTGCCCGAGCCGGCTCCAACCAGAAGTAAGTGCGACTTATAAACCACGTGGGCAGCTCTTCCCCAAGCGGCTCGTCTTGTGCTTCCCAGCCTGAGACTGGTAAGTTTACCCTGGTTTCAGGGATTTCTTTGTGGAGGTGGGTCACCTTCATCCCCTGTCCTACTGCAGGGAGGGTTCCCTGCCCTCCAGTGACCATCTTCCTGGAACAGACACCAAAACTGTATTTTAACAGTGGTCTCTTCAGTAGGGCATATATACTACCTCCCTACTTCTGTGCAGCTCTATCCATAGATCTAAGGATCAAGTTTATTTTCTAGGCTATACCATCATGTGGAAGCTTATGTTCACTTATTTATTTATCACTGTGGCCCCTAAATCATTTCCCCTATCATGTAGATGTGCCCTATGTTCTTGTTTACTATAGGATTCTTAGGGTGAGATTAGAAGTTACAATTCAAACTTGTTAAGCGCACTTAAAGCATGAAGGATCACTCACTCACTCACAAATACAGGTGCCCTCTAGGGGTCTTAAAGTTAAACCATTTGAAGTAAGGGTTATCTTTGAGCTCTGCTAACCAGCTCAATTTATCCTAACAACTAATTATTCACAGATTAAATGACTAATTCACAGTCCTCCAGTATCCCAGAAGGCACCACTCCCAGGTGGCTTGGCTGTTGTCCTAGACTGCCACCACCGTGACAAATGGAGCAGAAGCTAATGAGTGGGCAGAAGGAGCTGCCAGGCTGCTGGGAAGGCAGGAGCTGCATTTGCAGTGTTCCTCTGCCTGCTGCCCAGCTGTGATGGGTTGCGGGAGTGGACAGGGAAAAATCCTCGCCCGTTCCCAGGCTCTATGCCACCCCACACAGTCAGGTTGATGCCTCCCCTGCTGCCTGGCAGTGGCCAGAGGCAGGTTGTGAATATGAGGTGGTGTGCCAAGGGATACGTGCTGCAGGAGGGAGCGGGAGTACTTCGTGTGCATCTGCTGTGCTATATTGGAGGAAGGGAGTGTTGCTGCTAGAACTGGCAAGCAGGACACACATGGAGCAGACTTGTCAGATCCTAGCCCTAGCCCTGATCACCAGCCCTCTGGCATTAGCTCAGGACTGTGCACATTACAGAAGGTATTAACCCTGAACATGTCACTACTCCCAGCTTGTGCTTATTTTAACAACAACCCAACATTCCTTAAAGTTAGCAGGTGCTTATTCTAATAAGCAAGCACACCCTTATACTGTCCTCATCACCACAGTATTTGAGAACATTCTTGTAGTATGCTGAAGTGCAAGTAAGTCTCTCTTATTGCCTTTCTACCATGCAGCATGGCGTTTTGGCAGGGTTTTGTTGCTGATTTAAAATTTATGTACCACTATGTAATTATATTAAAATCAAGGTCCAAGAAATGCATCTCACTGTTGAAAAACGTGACAGTGACTTGCGGGTCCCGGCTTCTCTGGGAATTCTTTCCATATTCTGGAACAAGATCCATAACAGCTCCATCTCATGTAGAAATTAGCTTAAAATTCCATTATGGTTAACGGTGACACACAGTCTTCGTATTTGAACTGTACGTAATCTTTTAAATAGGTCGAGCCCAGGTCATTGACTGCCTTGTGAATAAGGGCCAATACATCTTATAAGGAAATGATCAGAATCCCTGAAATTTATACCTGTCTATCACAGTATGTGATAGACCTTATCCAATACACTGGATGAAAACTGTACAAGTTAAACCAAAAAACCACTGTGCTCCAAAGTGAACTCCCACAAAAGAATGATTGAGGACATAAACACCTTCTCATGAATGGGAGAACACTTTTCAGAGAACTACACCATCTCTGACTTCACAGTCCTTGTTCTCAAAGGTAACCTATACATTATACCTTCAGAAGAAAGGGCTGGGAACAGAAATTGATAACTTCAATGGGCATCAAACTGTAAGGATTTAACAGAGACAGTAGGCTTACGGTTCACTGCAATTTCTCTCTCACCTCTCCCTCTGACAACTTCTCTTTGCTCCATTGATGATAACTACCTACCTTCAAGTGATTAAATTCAATAACATAATTAAGTTAAACTAAAACAACCGTTTAAATTTTTACTTGGCTTGAACTATGACTGCTTCTGAGGCCTAATGAAAGATGCATGAAACTCAAAATTGTCTCTCCCCCAACTAGAAGGTAATCTAATAAAAGATATTCTTTCTTGCTCACTGGGCGCATCTACACAAGACACAATGCTGATATATGTTAACAAATGTCTTGGCTACTTTAAAGTTCCAAAATATATTATTTATGTGCAAGTCGAGCTAGGTAAAATTTTGTATAAACATGGTTACGCATTTTCTGCTTCAAGAAGCAGAAGGTTTTCTCTGCAGTGACCTTTGCTTTGTTTATCCATTTCAACAGTCTAATTGATATAGTTTATATATTTTTCAATAAATCAGTGTGATATATTTTGCTCTCCCTCTATCTTTCTCTCTCTCATTCTCTGTCTCAGGGACAACTAAGTGTCCCTAATAATATTCACAACTGAAAGACTTACTACTGTTAGTCTTGATTTGTTTCAAAGTGACAAGCTAGACAGAGATGTCTCACTTTTAATAAGTGAGTATTATAATCAGCAAACTGTTAAATACAGCTGGGTAAATACCATGCAAAACTATCTGGGAGCATTCATTCAAATAAAATGCAAATGTTATATCAGTGTCATTCACAATCTTTTATTCTTTTTCTATTAACATGTTTCAGAGCTGTTTTAGTCCAAGAATTATCTGCATAGAGTGGAAGTGTCACTAATACTTGTGCAACCATATCTTTTCACCATTTATTTGCCAGAAAGCATTCAGCTGACTAATTCAAAAGCTTTCATTTTCATGGTCAGCTGTTCAAGAAGCAAAAGTTAATCAAGAACCTTAAAGAGCAAATTATAAGCAGCAAATACTCAAAGTAGCAGCCTTGGTCAAAAAATTGCAAGTAATCCATACGTTGACATACAGTCACATAAACTCCTTGTATAATAAAACTGCAAAATAATGAAATGCATTTAGTAGACAAAAGTAAAATTTGACCAAATAAATTATTTGTTATGAATAGTTTGCCTAACTCTGTAACTAAATTTAAAAACATGATTATTTAGACATGTAACTTGCTAGCAAGTCATCCACCCATTTGGTTAGCTAAGTCATTCAGCTCTCAGTTCAGGCTTTCAAAATAGCTTTTATTCCTCTCAGAGGAACTTTACAACCATGATAAACAAGTCAGCCAAACCAGGAAAAATAAAACAAGCCAAACCCCCCTGCCTGCTAGCCTGGCCTTGCTCCTCCCGTGCATTCTGCTCCTGGAGTTCTTAACCCTCTTTGTGACTCCATCTTCATCCACTAGCCATCGGTTTTAGCCGGTTCTCAGCCTTCCAGTCAGGCAGCCTATCAAACCCCTGCAGCTGGTTTTCTGCCCACTGAAGGCTGAGTACCTCCTTACAGCATCTAAATTACTTTCTTTGATAAAAATTCACATTTATAATAAACAATGCTTAACCACCATATCAAAAAAGAATATTTCCAAACCATTATAACTGTGTGTGGCCTCATCCTGTTATGCCCTCCACTTCTATCTACTTTCTTTTTTGTATAGTAATTTAAGAAACACAAAATAATTCTGCAAGACTATGAGCTGGGTGTATCACAGGTCAAGAGAATTTCCTTTGTGGCCTCTACAGAATCCATCAAATCTCACCCAGAAGGAATTATTTAGGGTAAGAGGCCACTTCATGCACTAGGACTGCCTATACTTAATAGTAAAACCTACCACTAACAGCGACATACATTTTCCTCCTACTTAATTGAATAGATTATTCACAACTCTTCCAGTCTTCCTCTTTTAGCCAGCAAACTCCCCACCAATCCTGATATTACACAGGAAGGAGAGTTTTTTAGAAGCTGGGCCAAAGCGGTGCAGTGAACATGCACAAAATCTAAATCACTCACTCTCAACACTCAGATGCAAAGCACCCCTCCTTAGACTCAAGGCTCCCCTCAGAAAATGCCAGCTTTTAGTTTTCACTCCTTTTTTAATACAGAAAAATAAGAGAGCTATTATTCTGTTGCAAGTAAGTACTCAGAAAGACCACAGCAGGTCAGAATAGTTTTAACACTATGGACTCCTATTTGAAATCGATGGGTTCTTCTTGTGAATCATTTTTGCACATGTACCAGTGCTAACGCTCCATGACACCCATCAAAGGCTCTCAAGGCTGTTACACCTTGGTTAAGAATTAGTGATATAAGCGATACCTCAAAAATCACCAGGTTCCTGCCCAAGTGCAAGGCCTATATACAGAAGCACACATAAAGCATGACAGATAAATAAATTTTAATTAACATGACCATAAACTGTTCCCCACAGGTACAGTACTATTCACATTGTTTAAGCAGTATAACATCCTGAACAGAAAGGAGCACCGGGAGAGGGCAAGGAGAACAGGGACTCACGTGTCCACACTCCTCAGCTAAGGGCAGCTGCTAAGGGCTGTGTTATGTATTACACTTTAAGCTTCTTAACTGTAAATTGGTTTTAGTGTTAGTCACATTGTTAAGGCTAAAAATCTTTCCTGACGGTCCCCGACGTGCACAGCTGTGACTTCCCAGTTAAGGGCTGGAGAGCAGAGACCTGACTAGGAGCTACAATGTTGAGTTGCCATTAGAGGGTGGCTGAGTCAGGACAGGCTTCTAACTCTGCTGTAAGTGGGGATGGGTTTGAGAGATAGGCTGGTGGGGGTAGGAGCGATAGGCTGGAAGGGGGAGAGTTTAATGATGGGAACCAGGCAGTGAAATAGGAAGCAGAAAGGTAATGGGTGGAAATGGCAGCTTCAGTTTGTGTGGTGAAATGAAGGAAGTCAGCCACTGAAGCCACTAAAGGATAAAATAAAAAGTAGTAAAAAACCCCCAAAAACTTAAAATGAAATAAAGAGTAAGTAAAGTGTCATGGTTTAATATAAATTCGGACTGGGACTGGGATGGAGTAGCCCCAGATCATGGGGATACTGCCCCGGCCCAAGAGGGAAGTACCAGCTTAAGGGGACCCTGATCTCACCCCCTATCTCGATCCCCTCCTCTAGCCCTCCCTCCTGCACGTGTCTGTTCCCCTGCAAGCTGCCCAGCCAGGCCATATCCCCAGGGGTAGAAGAGGGCGCTAGCCTGGTGCCAGTATCACCGCCTAGGCAGTAGAGTTCAGGGCGTGGAAAGTTTGTCCACACAGAACAGGAGTGTGGGGGAAGGCGACACTGCATCCAAGGATGCTGGAAGACTGAAACTTTGGTGGCTGATCTCTGGGGAGTGGCCACACATTCATGGAGCACGAGCTGGGTAACATGGATCAGAGATAACCCACCCTGGGGTGTCATAACTTTAAAAAACCTACAGGGTGCTTAAAACTAGTTTACGTGTCTTAATGTGTGGACAGTCTAAGTCTTAAGAGCTCCCGGAGCCACCTAAAATTAATGTTCAACAAGGTCCTAGGTCAGCCAAGGTCATGTCTGCTGCTTTTTGGGAAAATGTGGCTGAGGTAACTCAGGTTCACATTTCCATTTGCTCAGTTCTTGCTTCACACAAAATGATTCTGGGAGCAACCACCAATCTATAGTTCCTCCTTACAATGTACACACAAAACATTGACAGTGATTAAAAGTCACAATTTCCAACAAAAAAGAGCTAGCAAGCTCAACGGACCTTGACAGCCACACAGACAGGCACCCAATTCTGAGGTGTTTGTCCTTCTCTGGAGCAACTGAATAATGGCAATTTGTATATTAAGTGTTTGCTTAATATTGCCCTTCTTTTCATGAACAGAGACGCATACTTTAGCAAGCTCATTTGCTATATAGAGAAACTAAGATAACAGGGGTGACACTGCAGAATAGAATCATAGAAAAGAAGGGTAGAAAGGGACCTCAGGAAGTCATCTAGTCCAAGCCCTGCTCAAGGCAGGATCATCCCTATCCAAACCATCCTACATACCTGCTTATCTAAGCTACTCCTGAAATGACACAAAACAGCCCTGTTGAACAAAGCGCATTGACCCAAAACACCAAGAACACCCTAGCGTGCAACAAGTAAAATAGAGGAACAAGGACACTGTCAATGTACCACTACAGGTAGAGTTGTTAAAATATACTCAGGAGATCCAAGAAAAAGGACCATGTTCCTGTTACAGAGGAAGGCAAAACCCCCTACCATCAAAATTGATCTGACCATGGGGTAAAATTTCTTCCTGATCCCAAATGCGATAACTGGTCTGACTTTGAGTGAAGACTCAAGATCCTCTAACCAGGGACCTCCAGGTTGTAGTCCTAGCAGAAGCACTGGTACACCCCAGTTAAAATCTCCAGCCTTGGCTGGAACCAACACCCAATACTTTGAAGAAGGTAGGGGGAAAAAAACCAAAACCTGTGGCACCTGTAGCAACGGGAAGGAAAAAAATTCTTCCCAGGCCCATGTGGCAACCAGCAAAGCCTGGAAGCATGGGGAAAACCAAAACACCCACACTAATCACATTCATAAACGATGTTAATTTGAAAAAATTGTAAGTGTATTTAAGACAAAGACACAATGCCCAGAGAAACTAGCAGATCTGTCAAGCTTAGACACCTGTCAAACCTGTACTCATAACTGGTGACAGCTAGAATGAGTGACTTGGTGTGTGAGTGAGAGAGAGCCTATACAGCATGCTGGGGGAAGCTTAAGTGCACTAACAAATAAACCAGAAACAAAGTGTTAGTTCATACCCTTATGTTAGGGAAAGAAAACTTGAATTCAACCATTTTATACATAACACAACTCAGAAGGTGCAAAGCCACATCAAGGTAGCATTGGACAGAAAAGCCAGGTATCTCACAAGACAGACTAAATATCATCCTGTTCACCATATTGTGTTTCAGACAAAGGACACCATATTAAGTGCTTAGTTAGACTGCCTCTAAACATTACAGCACATTCTGCTCGGAGGACCCAGGCATCCACATACGTACTAGGGCTGTGTGAAGCGGCTAGTATTCACTTCAGATCGTTCCCCAAATCGGCTGAATTCAAGTGATTTGATTTGGTGATTCGAATCGCTGTCCTGATTAATTTTGGCCAAATCTCCAAATAAGCCAGGGCAGGCCAGGCCCATCCCCCACCCCAGCAATGGCTGCCCCAGCTCCTGGCTCTTGTTAAAAAAAAGCCCCAACTCACCAGGTGCTGCTACGCAAGAGGGGTGATCCCTGCTGCCCCCCAGTGCCCCACACTGCATGGGGGGCTCTGCATAAGCCCGCAACCCACCCTTGCTCTCCCATCCCCTCGCATGGACCAGCTCTGGCTCTTTAAAAAGAAAAAAACCCCAAGAAAACCCCCACAGGGTGGGGGGCAATGGAGATCACTTCCCTGCCCAGTAGCACCCAGTGAGCTGGGGCTTTTATTTATTTATTTATTTATTTATGTATTTATTTTTTAAGTATTGGGAGCTAAGGCGGGTGGTGGAAGCCATGGCGGGGGGGGCTAGGGAGCAGGCAGAGGCCCCCCCCATGGTCCTCTCCCCACTTCCCCAGGCCCCCCTCCCCTACCCCTAGTACCTACCAACTCTGAGTCCAGCTACAGCTCCCTGCTGCAGCCACCAGGGATGCCCAAATCAAAACTCTCTGAATCTTTACCAAAGATTCAGAGAGCTTTGAATTGATTTGGACCTTTATATTGGTCCCCCAGTTCGATTCAGATTCAGAGATATGGCTGCCGAATCAGGCTATATCTCCTCTAAATCGAATCGCCACCTGAAGCTTCGCACAGCCCTAATACATACTACTCTATTCTGTCTCTCAAAATAGTTGCGTAAGCTACTGTGTTGGATTTGTTTGTATGTTTTGTGTCCCTTTCTATACTACATCTGGAGAACAGCAGCTTGATTCTATTACTAGTTCTTGCTATAGCTATAGCTCAAATGGCAGAGATGTATGCTTTTGTTTTTAGAGGTTTCAGGTTCAAACTTTGCTGACCTACTTATATAAATAGTGTCTAATAATATAATTAAAGGTTGTACCATTATTCACTTGCATAAAGAAGGTGAGCTAAAGCTGTACAGATGATTTTAACTGTGACATTGCTCAACTTTTGCATGGTTGACTTTGCCATCTGATTATTCCCTTTTTTTTTTTTTAAATACACACCAGCTGTTTTGGTGTAATATAGATCTCATCCTGGGCAAGGTCTCTGGAATAATTACGTGACTAAATGATTTATGCTGCAAAAAACATTTCATTTAGAAGTAGATTTGGATGTTGGGTTAATATCATAGTAGTTAATACAGTCACCTTAATTATTTGCATTTTGTTTAATGGAAGCTGCCCCTTAAAAAATGGATCATAGCACCTGATTCCAGAGCATGTTTGCAGGGGACTAAAAGCAGTGTCTGGGAAATGTTGCCAGCATTTCAAAAAGAGTAACAGAACTCCAGAAAGGCCTTAGATAATTCTCTTAAAACCAGAGACTGTCAGACTGTGTTCTTTAGCTCTTTTGGGAATTATGGTGAGATAGGTGTTCCCATGGTGCTTGCTCTCTTCCTAGTTACCACTGTCATGGGATCAGAGGGAAGGTTCTTTCCTGGATTGATAACTGGTTAAAACACACAAAACAAAAGGCAGGACAAAATGGGCATTTTTCACCATGGAAGCAAGAAAACAGCAGGGTCCCCCAGAGGTCAGTGCTGGAATCTAAAGTGGTCCAACCTGTTAAAAATGATCAGGCAAAGGGAGTAAACAGCAAAAGGTCTAAGACTACAGATGATTAAAAAAAAAATCCAAGTCAAACCCAAAAGGTGAGGATAAAAAAGTTTACAGAAAATCTCACAAAACTAAGTGATAGAGGAAATTTAACACCGATAAGTGCAAAGTGCAAAAATAATGTTTGTACATATAGTTATGGCATTGTATTAGTTCTTATCACTCGGGTAAGAGATCTTGAAATAACTGGAGAGAATTCAAGAAATACTGGTTCAATGTGTAGTCAAGGCAAATAAAATATTAGGTATGATTAGAACTGGAACTGAAAATACAACAGAAAACATTATGCCACTGTATAAATCCATGGTGCACTTATATCTTGAACATTATGTACAGTTCAGGTTGCTCCATTTAAAAAAAAGAATGGAAAACTAGAAAAGATGCACAGGACAACAAAGATGCTCAAAGGCACAGAACAGCTCCCATACAAGGAATGACTCCAGCTTGGAAAAGAGGCAACTGGGGAGGGATATGATAGAGGTTTAAAAATCATCAGTAATTTAAAAAAGTGAACAGGGAACTGCTATTTACTATCTCCCATAATACAAGAATGGGGGAATATTAGATAAATTAGCAGGGAATAGATTTATATAACAAAAGGATTTTTTTTTTTTTTTTTTTTTTTTTTTACACATCATAAATTAACACACAGAACTCATTGCCACAGGATATTGGGAAGGTCAAATGGGTCCAAAAAGAAACTAGACAAATTAGTAGTGCATATGTCCATCAAGGCCTATTAAACACAATAGTTATGGATATAACCTATTGTTTTTGACTGGGAAGGTGTGACAGTGGATAGATCACTCTACACGCGCCCTACTTACACTCTCATGTCTAAAGTATCCACTATTTGTCACTGTTGCAGACAAGATATTGCATATTTCTGAAATAGTAAAAAGGTTGTTTTTGGTTGTTCTGACCATTTCTTAGAACTATATAGTTCACACTGATGTTACTATCACAGATATATGCAATTCTTTTTTTCCAGAAGCACACTGTTAAAAGAATTCATCTGAAATGTCAACTGTGCATGCATAATGCACAATTTTCAAGAATCTGAAATTCAATCAAAGGAAAACCCATTTATTTTAGAACAAGTTTGTACTGCTTAATGTGGTTTCTATGAAAACTGTGATTTAGCAAACTGCAGCCATTTCAACAGCCCACATATAAAGTCAAAAACCATCGAATGGCAAAATATTTCTCTCCTCTGTTTATGCTCAGACTTGTCAAAAAGGCATGGAAGCATGGAAAAGTTCAGCTCAAAAGGTTGAAGTCTCAGAAAATTATCACCACCTGAGAGCAGGACTTTGAAATAGAAGTAGGTTATTATTGCTAAAAACAGAATTGGAAAGCAAGTGCTTATTATAATTAAGCTGTATTCTCTCAGAGATTTAGAGTCATGATTAACTGTAAAGCCTAATGGGCATATAGCTACACGAGACATTTACTACAAAGTAGACTAATCAGCTCCACAGTAAATGTCTCTTGTCTGTATATGTGGCCCAATTAGGCCGCAGGAAACAAATTAACTCCTCAGGAGAGTAGTACTTGTGAACACAAGTAAGTACTACCCTGCTACAGAGTGTTTTTTATGCACAGCAGTGCATGTATAGTTGCTACCCAGGTGGCTGGGACATGAGGGTGCTTCAGTACAGCGGCTGCCTGCCCGTTAGCCATGCACTGGAGTACCCTTGTATGCCAGCCATTCTCTCCGCAACACTGAGCTGAGTTGGAGCAGCCCTGGGCAGGCAGGCCGACCCCCAGGGCCCTCTGCGAGCCAGGGCTGCTCTGACCCAGCTCAACATGCTGCCGACCTGGGAGTACATTCCAACAGAGTGCCTGGGAACAATAAACTCTTGTGCAATGTGCCAGAGTTTACTGCTGCATGCGAATAGCACATGTAGGTGCGCCCAATAAATACAGAATTAATCTGATATAATATGAAAATGTTAAGCTCCTGGAAGCAGACCACTAACTTCTGTAGAAATAATCAATTATGAAAGCAAATTGACCATCTGATAATCGACTGTTGAGCAGTTTTAGTATTCTGATTCACTTACCTACGTGTAAAAGCTCAACTTTATAAATCAATTTAACTTAGAAGTCAATGTACTGTAACTTTCTGATTATGCTGGAATAAGCATCAAGAAGTACTGCGTAAATTGAACCTTGAGGCAATGAAGCAAAGTGAATTGTCTAATTACGTCCAGAAAATGATTCACTGTAAGCATTCTTGTTTCACGAATGTGTCAAAATATCTGCATGAACAGCATCAAAGCAGGAGTGATGTTTAACTCTGAGTAATCTAAATGAATCTGGAAATGTCATTATCACTACCAGCACAAATTGATGCACTAAGTAAAGGCATCTTTAATCCACAAAACTGTACCAGTATAAGGTACACAAAGAATCCCCATGTCACACTGACAAACTGAGAAGGATGACAGCTGAACTTATTTGGTGCCTCTAAATCAAAGATGAGCAATTCATTTCAGCTGGTGGACCACTTAACAAATTTTGGTGAGCTGTCAATGGCAGCACATAATATAACATAAATAATTCAGAGGATATCATTCTAACAAATTATAGATAAAAATAAATCATAGACTAAAAAACAAACATCTACTGTAACATATTTTAACTGTATTTCTAAAAATAATTTTTGTCCTGATTTATGTTTTTTGAGTACAGATGATTACATAATAGTGCAAAATAAAGTCTTACTCTTGTATATTGTGTGGGGGGGGGATATATGAGGGATTGTGGGTATGTGTGGGGGAATGAGTGTTGGGGGGGGTGGGGATGCACAGTGGCCACACACTAGGTCCTGGGAGATAGCTAGGAGTAGGGGGAGGAAGGGGAGCAGGGGGCACATGCAACAAAGCTTGTCCAGGCAGTACAGTGCAGGTGCAGCCTGCCCCCACCCCTATCTGGCCCATGATTGCCCCCGGGGTGCTCCAAATGGGACTAAGCCCCTATTGGGGCAGCCTGCACCATGCTCCCGCACATACCTGTCCCTTTCCCATTGACAGCACCGTCTTGGCCCCAGCTCTGGCCCCAGCCAATGTGCACAGCTTCCCAGTGGGGATGCTCTTGCTGCTGCTGCAGCCAACCAGGGTACTGCTCAGCTCCCCATCCCTCCCGTGGCTCCTCCTTCTGTTCCTGCTGCACCACTCCAGGCAACAAGTCGCACAGGTAGCATGAGGATGTGCACCATAGGCACCACAAATCCAGCCAGATGCAGGAGAGCTGCAAACGGGTGGCTCCTGCCCCAGCACATGGGGCTCTAGTTTTCACCCACTCAGCTGTCTGCAGGGGGCAGCTGCTCATTGCACTGGGTGGGTGGAGTGGGTGGAAGGCAGCCAGGAGCTGGAGCGGGTGCAGGCGGAAGCATGGCACAGGATGCTCTGGGCAAGAGTGCCACTCTGCCCCATGTGGAGTGCTGCAGGGGTAGCTACAGCCCAGAGTCAATCAATCGGCAGGCTGGAACTAGTCTGCTGGTATTTTGCCCACCCCTGATCTAGATGATAAATTAAACATTTCCTTATTCTTCACAGTGTAAACATCATCCTCCGAATATTTTTGCTGTACCAAAAGATGTATTCTGTAATTACAGCAAGATACCAAAAAGAGCATTTAATCCAGGCTATCCAGATATTTTATTGGTTTTATTAAGGAAGCATGGAGCTGCCTGAATCATTAACTAGTTTTTTTACAGCATAAATTTGCTTTTTAGTTAGGATATGAATAATTCCTCACACAAGAAAATAATGCTCAAATATCTTTTATTACCAGGGGAAGGATGATTCTAGTAGGTTTCTGGTTAAACACTTTTTGAAATAAAAAAAGGACAGAAGGGCAACAGCAACCTTGAATAGACAGGAAGGCAATAACAACCTGTGATCTATTACTTCTGTGGTAATTAAAGTTTAGTTATTTGGGAATTTTATTCTTATCCCAGAAAAAAAAGCAAGTAGTACCATTTCCACATATATCAATATGTCAATGAAGGCTTCTGGACTTAGCACTTTTAAGAATCAGTCTATTACTTTAGGCATCTGAATGTTAGACTTAGGAGCCTACATTTTTTTTTAACATTTTGGCCTTGCAGGTCATTTAATGTGGAAGGAGAGTGCCAGACAACTATGCAGGAGCTCTTAGGGGTACAGTCTCAGCCAGCAAAGAACTGCTTGTGTTTAAGAAGTTAAATTAAAATTGAAATTATGGAAAATGGAAGAGAAAAATCACTGTAAAACAGAGTAAGAAAGTGTCCATGAAAATGGAAACAAGATCACAAAAGTGGATGCACATGCTGTTATAAAATGTGTACATATTTAAATAAGCTTCAGATGTATTATGCTCTGGAGGTCTTGGTGTGATGGTCACATAGACCTCTTGGACCTACACCATGATCCAGAGGACCAATGGCTGCCTACGAGATGTAGTAAATCAAAAATCATTCATACCACATTATTTATTAAAAGTTTTAAAAGATTTTTTCAGAAGTTTTCAATATATTTTTCTTATTACATATGAAGTTATCAGATTTTCACTCACAGTTCACCAACAGTCCTAGGGCATGAAAAAGCCACATAATTATGAATGGAAGGACCTTGTATAAGGCATGATCTTGAACCACCACAGATTGGAACTATTTCCTGTGGGAAGGTCTAACTGCAATATGAAAACAGGTGCTCTGAAGGATGTGAGCTAATTTCCCTCCTGCAGAAATAGTCTGCTATTGGCTGTCCTCAACCTGAGTTACTCTGTTATACCTAGGACTAGCAAGAACAGCAATGCGTGTTGGCGATTCCTTCTCCTTAGGTATGGTACTCTGTACTTATCTCCTTGTTAAACTGCATCCTATTTTGTTCTTCCCACTTTTCCAGCCTGTCCAAATCTACCTGAATGCATTCTCTGCCCTCCAGTGTGTCTACTTTGCCCCACAATTTGGTATCCTCCATGAATTTGGACACCTGCAATGTGCTCACTGTGCCCTGGTCCAAAACACTGAAGATGTTGAACAGCACTGGTCTAAGGACCAAGCCCTGGGGGACACCACTGTGCACATCTTTCCAGCATAACTTTAAACTGCCATGTGTTATGTATGAACAATCTAGGGATTAATAGCTCCAGGAGCCACCTACAACGAGTGTGTAACAAGGCCCAAAGCCAACAGAATACTGTTTTGAGCTGATAAAGCCCAGAGGAACTGAGGAGCAGGAAGTGCATCCTGCTTTTATTCTTTTGGTGCAGAAAACGTGGAGGAGCAAGGCTACTACATGCCTTACAGGTAATGTTAAGGCAAACAATCTCTGAACTCAAGTGTTGTTGTGTGTGCATACTAAAAATGAGGATATTCATATGGAAAGTTTCTTAAAAGAGAAATCTGAGATCATGAACAAGCTGATTTTAAGTACAGTTTAATAAGACTAAAGATAGACCAATATTGCATTTATATTCCTTGGCTGGTTGAGTTAAAAGCATCTAGTGTCATGTTTTTCTCCAAGAGATTATGCACTGTATATTTTAATCAGCTATTAGCACAAAGAATCTTAAAGACTAAAGAAAATGGTTCCATTCCAAACTATCAGGGAAAGACTATTATTTTGCAAAGAAATGATCACGTCTAAAATTATGTTGGATGCTATGATTATCTTTTGACCTCAGCTTTTGATATGACAACCTCTATATGACATTTTTGTCAGTCATGTTGGTATATGCATAACATGAGACAGCTGGAATGGGAAGAACAAGTCAGATTGATCACAATCTATTTCTATTTTACAAATACCAAAGATTGTGCAGGAAAATACTTCTGGAGTTTTCTACTCATAATTTTGCAGAC
Source organism: Caiman crocodilus (assembly GCA_030014935.1). NCBI lineage: Eukaryota > Metazoa > Chordata > Crocodylia > Alligatoridae > Caiman > Caiman crocodilus. The sequence continues at coordinate 117,824,538 of JAGPOW010003648.1, read as the reverse complement.
AAAGTGGACTGCTTGCCTTATAGACACCCACTCAATTAGGTGTACTGATATGGCAGGCTGCCAGAAGGAAGGGTCAGTTCTTTTGCTGATGTAAAGCATTTGCAAATCCATTTAAAATTGCACGGTTTAACTTGTCTGTTTTAGTTACAGGCCATCCTGTTTATACAGTCTCTTTCATCCAGCGAGTGTGAGATTTTATTTTATTTTTCATGCTTTTCGGAGCAGAACCAAGCCAAACATTGTGCCCTCCCCTCCCCCCCTTACAAGCCCAAGATTTCAAATTTAGCATGAAAGGTGAAGTGTTACTTTTAAGCTTGATACCAAGCTATGAATATCAGCAGAGGTATAATTAAAAAAAAACCACTACCCATTTAAAACGGATGAACTAAAGTCTAAGGAAGTTACATAAAAACATTTATTTAAGATAACTTTGACTGGCTATGTATAAAAATATCATATAAGCTGAGAAAAGATTTTTATGGGTGATATCTTTTATTGGACCAACACCATCCACAAAAATCCTTTCCTCTAGCACTTTCCTTGGAATATCATGGGTACAACATCACTCCAAGACTACTACAACATAGGACAGGGAAAACTGGAGTCACAAGCAGCTGTAGTGAAATCATGGGGCTGCAGAAGCAGGAGTTTGGGGGCTCCATGCCACTTATACTCTTTCCTAGCATTCTTTTCCATGGCTTAAGAGTAACTTTCTTTTGAAGCTGCCCCAGCTTTGTGAAAAGGAGGTGCCCTAGATTGTGTGTTTTAGACTGGGCAGCTTGATGCCTGGAGATCTCAACAGCTTAAAACATGTAGGAAGAAAGCCCAAAAGAGAAGAAACCTAAAGGTAAATGTAAAACATGAAGATAGTGAGTGCTAAGGATGATGGCTAAGGAAGGCTGTAGGAGGCACAAAGGCAAGACGATTCCCATCAGATTGCTGCCCATAGAACTCAGTGGTAGTCCAGACTTTCTGGGATACAAAAGGCAATCCAAAAGTAGAGGAAATACAGATTGCAATAGAGCTAGCTTTCAGACATCCCTCATGAAAGACCTGTGCTGAAGATGAGGTTCTCTCATATGAAGAGTTCCATTTCCTAGGAAGATTCTTTGGACATTCAGAGAACAGGTGTATTTATAGTTTATATTTATAGCAATTAATAGTTTATATTTAGATGCTGGAAGTAGACTTTGATTTGTGGCAGAGAAAGTGAAAACAAAGCAGGAAGCACCACTGAAAAGGCCAGCAAGTAGAAGAACAAGTATTGATCTGAGAAGTCATGGAAGAGTTACTGAGACGTGTCCAACCCTCTGACTACTATCACATGTTGCTCATCCATGTGGGTTCCAGTGACACTGCCAAGGGTGACCCTGAGCAAAGCAAGAGTGACTACAGGTCTCTGGGTGAAGGGGAAGGCAGCTCAAGTGGTGTTCTCCTTGATCCTTCTGGGAAGTGGGAGACCTTGAGAAATCAGGAGGGGGCACCAGGGGAGGCCTTCTGAGGAAATAGGGCAATTAGCTAGTTACCTTAGGTGTCCATACATGAATGCATAGAGCCTGAGAAACAAGCTGGAATAATTGGAAGTCCTTGCACAGGCAGAGAACTATGATGTGATTGGAATAACAGAGACTTGGTGGGACAGCTCACGACTGAAGTATTGTCATAAATGGGTACAAACTGTTCAGGATGGGCAAGCAGGGGAGAGAGAAGAGGAAAAGGAATTGTAAGAGCTGTATGATTGCTCAGAGCTCCAGTATGAAACTGGAGATAGACCTGTTGGAAGTCTCTGGTTTAGGGTCAGAGGGGAAAGCAACAATGGTGATGGTGTGGTGGGTGTCTGCTATGGACCACCAGGCCAGGAGCATAAGGTAGATAAGGCTTTCTTCAAACAGGTAGCGGAAGTTCCAGATCACAGACCCTGATTCTCATGGGGGACTTCAAATCACCCTGACATCTGCTGGGAGGCCAATATATATAGCAGTGCACCAAAAATCTAGGAAGTTCCTGGACAGCATTGGAGACAACTTCCTCGTGCAAGTGTTGGAGATATGTCCATGGAGGGCCATGCTCTTCTTGACCCACTGCTCACAAACAAGGAAGAATTAGTGGAGGATGTAGAAGTGGATGGCAAATTGGGCAGGAGTGACCACAAAATGATTGATCAATAGGGTCCAGAGGAGGGCCACTCATATGGTTAAGGGTTTACAGGCCAATCCCTTTGAGGAGAGACTAAGGGACCTGGACCCCTTCAGCGTCCACAAGAGAAGACCGAAAGGTGATCTTGTGGCTGCCTACAAATTCATTAGGGAATGCAGCAAGGTATCGGAGATGCTCTGTTCACCAGGGTGCTTCTTGGGTAAGGAACAATGGTCACAATCTGACAGAGTAGATTTAAGCTAGACATGAAGAGAAACTTCTTCATGGTGGGGCTGGCCAAAATTTGAAATGGGCTTCCAAGGGAGGGGGTGCTGTCCCCTACCTTGGGGGTCTTTAAGAGAAGGCTAGATAGGCATCTGGCTGGGGTCATCTGACCACAGCACTCTTTTGTACCTAGGCAGGGGGTCGGACTCAATGATCTGTTGAGGTCCTTTCTGATCCTAGCATCTATGAATCTATGAGTTCAGGATCCTGATGAAAGGAAGAAAACAACAGAATATGGAACCTGAACTTCAGAAAAACAGATTTTGACGCCTTCAAAAAACTAACTGGCAGGATCCCCTAGGAGGCCACTCTGTGGGGGAAAGAAGCCCAGGATAGTTGCTTGTATTTTAAAGAAACATTATTGAGGGCACAGGAACAAACCATCCCAATGTGCAGGAAGAATAGCAAATATGGAGGCAACCAGCTTGGTTTAACATCGAACGCTTTGGTGAGCTTAAACACAAAAAGGAAGCTTCCAGGAAGTGAAAGCTTGGACAGATGACTAGGAAGGAGTATAAGAATATTGCTCAGGCATGCAGGGATGAAGTCAGGAAGACCAAAGCACAATTGGAAAAAACAGTGGTGTATCAACTATGTTAGGTGCCTCTTAGTCACAACATAGAGTTCAACATAGTTCAACCAATAAAACCCTGGATGACTTGGAATCTCATTGCCTAGCAGACCTCCCATGTCTCAGAGTGGTAACTACTGTTAGTTTTCCTCAACCCTGGGAAGTACCTCCTATTTTGATCCACCAAAATCCAAATATGCTACCCTTCTGAAGTTAGTGTAAAAAATTCATTTCTTTCCTTAACCATGTGGGGCAGACTGACTTAATGATTTACAGCTATTAAATATGAAGTTATTATTATTATTATTGTGCCAGGCAAGTACTATATAAAATTGCTTCAACAGTACTGACAGCATGTAAATCTTTAATAGAAATACTTTACAAAACATTGAAATGAAAACATATTCAGCATACACAGTGTCCTAATTTTAAAAAAGAAAGTATTTTGGATGCCTCAGTTGTGAGTGCCTGCTAATTATCATGAATTACCAAATACCTCCCCTTCTGGAAAAAAAAGCCCTGGTGAAGCGTCTCAAGGTCAGGCACTCACAAATAAGAGCGACATCCAAGAATCCTTAGTCATTCTGAAAGTTTAAACCAGTAGATCTGCAATTTCCACTGCTGCTAATCATTGTCTTTCATAACAACCGCTATGCAACAAAAAAAAAATCTCTTTATTCCCTAAAGCTATAATAAAATGCTATTGATACTACAATTGTAACTATTCTGTTACAAAGACAAAAAAACTCTTCAGGTCCCTTGCGGACAGACGCCATGGTAAATGAATGATACGGATGCTGCCAGGTGAGTGACAGATTACAAGATTTTGCCTGACCTCCTGGAATTACTGAATACAATTATGTAGTCATCCAAATTGCAGATATCCCTTATCAATTCTTTACAGTTTCTGCCCTGAATTTTCTCTGTGTTAAGAATGCTAACTTCTAACAAAAGCTTGAAAACATATTTTACAAATTAGTTTAACTGGATACATTTTATTTTCCAGGGCTTTCTAAAAAGTATGCATGTGCTGGGGAGAAGTCAATAGCGTATTATTTTTCCCCAGAGGAAGGCAGTCCTAACTCAGTAAATCTGAAGATATGCCAAACAGTTAGGGAGACAAAATAATCTACGCAGGAACACATCTGAGAAAGAATAATCATTTGCCTCACAATGGCTGGTTCTCTGATGTGTGTTGTCCACACACTTTGCAATCCATGTGCACATGCACCCCATGCATGGGAGATAAAATTACAGCATCCATTTAAGGCAAATCTCCTTGGGGACCTCATGATGTATACCTGGTAAGGCTTGCGCCTTGGGCAGCTACAGGCTCTGCCTAATGTCCAGGTCCTCCATAGGAGGGGCTAACCTCAGTTGTGGGGAGTTCATAGATGTTAGGGCTGGAAGGGCAAGATCACCAGGTCCAGCCCCCTGCCCAAAGGGCAGGAAGTCAGCTGGGGTCAGATCACCCCAGCAAGGTGAGCGCCCAGGCGTTCCTTGAATGTATCCAGAGTAGGTGCTTGCACCACTTCTGGAGGGAGTCTATTCCAGACTCCGGAGACTCAGACAGTAAAGACGTTTTTCCTTATGTCCAGTCTAAAATGGTTTTCCAACAGTTTGTGACCATTATACCTCGTCTTCCTTTGGGGTGCCCTGGTGAACAGATGTACTCCCAGTTCCTGATGCACCCCCCCTTATATACTCATAGGCTGCCACCAAGGCTCCCTGGGCTTTCACTTCTCCAGGCTGAAAAGTCCCATGCCTCTCAGCCTCTTCTCATAAGGCCTGCTCTCTTGCTCCTCTCAATCGTGTGTGGCTTTCCTCTGGGCTCTCTCAAGCTTCTCCACATCCTTTCTAAAGCACAGAGCCCAGAACCAAATGCAGTACTCCAGCTGCGGCCTCATCAAGGCTGAGTAAAGCAGGAGGATGACATCTTGGCTCTTGCTTGAGATGCATCAATAGATGTAAGCCAGGGTTTTATTTGCTTTGCCGGCTGTGGCATTGCATTGGTGGCTCATTCATTTTTGTAATCAATCATGACCCTCAAGTCTCTTTCAGTTGTTGTGCTAGTGAGTGCAGTGCCAAGCCTATAAGCATGAGAGGTGGAGCCCCCTGCATTTCTCCGTGTTGAATGTCATCAGGTTTTGATCTGCCCACCTTGTGAGCCTGTCCAGGTTGGCCTGAATTCCCAGCCTATCTTCTAGCATGACCACACTTCCCCATAATTTGGTGTCATTTGCAAACTTAGCCAGTCCACTTTAGACACCTGAATCCAGAACATTTATAAATATAATAAAGAGTACTGGTCTGAGTATTGAATGCTGGGGGGACACCACTGGTTACCATGCACTATGCTGACTTGGTTCCATTGACTATCACTCTCTGGGTCTGACCACAGAGCCAGTTCCCCAGCCGTCAGACCGTAAGGTTGTCGAGGCTGCAGTTCCCCGATTTTAGCATGAGGATATCATGGGAGACCAAGTCAAAGGCTTTTTTGACATCTAAGTATACGGCATCAACCTGTTCTCCCTTGTCCAGGTAATGCATCACCTGGTCATAGAAGGAAATGAGGTTGGTCAGGCAAGACCTACCTGCAATGAAGCCATGTTGACTCTCTCTCTCTCAGAACATTGCCTTCTCATTAGCCTGTTGTTGATGGATTCTTTGATATTTTTTTCCAAGATCTTTCCAGGGATTGAGGTCAGACTGATTGGCCTGCAGTTCCCTGGATCTTCCTTCCCTCCTTTCTTGAAGATAGGTACCACTTCGGTCCTCTTCCAATCATCTGGAACCTCTCCTGAGCACCATGTGACAAATGTAACTTCTGTCTGCACCCAGAAACTCGAAGCTCCCAAGCATTAACAGGCACCAGCTGCACGGAGTGGAGAAAGGTAGGGAAAATTCTGGCCAAAGAATTAAGTCTCTCACCTGTGCCCCCATCAGATGCCACCAAATCCCATGATGAGCGACAATATAAAACACTTACTTCCACAGCAGACACACAAAGCACAAGCAAAAAAGTTAACTCCTTGGCTGTGGTACTTTCCCTGTTCTCCACAGCAATAATCCATAGTAATCAGAGTCTTGAGCCCCCATGCGTCCTTTCCAGCCCTCTCTGCCTCTGTTCAGATGTGCCTCTCTTAGTGCCCAGGGCTTGGGTCCCCACTCCTAGTTATATTATTACTCCTGATCACTGTGACCAAGGATGTAAGAGGCAGGACAACCTTAGTAGCTTCTCAGTTCCTTCATCAAAAAGGAATGTCACAGAGGCCACAGAGGCAAATGGGTCACAGAGACAAATGTATCTCATTGAATCAAAGTGACTGTAAGATAGTATATTTTGCTCTTCAAGTGATTGTCAGCAGTTTTCCACTCATGCTGACTTAACAAACAGTATCTCTTATTTTCCTTTGAATAAGAGGACTCCTTAAACATCAAAGGACTACCTTACTGAAATGTGATCTATCAGCTTACACCAAGATTCACAACATGGTTTAAATAGGATGTGAACTCCATGTCACAATCAATGCAATATTGTTCACAGTGGTGGTAGATGCTACCTGGGTTCAACTCAAATGAAACCTAATGAGTCAGGGTGCAAGGGCAGTTTGCTAATACACAGGAAGTATATAGATAGCTCAACACCCCTTCAGATAGCCTCTGTAAGAATGCATTACCCTCTCTTCTACTGCATGAATACAATCACAAATCTCAGTAATGCCCTAATTAATGCAATCCAAAGGACAGACATCTATACACTCTCTATAGCCTCTAAGGGGAGACCCATTAAACCTGCTAACATTATACTGAGATCTCAGGGAAGAGAGGACACTTAGAGTGGTGGAAAAACATTCAGAATTTTTGCTATGGTGGGGTGAGAACATATCATACACCACAACCAGATCTTTAGTGGCAAGAAAGGCATCTGTGAAGAATTGTGACTTCCCAATTCTTCAGAAGCAAAAATGCAGACTTATGCTGTCATGGTAGGAAGGGGTTGAAGAGTACTCCTTATGTAAAATACTCTGGAAGACTGAGAGCCGGAGGAACTTCTTTTGGTTCTTGGAGAGATCTCTACTAAACCAGGCAGGCAGGGTGTTTTTAAACCCTGGAAGAAAGAAGACTATTGTGGTAATGTGATGTCAGATCCTACAGCTATATAGGTATACGGCTTCCTGCCACAAAGATAATGAACCAGCTCCTCCTCTCCTGTTGATGTAATGGATTGCTGTGCCACTATCAGTAAGCTTTTGTACCCTGAGGCCTCAAAAGAGAGGTAGTAATGTCTTGCACGCTAAACAAACTATTCTGAATTCTAGCATCCTGAAGTGGAGAAAGGCTTCATGAAACTATCATATGCCTTGCACCTGTAGCTGATTTAGGTACACTACACATGTCTGAGTAGGGCAGGGGTGGGCAAAATATGGCCCACAGCTGCTCCTCCAAAAGAGAATTGTATCCAGCCTGCAGCTGCCCTGGCATTCAGTACCTCTCACCCTTCTCCCTTTCCCACGCCAGCCAGCTACAGCAACAGCAGCTGCCACTTTCCTCCCCTCCCCCCTCCACCCCCAATATAAGCTCCAAGGCCGGGGGCACTGAGCTCCTGGCCAGACTTTTCTGCCCAACAAGGTTGTCTGCACACCACTCCAACCCTGGGCCCAGCGAGTCAAAGCTCAGGTAAGGTTCTCCCCACTGGCAGGGGAGGGGATGCAGAAGGAAGAGGGCCAGGAGCTGCAGGTTATCTGGGTTCTGCTGAGCCGGGGCCTGGTAGGAGCGCGGGTGTAGCATGAGATTGAGTCATGCTAAGGCTGTGAGCAAAACTAGGCTCAAGACAGAAGCAGGATGCTGTAAATTAAGTCTTGAGTTGGCAACTACAGTAATTTCTATGCACCTTCTCACCTTCTGTTTAAAATCTATATATGATAAAAAGTACAAATGTGAATGTTGGTTGGTGTCAGTGAATGAGGAACAAGGAAAGCAAGGGATAAAAGGAAGAAGAGTGTGTGGGGGGCGGCGGGGGGTTGTGATACTGGAAAGAGACATGGTTGCTGAGTTTCCTGCCTCTTGAAACTGGGTCAGAAGATGCCTAGGAACACCATGCACCTGGTGAAGGATCTGAGTACCAGCACTAACCAAAGACCATCACTGTGAAGTTGGTCCTGCCTGTTAGGTCACATGCAGTTATTTTTTCTGTACAGTCTTGGGGTTATTAATAAAGCTTAATACCATATTGGACAAGTTGGCATGTCAGTCCTGTTGTGCCCTAGTAAAGAATCATGCTGGTAACAGTGGGCACCAGTGCCACGCTTTGTTCCTGTGCATCACTTCAGGCTGTACCACATGGTTGCAGCTAGAGTGGCTGACACCACTTCTATTCCACCCAAATCCCTGCAAATGGCCAGGTCAGGCATGAGCCATACCAGCTGCACCCACAGGCCTGAAGCGGCATGTGGGAAAAAAACGTGGCACCTGCCCGGCAGTATGCCAAGGACTCAGGCTGGGGGAGAGGGTACATGAAGAAGTGGGGAGCACAGCATGATACTTACCTCACCAAGTCTGGACACCCCACAGCTCCCAGCCCCCTTACCACTGATCCTCCTCCCTTGCCCTGAGTCCCTGGCATGCTGTCAGGGCATAATGCTGTGTTTCCACCGGCTGGGCCAGGCCAGTGCCACATAGGTGCAGCTGGCGCAGCTCCTGCCCAACTCAGCCGTGTACTGGGGACTTGGGACCAGGGAGGGGGTGCAGGTAGAAGGGGGCTGGGAGGCCACGGGTCATCCACGCTCAGCCGAGCTGGTGCCATACTTGGTTTCCCCACTTCTTCCTGCATCCCTTCCTCCACCCCAAGGCCCTGACATTTGGCTAGGCCAGGCAAAAGTCATACCGGCTGAACCCATATGGTCCAAGCCAGTGTGTAAGAATACAGCGCATCACCAGCCTGGCCATGTTCTAGGGACTCAGGCTGACAGACGAGCTGCAGGGAGAAGGGGGCAACAAAGGTTAGATTCCCCTAACGTTTGTTCTCTCTGCCCAAAGGATGGGCAATTATTTGGGCTGGAGGGCCACTTAGGGAGTTGGAGTGAGCTGCTGTGGCAGGGGTGGGTGCTTACCTGGCCCACAACAGCTTAGCCAAACTCCCTGAGTGCCTTGCTAGCCCAAATAATTGCACACCCCTGGAGCAGAGGCATTTAAATTAATCTTTGTTGGAAGGGAAATGGAGGCTGGAACTCTACTGCACACTTGTTTCTATTCTGCCTACTAATCTAGTGATGAAAACACTCCCTTGGGGAGGGCTGCCTCCTTGCTTATGCTGTGTTGGACAGATGCATTCATTCACTGCAAGAGTGCTTGAAATGTAAGTGAAGTCTCACACATGACTGTAAAGTATTTGCATCTCACCATGCCTCTAGAGGCTTCAAAGAGTTTTTCACCTGTGTTATGGGCAGGGACCTACACAATTTGGGGAAGCTGCCCCTTGACTTCACAGGCAGAGTGCAGTAGGACGCCACTCTTCTGATTGGCTGAGGGGCACCAGTGGCCCCACCCCTCACCTCTGATTGGCTGCAAGGCCTACCTGTCATATGACCCTGCCCCTCGCCACTGATTAAAGGAGAAGTGTGGGGCCACATGACAGGAAACCCTGGAAGCCAATCAGCAGTGGGGGAAGGGGTGGTAGCCCTTCAAGCAGGGAGATCCTCCTCCCCTGCCCCAGTGGGCTGCTGCCACACCCCGTGGACTGCTGGCTCCCTCTGGGGAGCGAGCATTTTCTTTTCAGTATGTTTTCCTTCCCAGATTTCACAGGCATGCCAAATTTCACAGGCAAAGCCAGATTTCATGAAATCCATTAAATCACTATTTTTTGGTAGGTCCCTAGTTATGGGACATGCTTGGAGCTGCCAGATAGATGTCTGTCATCCAAAATCTCTGTTGAAGTGAATGCGCTTTTTCTGGTTTGGAATCTACCAATAACCCTGGTTATTTGCTTTAAGGCTAGGTTACGTTAGTCTTTGTTGATTCTGAGATCCAAAGTGGTAAAGAGATCTGCAGTCCCCAGCCCTCTGCAAGGATGCTCAGTGAATTACTCTGTCATCCAGATATGGATATACCTGACTCCCATCTTTAAGTGTGCTGCCCCTAAAGCTAGAACGTTGGCAAATACCTTTAGTACTGCCAAGGGGCCAATCTCTATGCTGGTAGTAAGAAATATTCCTATGAGAAAGCAGAAATAATTTAATTCTCCCAGCCTACATAGAGTATGAAAAACAAAATCCAGGAGGGGTCTCCATCTTCCTTTTTGGAGACAGAATAAAGAAGCAGTGGAAGTTGCAACCTTTCCCTTTGAATTCTTGAGATACTTTTCCATTTCACACATGTAAAGGAGAGACAACTTCTTGTCTTAGAAGTATCTTATGAGAAAGATCCCTGATAAAGGACACTGAGGAAGGAGCTGGGATAGTTTGAATCTGAATGACGCATCCCTTGTTCACTACTCCAAGAATTCATCAGTCTGAAGTAATCAAAACAAAGTGTATCTGAAATAAAAACACTTCTGCATACAATTCTGGTCAGCCATCTTTAGAAAAGATTAACTCAAATTGGAACAAATGCAGAGAAGGGCCATTGAAATGATCAGAGGAATGTCAATCCTATCTTATGGCTGTTAGGTCTTCCATGGCATAAGCTTGGCCAAAACAGACACTGCTGTTCCCAAAGAAACTGATGCTGCACACCCAGAACATGTAGATGTAAAGTGGAAATTATGTGGACACTCAATTAGAAGAAAAATCTATGGTCCTTCTTAGGATACAACAATTGTTCAGGCCTCCATTCTGGCCACTTACTATTGAAAAGTATATGGGGGAATGGGAACATATTTGGCCATAATTTGCATTGTTTGTTTGTACAAAATGAGTTTCCAGGTAGTTTCTCTGCTTGAGCTGTTCTGAATCCAGTTACACCATCCCCAGTGAGCACTGCTATATTTTCACTTATTTTGTCTACAGGAATTTAATATTTGTGGCTGGTTGTCCCCTGTACGGGGTTTCAGGTTAAGTACCCAAAAACAGATACAAAAACCTGTGATTAAGTGCCAAAGTACTAAAATGATAATAAGTCACTGCAAACATTTAGGACAACATTGATCTCGGGAATTATATAGAAATATATACATCCCTACATAAAAAGGAGCAAAAAATGCATAAATGTTTAGTTATTTTAATATACAAGATCATGATGTTTAACGTGTTCTGGAGAGGATGCTAATTTATAAATTAACATAATTTACATTTTGGAATGTTACAACTCCAGTACTATTTGTACTTTGAAATGTGGCTTATTTTGTAGTTCACCTAATCACACAAAATACTCATGTCTCTGAAATAGTGTAAATACTGGTTCACGAAACAGCAAAGCCTGTAATTTATCCTTCAGCTATCAAGTTAAAGCTCCTAGCTGCTTCTGAATTTCAGTACAATTGTTGCTATGCTTATTTCTCTAGAGTTAAGAACTGATAATTAAACAGAAATTAATGTTATGTTGCGTGCATACTACAACAGAGTCGCAAGAAGTGGAATAACTGGGAGAAAAAACAAGGAAAAGCCAAAAACAAATACACAGACAGACCAGGTTGACACCAAGCTGAGGGAAGTAGTAGATACACTGAATGGGGCTAGGAGTCAGAGTGACTTTGAAGGATTGGGCCAAAAAGGAATCTCATGAGGTTCAACAAAGACAAGTACAAATTAGAGTGGCTCTTAGAACTGCTCTAATTAAAGTCCTTCTCCCCTACTTCTGAATCATGTATATAAATGCTCAGAAGATCCCAGGGAAAAGATGATACCACACTCTACAGAGAAAGACAACCCCCACCTCACTCAAACCCTGCCAATCTACCCAGGAGAAAAAATCCTCCTTCAGCCAGCCCAAATTTGGCAAACTTTATAACCATAAATGTAAAAACATTCCCTAAATTTAGTTTGAAATAAGGTCCCAGTTGACTAATGGCCTATGATAGAATCAGGGAACTGTCAAACAGCTGACACCAAACCCTGTGGCTGAAGCAATCTGGTCTCTTAAAGTATGAAAGTCTGTTTCTTTTAGTGAAGAAATTTCATAATCATCTGGTTGCCAAAGCAGTGACAGATCTGGATGGCCCATTTGCTTATAACAGATTCTGATACCCCTAGAAAACAAGGGCTACACAAACTGAGTAAATTGTTGGAATCTGGCCCTGACTTCAGAGGCAAGGATTGATGTCATTTTGCTAAAATCTCAAAAAGCTGAAGATAATCTTAAAGACTACTACTGGAAACCAGAAATGTGGACTGCTCATGGCAAACAAAAAAAAACTGTTCGTGCTTTCTAGCAAAATAAGAATATTGGTGAGAACACAATACTTAAATTTATCTTTAACGCACCCCAATTTTATATCTTCCTAGTGCAGAGGTGGGCAAAATGTGGCCTGGGGGACGGATGCAGCCCACCAAGTCAATTTATCAGGCCTGCAGGGCCCCTAAAAATTTTAGAAAATGAATATTAATCTGCCCTGGGCTGCCCGTCATGTGGCCCTGGATAGCTTGACAAAACTCAGTAAGTGGCCCTCTGCCCAAAATAATTGCCTGCCCCTGTCCTAGTGGTTTCTCAATCAGTGCGTGATCTTGTATGCAACCATGCCAATCACACGTAGGCAAAACAAGACAATGACAGACCTAACTCCAAATATGTTTTTTTTAAATACTTGGCATTAATATAGTTTTAATGGTTTCATTTCCTTAAAGGATTTTCCACAGATATGAAGAAATAAACAAAACCCATTATGTTTGCATTATATCAGTACTTCACCTCTTTCAAATTTGATCCTATTCAATCCTCCACACTTTACAACAATGATTCTCAGCCAGGGTGCCATGGCACCCAGGCTGGGGTAACCTTCAGATCCTCTCAAGGGTCCAGCAGGGTGCCAAGCAATGTTAGCCCTGCTACTTGTGCAAACATGATTTACAAGATAAACCCAGAGATTTCAAATAGAAATCCATAGTGTTAAAAATACTCTGACCTGTTGTGATCATTCTGAGTTCTTTGCAATACAAAAACTGCTCTCCTATTTTTCTGTATTCAAAACAAGAGTGAAAAATAAGAGCTGGCATTTTCTGAGGGGGGCCTTGAGTCTAGCAAGGTTGAGATCCACTGCTTTAGAACATTAAACTGAAGTGGAGATGACTGTAGTACATTTGCTGAAAAGTTCATACTTCTTTTGGAAATGTGTCTGGTTTTCTGTTCTCATTTGCTATTATGACATCAAGAGGAATTAAAGTATTTTAATGTTAGAGGTACTTCCACACTTTACCCTGGGAACGGCCTTTTTTTTTTTCAAAGTAGGTTTTTGGAAGTTTGTACAAATTGATACATACTGAAAATCAGGGACATTCTAAGGCTTAGTATAATGTCTCTTAATGCTACTGCTTGACAAATGTTCCTCTAGTAGAGCTACTTGTTCATCCACAGGGTCAACTAGAACCTTGGGTTTTTCCTCTTTTATAATGTTTATCCTCTCGAAGGCAAACAGAGTTTCCATTTCTTTCATGGGTTGTGGCTTCCTCTGGGTTCACATTCTGTTCAATCATGTAAACAGCCAGGACTGATATTCTCATTATTAAGAATGCTACTGTGCCAGGTATGGTGGATATGGTAGAAGGGAGTTTGGGAAAATTTTAGCAGCTTTTGGGGCCTCAATTCCTCACAGAGAACTAACCCTCCTCCCATTAGTAACTAATGTAGAGATCCTAGAACTGGATATCCTACTAAGTGCACTTGAGATTTTGGAAAAGTGAGTAGGGGATATCCCGAAGAAAAGTTCCTGGAAAGCTCCAAAAGGGAAAATAATGACAGCAGTCATTCTGAAGAACGCATAATGCACATAGTCTTCCAGAAATCCTCATATATTACTCAATCATTATCCATTTTTCTGTTGTAGATCCCTAGTCAGATCTGCTTTGCAAGCATGCCAGGTTTGTTGCACTTGAAATAAGTCATATTAACACTATGAAAACAAACCAAACCTGTTCCTGGCTTTGTTACACAAGTCCCACAAATGAAGTCAGCCAATATTCTTATGCACAACAAATCTGACTCCTTGTCTAGGTCCTCAGAATGTAATAATAATCTGAAAAATATTATGGCATGTCATAGGTGTAACAGGGGACCATTACTGGCCCCTGTTCCTGGGATGGAAGATCGCCAGTGGAGCCCTTACCTGTGGTGAATCTGTTGCACTGCCTCCGTGTCTGATAATGTCAGATGTCAATGTGGACTCTGGAAACTAGAAGGCCTGCCACAGGAACCACCGTTGATTGGTCCTTCAGGCTGGAAGGACCTGTAAAAGACTGGCTCCAGTGAATGTTTGTGCCCCAAAGAGGGGACACAGGAGCAGCAAGCAAGCTGCACTGGATCGGCATGGAGGCTCAGAAACCTTGAACAATCACAGGAGGACTACCAGTGGTATGAAGAGAGAGTTGTGATGGACAAGGTCAGACAGACACCTTTGGTGAGTCCTCTGGGAGAGACCCTGAACACCTGGTAGGAGTGACAAGGAAGTGAAGGCAGAGGATCCCAACTAAAAATTGCGTAGAAGCATCTAAATAGGTAAAGAGTGTCAAACCCTGCCCCCCCCAAAACAAACAAAAACCACACACACAAACAAAAAACAGAGCCCAAGTAGAGGAGTCTCTATAGTGGGACTTAAGAGACAAACATAAGATGATGATGGGAGAAAGACCCCACCTACACAAAGTATTGAGAAGGGAAAGCAGCCCATTGAAGAAATAATCTGAGTGAAGGTCCCTGTACCCAAAGAAGAATCTACTTCATCAACTGGATACAGGTTGAGCATTAACAGGACATAAGGGGCGGTGGAGTCCTGCCATGGAGACTGGAGCACCAAACATTCGCTGTCAGCCCCCTTGTATTCCTTTTCTCCCATCAAGGCGTGGCAGAAAAGTGATGGGGGAAAACAGTGATTAGAGCAGCCAGCACCAAGGCGGTACTTACTCATAAAAGACAATGGACTATTTCATTAGATGTCACCTTGCCCTACTTTCTGCCTGATTTAAGACTAACACAGCTAACTCTCTCTCTAACAGATTTGTTATTCAAAATTCATCCCCAATGTGATTAACTCAAAGAATGCTGATACACCTCTTAATTTTTCAGGGTGCCATGTTTTCACTTACAGTAACAAAAAAAAAAAGCCTGTGTTCAAGTCTTACTGAAGTATACAAAGGCCATAATAAAGCATGCAGATCAAAGTTCTTACACCCAAAAGGCAAATATATAACATGGTAAACTGCATTCTATTGAGCCTACTTTAAGACTTTTCAATATTTAATAGTTTCCAGTCACTATATTTTATAGAAAAATTAAAATAGTAAAATCATTCATTTATTGTCCAAGTAAGAGTTTTCATATATATAGATGACTTATATTAGGTTCCTCAACTGGGGTGCCATGGCACCTTCTCAAGAGTCCTGCAGGGTGCCAAGCAATGTTAAGATCACTAGATGTGCAAACATGATTTTTAAGATAAACCCAGATATTTCAAATAAGAATCCATAGTGTTAGAAATATTTGGACTTTTGGGGGTCTTTCTGAGCTCGTTTTCAGCAGGAAAATAACTATTTTCTATAGTCAAAAACAAGTGAAAACTAAGAGCTGGCATTTTCCAAGGGATGTCTTAAGTCTAGCCAGGGGTAACTGATTCTAACCAAGGATATCTTGAGTCTAAAAAGGCTGAGAACCAGTGACCTTTCATGGATAAGCCAACAAACTTCACTTCATAAATCTACTGAATACAAAAAATCATGGACTCAATACAGACATTGGATTTATGACACATTACAACCTACCTGACATCTGATTCATGAGGTACCTGCCAGACCTGACCTTTTACACATTTCTTTTTCCTACCTCCCCCTCCCCCCAGCCCCACTCCACCCTCCTTTTCTATCCTTTGTCATCCTAATTTCCAGCTATTTACTTTTTCACAGACAGCCTCTCTTCTACCTTGGAAAATTATTACAGTAGTCTCCTTTACGTACCTTTTGTTTTTTGGTTTACTTACCCTTGGTTCCCCTTGTTTCCTCCCTCCCTTTCTTTCTCTACCGTTTGTTTTCCTAATTTCCACCTATTTACATTCTCACTGACATTGTCACGCTTTTAACTTCTTTCATTCCTTAGAGATCTCAGAACAGCAGAGACTCCCTATGCCTGAAGGGTAATTGCACCAGAAAACTTGCAGAGAATTTTTTCCAACTACTCAGTTGATCTAATAAAAGATAATCACATCTACTCAAAGAACTTTGCCTGCCTATGTCCTTACACCAATATAGCCACAACCAAAAACCCAAGAACCAGTATCTTACACTTTCATATAGATTACTTTTACGGATTTACTGGTATATACATATATAGCATCAACCTATTCTGTATATCTCAGACAGTGCTTTCCAACTGACACCTGGGGCACACTTTTTCTGCACCTTACAATTACACCTAAAAAGGGTAGTGGGGAAAAGCAACAGTGGTGGAGTGAGCGCAGCTTGCAAAGATATTTGGTCCTGGTGTAGCTCCCCAGTAGATGGAAGCTGCACATACATCACAGCCAGGGAGTGGGGGCTGGGAAAAATGGCAGGGACACAGATATAGGAAAAGCCCTCCTTGGGGGAAGCAGGAAGTGTGTGTGTTGCGGGGGGGAGGCAGGGGCAGGACATTTTTTGGCAAGGGCTCCATGGAATTCAGTGCAGCAGGGGCAGAGCCTGGGTGAGAAGGCTCCCAGCTGCTGGTAAACAGCTGGACCTGGGAAAAGAGGGGTGGGAAAGGAGGACCCACTTACCTGTCTCTCAGTGCACCCTGCTCTGCATGCTTGCCTGGCTCCCTTGAGTGTCCCACTGTGTGGTACAGCCATGTCCCCAGGGTGCAGGCAGTGTACAGCAGCAGCAGTTGGCAGATGTCTGGCCCCAGTGCCCACCACTGCTTTTCCCAGTCCTCTACTGCCCAGCTGCAACATGTTCAGCTTCAGCTGCTGGGGAGCTGTGCTAGGACCAGACAGCTGCACACTGCTGCTGCCGCTACTATACTCTGCCTGCACCCCACGGACACAGCTACACCATGCTCTGGTGTAATCTGCTCTGCACTCACACTATGCCACTTATCTTAAAATACAAAAAAAAACCGGGGAAACAAAAATCATTTTTCATGGCATGGTCCCACTACTGTCACGGCCACACATCATCATGTAAAAAATGGCTATTGCGTACTGCCTCTCAAATTCTATGCACTTACATACATAGAGACGAACTGATAACATAAGCACAAGGACAGGGTTAAAGAGCTACATTAAGTTTTTGGAATTTTCTAATTTTCTTGCAACCTTTGGCTACACAGATTTAGATTGTCATGGTCTTTTTTGAAGGAGTTTTTGGTTTATGTTCTGTTGTACTTCTATTTAACCACCAGAAAAGGACTACAGAAGAATGTCATCAAAAAGAAACAGCTTCATTTTCCAGGCTTTCAATGTTCTGGAAGCTTGCAACATATTTTGAATGGTGCATATAAAACTCCATGACCTAGAAGTATTTGGCTAGACACCATCAGTGACACTATTTTTGACTAAGCCTGCCAGAACTCAGACGTTACTGACTGATCTTCTTTATTGACTTAGCAGCCTCACCTCAGTCCACAGAAAAATCATAGAGCAAATCCTCAAAGAATCTATTGCTAAGCACTTGGATGAGAAGGTGATTGGAAGCAGTGGGAATGGATGCACCAAAGCCAACCTGATTGTCTTCTTTGATAAGATAACTGAACAGAATATGGAGCTGGGAAAAGCAGTGCACATAATACACCTTGACGTCAGCTGGCTGGATTGTTGGGCTCAACATGTAGTAATCAATGGCTCAATGACTAGCTGGCAGTTGGTAGCAAGTGGAGTGCCCCAGGGGTCAAGCCTGGGACTGGTTTTGTTCAATATCTTCATTAACTATCTGGAAAAAGGGATGGAGTGGAGTGCACCCTCAGCAAGTCTACAGATGACACCAAGATGCATTGAAGGGTAGGGCTAAGATTCAGAGTGACTTAGATAAACTGGAGGATTGGCAAAAAGAAATCTCATGGAGGTTCACCAAGGACAAATGCAAAGTCCTGCACTTAGGATGGAACAATCCCATGCACCAGTACAGGCTGGGGGGTGACTGGCTAAGCAGCAGCTCTGCAGAAAAGGACCTGGGGGTTACCGTAGACAATAAGATAGATATAAGCCAACAATGTGCCCTTATTGCCAAGAAGGCTAACAGCATACTGGGCTGCATTAGTAGGAGTGTTGCCAGCAGATCAAGGGAAGCAATTATTCTGCTCTGTTCTGCACTGGTGAGGCCACAACTGAACTACTGTTTTGGATCCCCCCCACTATAGAAAGGGTGTGGACAAGTTGGAGCAAGTTTAGCACAGAGCAATGGAAATGGTTTGGGGGGTAGGGCACATGACTTCTGAGGAGAGTGAGGAAACTGGGCTTCTTTAGTCTGGAGAAGAGAAGACTGAGAGGGAATTTGATAGCAGCCTTCAACTCCCTGAAGGTTGGTTCCAAAGAGGATGGAGCTGGACTGTTCTTACAGGTGACAGATGACAGAAAAAAGAGCAATGGTCTCAAGTTGCAGCAAGGGAGCTTTAAGTTGGATATTAGGAAAAAAAACCCTCTCACTAGGAGGGTGATGAAGCGCTACAATGGGCTGCCTAGAGAGGTGATGGACTCTCCATCCTTGGAAGTTTTTAAGGCCCAGCTCAACAAAGCCCCGACTGGAATGATCTAGTTGGGGTTGGTCCTGCTTTGAGCAGGAGCTTGAATTAGATGATCTCCTGAGGTCCCTTCCTACCCTCACTTTCTATGATTCTGTGATTAAGGAAAAAATACACCTTTTGATCAGCAATCTGTTCATTAAAACAGTCAGAATTTAAAGATACATGTCTATTAGCGTATGGTTAATCATTATGAAGCTATGCAGCACCAGGTAAAACTATGCACAGACATTTCATTTTTACCAGGAGAATTCTGTTCCCTCAGTAGAAACCACAAGTGTACAAATGTTCACACTGTTTCTCTCAGACCAAAAATGGTGGTGCTAAGAGAAAGATAAACTGAGTTCAACTACTGAAAAAGTTGAAGTCACTTCCAGGAAAGTTTCCTTTAGGAAAATGAGCATTCGTACACTCTACTCCAGCTTAACTCCTCCCAGGAAGCAGGAGGAGAGAGGAGAGGATCCACTGAGCAAGGATCTCTGACCTTCTTAAGACCAGGGTCTCCCAAGTCTGGAGAAAGCAGCTGCTTCCGTCCCTCCTATAAGCACAGAGGGGAGGAAAAGATCAGCTACTAGCTGTTCCCTTCCAGTTCCTCACATACTGGGGCCACCCTATGTGAGAAGCAGGCAAGAGGCTACACCCTGCTGGTGTTTGCTCAGCTCCTGGGCACTAAGTGCCGAATGCATGGATCAATGTCACTCCCCTGGTTAATGTTTCAGAGTCCTTAGAGTTAGAAGCAGGAAGGGGACTTTGCCTTACTGCTCCCCTGCTCAGATATCCCAGGCATCTGGATCCAAGCAGAGGGAATGGTGTTGCAAGGCCCCTGCCTCCTTTTCACTTCAGAGAGAAATGCCCTGCTGCTCGTCTCTCCAAGAACAGGAAGACTGGAGCAGCTCACACTTTCCTCATACTAGAATCACCCTGATCTGGAGAAGGTTCGAGGGGCATGGCAGAGAAGAAAGTTGCAGGCTAAATGTCTGTACTGCTCCCTTCCCCAGAATCATTTCAAGCAACCTAAATGTATGCTGGATAACTTTTCGAGTTAAGTAGCAATCATCATTCGCTAACATTAAGATAAAACATTTTTCTGGAGTAATGCCAATAAATGATCTGTTCCAAATAGTCTATTTCCATTGAATTAAAGTATATTGTAATAATATTTTATTCTTAACTTAAAGTCCCTTATTTCTGGGGCAAAATTTCCCAAGTGGTTCACCTAAAGTCAGGTATACAAATCTCCATGTAAGTGCTAAGTATGAAAAGTAATATTCACAGATGCAGAAAACCCAGTGGATTCTACTGAAGACTATGTATTCATGTATATTATAGTTTTTTTCCATGCCAGGGGCCAGATTCATTAACAATAATGAGAGCACTAGTGGAGGAATGACTCCACTGACTGCCATTATTTGCTCAGAATATTGCGCAGAAATCTTTATTATAAAGCAAAGTTTTTAAATACAAATGCACAATACCATGCCCATGTAAGAAAAAGAACCACATGCACAAAAACAGAATGGGGTCAAACTGATGAGGCAGAAGCCCTGTTGAGATTGATCTGGGGATTGTGGTAGATCACAAACTCAACATGACTCAGCAACATGATACAGCTGCAAAAAAAAAAAACCTAAATCCAATTTTGGAGGAATTGAACATAAGTATTGTATGAAAGGCATAGAATGCGATAGTCCTGCTCTATTTGGTATTAGTTAGGCTTTAGCTAGAGTACCATAGGCAAGTTGAGGCCAGGGCAGGCCTGTCTTATACTGCAAAACCTGTGGCTGCAGGGGGCCCTGCAGCTAAGGGGCCCCCTGCATCTGGCCACTTGCCACCTCTTCCCCACCCCGCAACGGCCCTGTTGCTGCTGCCAGCTTCTTTGGGGCAAGGGCCCCCAAAACTATTTCCTGCAAAGGGCTGCAAAAAGTTGTGGGCTGGCCATGGTTGGGGCTCTGAATATAAAGAAGGGTGAAGAGGTGGCAAGCAACAAAAAGTGATAAAGGAGGTGGAGTACAAGCTGCACAACAAAAGGTCAAGGTGACCAACTACATTTAGTTTAGAGAAAAGGCGATGCATTTGGGGTGGGAGGGGGAGACACATAATAGCAGTTTGGAAATATTTGAAAGAGATGGGAAAGAACTGTTCTCCCTTGTTACAGAGGACAGGACGTGAAGCAACGGGTTTAAAGTGCAGCAAAACAGATTTAGATTAAATCTCAGGAAAAGCTTCCTTACTGTCAGAACAATAGGACAGTAGAAGAGATGCCCAGGAAATTGTGGAATCTCCTTCATTGCCAGGTTTCCAGAAGAGATTAGATAAGCATTTTTCTAGGATGGTGTTGGGATTGGACTAAATCAGTGGTGCTTAACCTTTTTGGCCAACAGGCCAGATGGGCAATGTTCGATCCCCCCACAGCATAGGCAATGTGTAGGGGGTGCACATGCACCCCCTGAGAGCACAGGTGCCCCTCCCTGAAAGTAAGTGCTCTCAGCTTAGGCAAGGGCGGGAATGGAGGACTGGTAACCCCCTGAAAAGGGCCACTGGCACTTCCAAGCTTGCCACCAGCACTTCTGGGCTCAGCGTCTGGCTCGGGGAAAGGGGGGTACCCCACCACCACCATGGCTGCCTGTGGCTGATCCCCATTCATCCAGTCCTCGCCGCCGCCTGTTGGTGGTCTCTGTGCCCCCCCAGCCTCAGGAGGGGCTTATACTCCACAGGCAGGATCTGGCAGAGCTCCATCTGGTTGCACAAAGTGGGAAAGTGGGGAAGCTCAGCTCCAATCCAGCCACACAGTGGAATGGGGCTTGGTCCAACCCTAACCTGGCCCCATGGGTGGAGTGATCATGATCTGGCCATGATCCACACCAATGCGGGGGGGAATGGGTGTGGCCCAGCCCTGCAGCAGGAAAGCGGCATGCCCTGGCCCCAACCTGGACAGAAGAAAGGGGGTATGGGCCAGCCCTGTGTGGAGCAGGACCCAGCCACACAGGGGGAGGAGTGGCAAGAAGAGGGTGTGGCTTCCTCCATGGTAGAAGAGGATGTGGGCTCACCCAGCAGGGAGCCTGGGCCCAAACCAGCTACAATCTCCTGGGTCCAATTTCGCTATGCAAGGTGAAGGTCGCGGCTCAGCTCTAACCTGCCCCACAGGGCTTGGTATTTTGACAGTGGGGAGTGGTGGCAGTATTCAAATTGCCACTGCTCCCCAGCTTCCAAGTTCCCAATCTGTGGTGAGTCCCACAGACCAGATCTGACACGGACCAGAGATTGAGCGCCCTGGGCTACACAATCACTAAGGTCCTTTTCAACCCTAAGACCTCATGACAATTGTTACAAGTGTACTTAAAAAAAACATGTTACATTGTTGAAAAATCAAAAGAGAAAAAAAATCCTAGTGAAATAGCACTAGGATGACCAACTGTGGCACTACAACAAGAGTTTTTACGTGCTTTGGCTATACTGGCATTGCAACCTTTACAGGATGTTATACCACTAAAATTTGCTCTGAACAATTGTAAGTTCAATTGTAGAGCGAATGCCTGTGTGTCTATGGAAACACTGTTATAGGCATGCTAAGAGGATGCAACAATACAATCCCTCTATTACAGGAAACCATGCATCTCACCTGTAAGAAGGCCAACAAAGAGAGGTGCTGTGGGGCTTCACTCAATAGGCCTGGTGGAATGCAGAGCATCCGAGGCCAAAGGAAAGGGGAAAAGAATTCAGACCTTCTCCACTCCCATAAAAGTGCCTATTCTCCCAGAGAAAGGGGAGAACAAAACTTAGGAAAGCTGCAGGAGCAGCCTGTCCTGTCACTAGACTCTGGAGCCACTGAAATGCCATGTTTTGGAAACACAGACTAATAATTTAGATCTGTTAACCTAAATAGGTTAAACAAACCCAAGTAATAAAATCTTCTCATTTTCCTTAGAAAGAATAGCAATTAGGGAAAAGATAAACTCCGCATAAGCTTCCAAAGCAGCCTGCCAATACTCTGCTCATTTTCATTTCTTAGCTATTTAATAATTTAGGCAGTGCATTGCAGTCAAAATGTCCATTTACTGTTCTGCATTTGAATAAAGCATTAGTCAGTGTTTTTTAATCATGCTGCTTATCTTGTAATCTGTCCTTGCCCTATTCCATTCAAGAAACCCCAGGAGAAGGGGACTAGTACTGGCATTTTTATACATGGAGTGGAAATTTATTACCAGGCCTTGCAAAAATTTCAGAAATTTAATTTTTTAAATGGTTATTTCATATGCATACTTTTTATTTGGTACTTTACTTTTCTACATCCTGCTGAAGAGGATCTGAATACTTCTATTCTGCTTCTCTGCTCCTTTTGTCTTGGAGTGCCAGGCACTGCAGGGATATTTAGAGGTGGGGCATTACTTTCAAATCCATGGTAATGCATTTGCCTTGCTGAAGAACATGCTTTGTTCT
The DNA here is from genome assembly GCA_030014935.1 of Caiman crocodilus. Taxonomy (NCBI): domain Eukaryota; kingdom Metazoa; phylum Chordata; order Crocodylia; family Alligatoridae; genus Caiman; species Caiman crocodilus. Next base: position 117,801,263 of record JAGPOW010003648.1, on the reverse strand, counting down.
CTTAAAAGAATTTAACAGTGTATTTAATAGCACATCAGTCTTATTTTCAAACACATTTAACATTTTTATAAAATTACATGAAACAATATGTTGGAGTTTTTACAGACAAATTATTGTGACTCGAGAACTGAAAGTACAGAAGTTTCAACTCATGGTGGCCATGTGTGGAGTAGTTGCTTTTGTTTGGAGTAGCAGGGAAAGTAAGATGTGAGAGGCTAGGCTCGGATTACCACTTGAGGATTCTAGGACTATTGAAGAAAGGGACATCATCTATGTAAGGGCACCAGGCTCTGCAACCTGTCCAGCTGCTGGACAAACTAGTCTTTGATAGATTTGTGCTGTCAATGTCCCTCCACTTCCCCAGAAATTACTACCCCTGAAATGCTATTCAAAAAGCACATCTACATGAGATGCTAACTGCACAGTAGCCTAATAATATTGCACAGTAGTGCATCACAACGTGGACAGTGCAAATGCACTACTGCGCAGTATTATTAGGCTACTGCGCAGTGGCATCACTAAAAAGTCATTCGCCAGCACTACTGTGCATTGACTTTGGTTACTGCGCATTTATTTAGTACTTACTTATACAAGCATAGTAACCACTATGCATTAATGAACGTGTAGACATGCTCAAAGTGTAGGAAATATTCTTATAAAAAGCAGAAGCCTGTAATATCTTGTGCTATCTTCTCCCACAGGTTGGGAGAAGGAGGAGATCCAAAGATTGACCAAGCCTACTCTGTCTGTTTTTGTACAAGCAAAGCTAGAACCCCACTGGAAAGAAAGAAGCTTGCCACAGGAAGTATATTTTTTAAGCCAGGTACTTCTCATCCTGCGGCATAGTCTGGAATCAGTGAAGGAAAGGAACATAGGGGCTACAGTCAGCACCAAAATTTATTTGGGCTTCATTTTAGGGGAAACTTGAAGTATATTTAAGTTGCCTAAAACTTTCCATTATCAAAAGAATCTTTCAGTATTTTTTGACAAAAATTTAAAATTTCTCCCTTCTTAGAGAAATTCTTAGGGCTAAAGAAGAGCCTTTCACATCTCATCCATTCCAATTTAGAAGAACTGTAAACTTCTGAAAACTGCCATTTCTCTTCTGTCATTGAGTTGTCAACAAAATTGTGGCAGCAAATCAAAATAACCAAACACAAACATTTTAATCTTAAGGTGGGGTCATGTCATAAGACACAGTACTAGAAATTGTGGGAGTAAACTGATAGTGAAAAAGGGGAGGTTGTAAGATAGCCTGGCCAACTTCCCTGTTCATCCCCCATTCCCAGATAAGGACCTTAGGATACTGCCTTGCTTGAACTGTGTCAGCTGGCAGTATGCAGGGAGAGACAGAAATGTGAGAGCACCTTAAAACATGAAGTTGGAGTAGGACTTCATGGTCATTTCATCCTTATGGCATACTGTTGACGGTTGAGTGTGTGCCCAGTTTGCTAAAACCACCCATTCACCTAACAGTTATGACAAGTGAAGTGATAGATAACTGTTTTAGAGAGGAAGGAGCAAGAAGCCCATAAGGAGGGCCCACAAGCTAGTTAGGACAAGATTTTAGTCCCTTAATTGAGGGAGATTATCTAAATGGGAGGATAGGAGATGTGCATTTATTATGTACTAGAGAAAAATGAAAACTATATATGAGAGAAAGAAGGTTTGCCCTTAACACAATTAAATGATGCGTAGATACTGCTAATGTGCAAGGTGGAGTGGCTTATTTGGGATTCAGAATCTTCTCTTACTCTGACTAAGGATGTATGGAAACAAAGGTGGCACGTGCTTCTCTCAGACAGTGTCTTGAAGGGCCATAGCTAGAGGTAACCAGTGTCTTGGCTGTCTCCTCCTATTTTTCCAGCAGTAAGTTCAGATGGGACTCCTGGCATCTCACAGAGGACGGCTGTAGTTGGATGCCAGTCCCATCCAATGTCCTACTGATCTTATGCATAATTCTTCTGCCAGAACCTTCCTGATTACATCCCTCTACATCAACAGAGAAGAATGAAAAGTTCTTCTGCCCTAAGCTAAGCAACAGATACTACCAAGGATGGGCTGTAGGGTAGACAGCAGGAGTAAATGCCTTTTGGTTAACATAGGATATCCCATCTGCATTCTAACACAAAGGCACAGATGAGGACAGCAACAGCCAGGTAGCCTTCACCAAGCTAATGAGACTAGATTTGAGGGGCAGGCTGAGCCATCTATAACATATCAAATAGGGGACTGGATCTCCCTGGTGCTGTGATATCCATTTTCAACTAGAGGTTACTGTCTGTTCCCCATATTGATTACCTTGATTTGCTAGGAGATGGCAAATGAAATCCTAGTTTGGTCCTCTGGTGGGGCGTCTTCCATGTTTCTCCAATGAAAACTTGTATAGGTCTTTGGAAGGAGTTTTGTCCTTTCCCATTGCTCAGGGAGAGACTGATCCTCCTGTAGCCCTGAGGAATCTGGTACTGGCATGCATACCAACAATTAAGGGTGGTGCTTGGGCAGTAGTTGTAGATGGTCTCATAACTTCCAAAAGGGCATTTATAGATCTGTTACGAAGGGAATCCTGAGCTACGTTCAAGAGACCCTCCGCACCAAGAATGGAGAACGTTCGACCTGCGGGCCGGATCTGGTCAGCCGGAGACTCCATTTCCCAGCTGCCCCTGACCCCGTGGCTTGTGCCAGTCTCCATGGAGACCCCAGCCTCAGCCAGGCCAGCAGTATGTGCAACAGAGCAGTGCAGGGGGATGCTCTGGACCTGCTGAGAACCTGGGACAGGGGCAGCTTGTTCTAGAGCCAGGGGAGAAACACAATCTCTAGCCCACATGCTCCGGGCAGGAGCATGCATGCAGGGGATCATGGCTCTGCCCCAGCCCAGAGTGTGCAGGCTAGAGATCGCAGCTCTGGAGCAAGCTGCTCATCTCACATTCCCAGCAGCTCCGGAGCTGCCCTCTGCTGCATGCATTACTGGCTTGGCTGAGGTCTCCATGTGGGCAGGGGTGGCTGGGAAATGAAGTACCTGGACGACTGGAGGCCCGGAGGTTCCCCATCTGTGCTCCAAACCCATGAACAAAGCTGGTGAAAATACCCCAAGATAACCCATGATCAGAACCAAAAGGGAAGGTGCCAGCACAAGGAGAAGCATGTGGTAGAGTGGACCAAAAGTAGCTCTCCACTTAGGAGTAGGGATGCTGAAAGATGGATATCAAGTTGAACTGGTAATATGTCTAGGTTGATCACTGCTGAGATGTTCAAAACTGAATGACTTCCAAGAAGAGGTGACAGCCTTAATGTCTGTGAGTCCTTCCAACACTCCTGAGTGAGGAAGCAAAAGAAGATGAGAAAAATGGCCCTGCTATTTTTATTTTTGATGGTAACCTCATAACAGGGTAGCTCTCCTTTTACAAGTGAACAGTCAGCCCTGTTGAGAAAGCCCAACTGTGGGGTAGTTGAATAGGCAGGGAGTGCTCCTCTAGGGACTGTAAAAAGCTCCCCATCTAGAAGCAGATTTTGTATTTGTCCCTGGATAAATTGTGCTTGTGTTTGTGCAGGAACAGAAATATCCCAGGATTGATATGTATACACCTTACCTTTCTAATCAGGGTTTTAGTGAGTAACTAAATGCACTGCTAGTTCTCTGCCACTGATTCAATCCTATGATAACTGTTCTGACACACTTTGCAATGTCCTAGAATAAACTCCTAGTACTTCTTATCCTATGAACCTCTTCAGTATTTCTCCCGAGACAAGACACATGGATGCCTGAATGACTGCACACTGTCCCAAAATAAAATGGTTTATCCCAGGAGAAATGCAGCATCTGTGTTTAGCCCCAGAATAGTAAGCAAGAGAAGAAGAAGAAAACTGAGAGCAGAACTGCTTGCAACAAGAAGAGGCTAGAGCAAAACTAGCCTCCTAATGGTCTGGATCAGGCCAGAAGGGTTTATTTTTTGCTTGTTTGTTGCTTAAAGACCATTTTATTTGGGTGGACTGGCTGTGGGAGGAGCTCCTCAGGGAGCAAAACCCACCTACAAAAGTCAACAAGGTAGACAACACATTTATAACTCTCTTTCGAGGAGATGCATTTCCTTTCTCCTTTTCAACTGAAAGAGGATCAGACAGGAGGTCTGATGTGGCAGAACTACTAGCATCATTGGCACTGGTTGCAGGTGCTGGAGCTGATAATGGGTTGGCACCAAGGAAAATACTGCCTGAACCAAGGTTAGGACTAGTAGGCAGTACTTAGTTTTTGGTGCTGACCTCATAAGAAGTTGACTTGACAGGCACCACTCACATCAAGTAGTGCCAGCTGAGATATCCACTCCTAGTATGATGCAGATGGGATCCTGAATTGATCCTTGGGTAGAGGGTGGCAATTAGACTACAGTGATGATGGCCTTCTTGGGTCCTGGGGAAGAGGATTCTCACATGGAGGCAAAGCTCGCAATTGACAACAGGCCCATCATAGTATCGGACTGTAGGCAGAAGAATCCAGATAAGCCTGGAGCCTCTGTCTCTCTCCTAACCCAAGGAGTAAAGATACTCGGGTAAAAGACTAGTTCTCACTTACATACAGCCTCTGATCAGTAGGGATCCTGGTTCTCTCGGGAGGGGGGTGTGTGTGGAAATTGTGAATTCTTCGATAAAAAAATCCTCAAAATCCATTATCAAAATGAAAGCCCCCCCAGTTCCCTGGCCCTGCTGGTGCCCCTTACTGCCCCCAGCCCCTACAGCCCTGCTCCTGCTCCTCACCCCCACCCACAGCTCCTGTCCCCCCAGCCCTGCCGGAGAGGGTTCCCAGCTGCCAGGGCTACCCAGGTCTGCAGCCCCCTGGCAGGAGGCAGCAGCTGCTGCAGCAGAGTGGAGCCTGGCTCCCCCCCAGCCCAAGCTGCCTGCCTGATGTGGCTCAGGCATGGGTGGGGCTGCTCCCCACCACCACAGGCACTCCTAGGCTGGGAAGGGGGGACCTGCACCCCCAGATCTGTGCACAGAGTGAGGGCCCCTGGCACCTCTGCAGCCTGCCATGTGTGACCTGGCACTACAGGGAAAAGCAGAGCCACACAGAAAGCTGCCTGCCACTGCTCTGTGCTGCCCTTACAAGGTGTCCCCTGCCTGCACGGCTGCAGCAAAGGGGCAGCATGGGGTTGCACTCAGAGGACATGGGAGCATGGAGCTCGCAGCAGCAGGCAGCTTCCTGCATGGCTCCACTGTCCCTTGCAGCACCAGGTCACACTCGCTGGGTTACAGAGGTCTCAGGGGAGGGCAGCAGGGTGGAGAGTGTGAGCCCACAACAGGCAGCGTGCAGCCCCCACCCAGAGCAAAGATCTGGGGGATTCGGGTTCCCTGTGTCCCCTGGGGGTGCAAACAGAGGCAGGGAGTAGGCCCCACTCCCTCGACCCCCTGGATGAGCTGCCCGTGGCTCTGACCCGCTCCCAGCCAGGGACCAGTGGCTGCACATTGTAGCCCTGGGCCCCAAGCCCCAGGCACTGCCCAACTGTGCAGCAGCCCCAGCCCTGTCCAACTCCTTCCCTCCCCATTGGGGGCCTCAATCCTCATCCTCCTCCCCTCAACTTACCCATGGGAGCCGCTCTCCAGGCTGCCTGAGGCCACATGCATGCACATCACCCCCCCCCCGACCACCCTCCTCCTGCTCCCTCCCAGTCCCCTGCAGGCTGGAACTCTGCATAAAGCTCATCATAAAGCTGCAAAATCTGCAGGCTTCTCTGGTAAAGCGAGAAATTCGGGTTTGCCTCTGGCAAAAGGTAAAATCCATGGTTTACTCCATTTTTCCATGGAAAACACAAAACCCAGATCCCTGCTGATCAGTCTGCAAAAGCCAAACATCATTAAGACCTTTAAGGCTTACTTGTAGGAGAGCAAGGTTTGAAAATGGTGCCAAAAAGAACCTTAAAAAGATATCGAAGGACAGGAGGAGACCTTTTGAACTCTTATTTAACTTACTAAAAAAAAAAAAAGAATACTGCGAGATGTCTGTAATTCAGTGTATATCTTGGGCATTTTACAGGGAGAAATTGCTGGGTACTACATGAAACGCCCTAACCGTTCACTGTAAGCTTGATGAAAGAAAGCAGGTTAGAAGGAAAGAAAGGAACCTTTTGGAACCAAGGAGTAGTGAACAGGTCAGTTTATGAGGGAGTTTGCTATAGAAGGTCTCCTTAGAAAGAGCAGCAGGAAGAGAGGCAGCAGATTAAGAGACCCAAAGAAATGGCTGGAGGACATGACAATGCTAGAGCCACTGCCACCGCCAGCTCTTCCTCTGCTTGCACTTGCGAGGTGTCTGTCCAGGCAGGACTGCTCACTATCAAGGTTTCCATCCTGGTTTAGCAAAACAGAAGTTATGGCTTGCAGGTTCTTGCTAGTGACAGCCAGGTGGGGAACTGCCTGTGATGCGAGTGGTACCTCCTGCTCGTGTCCCTCAAAGAGTGCAGTGATAGCGCAGGGCTGGGACACAGCTGTGGTTCTGCAGGCAGGGGCATGAAGGGAGAGGACCACAGCTCTGCTCCAACCCTGTGCTGACACTGCACTGTGATCCCAGGGTCTCCATGAAGACCAGCCAGGAGATTCACGGGCAGAGCGCGCAGCCAGGAGGACAGAACAGGGCTGCAGCCAGGCAGAGAGCTGTAGCCAGCTGGGTCCAGGATCCTTGGGCGGCAAAAGCGTGGGACCAGAGTCAGGTCAGAGCTGTGATCCACTCCTTGCACACCCCTGCCTGCAGAACCAGCTCCTGTTGCAGGGGCACGTGGACAGCAGTTTGTGGCTCTGCCTCAGCCCCAGCCCTGCATTATCAATGCCCCATGATCCCAACCTCACCTCACTGGTCTCGCTCCTGAACACCCCGTCCCACGTAAGAAGTTTTGGTGAGCTGTTGTATGGGTGGAAAGGAAGGGTGCTGGCCAGGCTTGTGACAGCTCACCAAAACCCTCTATGTGGCCTGCAGGCCCAAGTAGTTGCTCAGCCCTGCTGTACTCCTTCTGTCCCAGTTTCCCACATTCTTGCAGGCATATCACATCTGCCCCTATCTGGTCCAAATACTAGCCCACCACCACACAAGTCACATGGCTTTGAATGCTCCTTGCATTAACTGATATTAGTGTAATAATCATATTACACTATCATATTAGAGTTGAGATTATATTTATCCCAAGATATTGCCCAAATTCTGGAGATGCGCTCACATGATTGCACTACTTAAACCAGGCAAGAATGTTAACAACCCTGCTGGCTACACACCAATATCTTTGTTATCAGTTGTCTACAAGCTACTGGAAAGACTGATACCGAATAGAATAATTGAAACTGAGACACAGTTACCACCAGAACAAGCAGGGTTATGCAAAAATAAATGCACCACTAACCGGGTAGTAAGGTTTAGTCAAGACATTGAAAATGCATTTCAAAGAAGGGAAAATGTAGGTCCTGTGCTGGTAGATCCAACAGCTGCATACGATACTACCTGGCTGAAAGGATTAGAGTACAAACTACTCAAGATGATCCCAGACAGAAGAATGGTGACCTTTACCATTAATATAATATTAAAACAGATCCTTCATCCTCTCTACGAGTGGAGGAGACAGAAGCAGATACAATCATGTGCGTAATGGGGTACCACAAGGATCAGTGCTACCATACATACATACTTTTTAACATACATATCTGACATTCCACCCACCACAGCCAAAAATTATGCCTACGCAAGTGACTTGACCCTGTCCACCTTCAACAAGTCCATCCCAAAAATAGAAACTGCCTTGTCTCGGGATATGAATACAGTAGCTTCTTACCTGCACCAATGGAAACTCAAGCTTAGTTGAACAAAAAACACTGCATCACTGTCCCACCTCTGTAATGCTATGGCATATAAGTGTATCAAGATTGCCTGGAATGGTAATGACCTTCTCTTCACAGATAACTCTGGATAGGAGCCTTTCCTACAGAGAACACCTATTGAAAACTTCTAAGGTCAACTGTTGCATTGGTACTATAAGACAATAGGCAGGAACTACCTGGGGAGCCAATTTCACCACTAAGGGCATCACCACTTGCACCAGTATATGCATACTGCTGTCAAGCATTGGAGTGCAGTAGCCACACCAGCAAAATTGATGTTGCCCTGAACTCAAAGATGAGAATAGTAATACTTCTGTTGACATACTACCAATACTATCAGGGACACTACCTCCCCAGCTAAGACAGAAGGCAACTCTTGGCCTTGCTCAGCATACCCAACAAAACCAGAAACACCTGCTTCATGAAGTCTTGGAGCAACTAGTACGTAAGTGACTAGAGTTAAGAAACTCATTTAGATGCAGTGCACAGGTACTGCTGCAACATTGTGGAGGTGGGAGCAGCACCCAACGGGCACTTGAACAGCACCACAAAAAGTGGGACAAGACTGATTCTCATCTCAAGTGCTTATAATTGTTTGGGGAGTCTAATCTTGTTTGTTATCTGCAGGTTGTTGTAAGCCACTCTGAACCTTTCTGGATAGGCTAGGATATAAATCTGAACAACAAGAATAATAATTTTCTGGTATTGGAACACTTATATTCCTCAATTGCAGTAAAGTATCATTACCATAGCAAGTAAAGAAGATGAATCTTGTTGCAATGTGCTTTGAAAATATTTTTTAAAAAAGCATGTTTAACACATTCTGAATACTAAAAAACAGTGATGCTATGCTCCCCAAGCAACCTAATGGGAAAACCAAAATAACCAATGAGGGCACTATTTAAAATTAAAAGGAAACTGAATAGATAGTCAAAGCAGGAATACTTTTTTGGAGGACAAAAGCAATGCTACCCAAAAATATGTAACTAATCCTTATATATAGATTTTTTTTCTGGAATTTGAGCCATAGTTAACAAAATCAAATTTTTAAGCTGGAAACACTGGACACAGCAGACATCCAAGTATCTGCAAGGAGACTCTGAATACATGTGGACTGCTTTTTTGTCTCTGTAGTTTTGGTGAAGAGCAGATATGTTATTAAAACCTAGATTATTAATTGTGCAATTCCACTCAGTCTTTTGAAATATCCTGTTCCTTTTGTTTCTATATTCCTCATCTCTGTCCCCACCTGCTTCTTTGTCTCATATGTGTCTTATATGCTTTCTTCTAGACAGTGAACTTTATGCCAGGGACTGCCTAACAAACTGAAACCCAACCCAACAGTTACCTTTAGAACATAACTGTCAAATAATAACAACAGCAACAACAAGTCAAATAATGGGGCAAAAACTTTGAAGGACAGGATTAACTATCCTGTCCTAAAATAGAAGTCATAAAGATGAAAAATTGACAAACATAGGTACATGCAGTTTTTATGGACTTCCTTGCCATTCCTTTTCTTTACATGACAAGGTATTTAGCAGAATTCAGATCTGTTGGAATTTGACAGGGCTGTGCCATCAGTGTGTCTGCTGTGGCCTCGAATTTGTGCACTCTGAGCTGTCAACCATGCACCTTAGCACCCGCACCACCCCAGTCCCTTCTTATGGCCTTAAAAAGACATCTGCAAGTGCCCAGTATGTCTGGACATCCAAACCATATTTAAAACCACTAAATATAGATTTAGGGACCAAGTACTAGGCACCCAGGTTTGAAAATTTTCCTACAATATCAATGGACTAAAGATTTGTTTAACCATTTTTGTAATGTTGATTCAGGAACAACATGACTTTAATGTTTGGAATCTGAATACAACAACTACATGTCAATTAGAAAATGAAAGAGTCATATCTATTGTCACTGCATTAGGTGAACAATCCTAAGCCATTACAGATTGATTTTATGTTATCCTTACTTCCTATGAATATGTTGCAGTGTGTTCTAGCAAGTCAATATTTTATTTAAAGAAAGAAAAAAGCAGAAACAAACATTTTTTTCTTCCTGCCTCTTACATAATTCTATCAGCAGAGGTTAGATAGGTTATTTAAAAAAAATGGAAATAAAAGAAATTTAGGTTTGTGTTAAGTTAATCCAGGCCAAGACCACAAGGAATCAACAACAAGCATGATGATTTTTTCACTTTATCACAAACATATCAATAATTAGTTTTTAATCTAAATCTGTGGCATAGAATTTGCATAATTATGTTCTAGTTGATATATATAACCTTATTTTGAGCCCTTGAAATTCTGCTTACTAAATCAGGAAACTAAATACAGAACCAAAAAAAAAGTGGTAAAGAGGCTCAGCAACACTAGAAATGAGAGCCAGACAGAGCCCCCAGTCAGCAACTCTAATGCTCCTTTTTGAATTTTTGAGTGAAACATGGATCATTAAGAAAGTAAATTACCTTTTTTTCAAGCAGGCAAAACTATCAGTTTTAACTGCAGGCCAAATTAAACCATAAACACTGATGCTTTCCAATAAGAATATGAGTTACAAACAGATGCAAGTACATATGTTCACATTTTGTAAAAGGTAATGTGAGCAGATAAGAGTTTCTGCCAACTTGCTCTGAAAGAAAATCCATTTACAGTTGCGACTCAAGAACTAAACACTTTTCCTGGGGTCTAACTTTTGTTAATAACAAGCTGGCCACATCTACAAGAGACACTGACTGCGCAGTTGTACAAACAAGTACTAAATGACTATGCACTGAGTAGAGTTACTACTTTACAGGATTGGAGGGGAAGGGTCTGGTGTTTGACACCAGAAGATCCTGTTATCAAAAAACCCTGCACCTTAAAACAGTGGGGTGATATTTGACAACAGTGTGTGCCACTGGAAACCAGAGCCTGGACAACCAGATTCATGCTCCAGCTGTCAGCCAGGCTCCATGCTGCCAGACTGCCACAGCTGCAGCCCCCAGAGGCCCTCAGGACCCCAGCTAAGGGTGCTGGGGCCAGCCCAGGTTCTGGCCCCAGCCTCCCCTACACCACGCAGGGTAACGTGCTGCGTGCCAGGGCATACATGCATGGATGTGCCACTGCTGCTTGCCCCCAGGAAAATGCATGTTCCCACTCATGGGGGCTGGCCCCATATGGGGAAAAAATGTTATGATGACAATTTCAAATTGCATTGTATTAACATGCAAAGAACAAGATGCAGAAATAAGATTGCATGATTAACCCTAAGCCTGGCACTTCTTAATTTCTGAACATTTGACACTACAATTTTAATCAGAGAATCATACAACCTCTTGCATAGATCTGAGGTTCACTAGAGACACCTACACAAGATGCTTTACTGCACAGCAGACTAAGTTAATGGGCAGTGAAGCACTGCCATCTACACCTGTGTGGCAATTAGGGTGCAGTAGTCTAATTTACAATCATCAGCTAGCAATTTACTCCTGTGAAACCATCTTCCAGGAGTAAGTGGCCATTACTCCTGGTTTCTCCAAGGGAGCCCTGGTGAACAGCTGTTCACCAAGCCCTTGATGTACTCCCCTAATGCAGCAGTAAGCTGCTACCAAATCCCTTCTCAGCCTTCTCTTTGTCATGCTAAAGAGTCCCAGGTCCCTCAGCCTTTCCTCATATGGCTTGCTGTGCAAGTTTCTGATCATATGGGTGACTCTTCTCTGGACTCTCTCAAGCTTGTCCATGTCCTTGTTAAAGTGTGGTGACCAGAACCAGATGCAGCTGCAGTTTCACTAGTGCTGAACACAGCAGAAGAATCACTTCTTTGGTTTTGCTGGAGATGCATCAGTTGATGCATGTATTATTTGCCCTGCTGGCTACAGCGTGGCACTGCCGGCTGATATTCATACTGTGGTCTATTATAATCCCCAGATCCCTTTTGTTTGTGGTGCTGGTCAGTTTGGCACCACCAATCCTGTAAGCGTGTAGGTTTTTCATCCCCAGGTGGAGCACTTCACATTTCTCGACATTGAACTTCATACAGTTCTGATCCACCCAACTTTCTAGCCTGTCTAGGTCCACTCTGGGTCCTAACCCAAAGCCAGTTTCCCACCTGCCTGACTGTCTCAAAGTCAAGCCCACAATCCTCCTTCTTGCGAGGATATCATGGGATACCAGATCAGACTTTTTGGAAGTCAAGGTATACAATGTCGATCTTCTCTCTTGTCCAGGTGGCGAGTTACCTGGTCATAAAAGGAGATGAGCTTGGTAAGGCAAGACCTGCACATGATGACACCATGCTGGCTGTCATTCAAAACCCTTTCTGCAAGCTTATTGCAGATAAACTCCTTGATGAATTTTTCCAGGATTTTCCCTGGGATAGAAGTTAGGCAAACTGGCCTATAGTTACTCGGGTCCTCCCTCCTGCCCTTCTTGTGGATGGGCACAACATTGGCCCTCTTCCAGTACTTAGAGATCTCTCCAGAGTGCCATGAGTTTTGGGAAAGTTTACCGAGGGGTTCTGCAATAACTCTGACCAACTCCTTTAGCCCTCTTGGATGAAGTTCATCCAGTCCTGCTGACTTGTACGTCTAATTTTTTAACTGATCACACACCAATTCTATGACAATAGTAGGAAGGTGGTCATTCCTACCCTGCTCATTCTGCACCCTATCTGGAATGATTTTCCCCTTGGTCCAGTGAAATACCAAGGCAAATTAGTCATTCAGGAATTCAGTTTTCTCTCAAGTTCTGGTAACCAGCTGTCCTGAGTTGTTGAGCAATAGCCCCACACTCCCATTTGTTTTCCTCCTGTTCCCTATGTACCTAAAGAAAGACTTCTTGTTGTCCTTGATTCCCATTGCTAATTTGAGTTTAGTCACTGCTTTAGCCTTTCTGATCTGCTCCCTACAAGTGCAGGCCATCATTGTACAGTCCTCCTTGGGTCCTGCCCTAAGCTTCCATTGTTTATATGCCTCTTTCTTCGTTCTTAAGAGGACCATGATTTCTCTGTTTAGTCAAGAGGGCTTCCCAGACCTTGTTTCCTTTTCTCTGCACGGGAATGGACTTCCTTTGTGCTTCAAGGATCGTGTCCTTAAGGAAGGACCAATCTTCTTGAATACCTTTCGCCTTCAGTCCCTGGTCCCGTAGCACTTCCCCTCCTAGTGACGTGAGCTTGTTGAAATTTGCATTTTTGAAGTCCAAGACTTTAACCATGCTATCAGATTTGTTTGCCTTATGATGGACAGTGAACATGATGGTTTCATGGTTGCTATCACCCAGATTGCCCTCTATATTTAAGTCAGTCACCAGGTTGCCTCCTTTGACGAGGATCAAGTCTAGCAGACTTGCCCTGCTTGCCCTACACACCTCCTGAGTCAGGAAGAGCTCCTCAATGCAGGTTAGGAAGAAACACGACCGATCCAACCTGGCCAAGTGTTCCTCCCAGGAGATGTCTGGATAATTGAAGTCACCCATGATGACCATATCTTGAGCGCAGGCAGCCTCTGTCAGTTCTCGGGTAAACTCTAGAACCTCCCCCTGGTTTGGTGGTCTGTAGTATACACTGTCATACAGTGGAGTCCTCCTGGATGGCTGTGATGCCCCCTAGGGCTCTGAGAACATGCCATTCGGGCACCCCTTTTCTCACCTGCCATGTCTTGCTGGTAATTATGATAAATAGGGAGGCTGCCCTTGAGTATATGTTTGGACACGGTTCTGATGGACCCCACAGAACCCTGTGGGTTCCTGGACCCCTTTCTGGGCCTGGCTCAAGATGGATGCCTCACAGGACACCCTCCGCCTTATGGGCTAGATGCATTGCTCTAAAACTGCCCTTTTACCACATGCTGTGCCTCACAAGTGGCATTCAAATGTTGTCCTTCTGAGGCCCTAGTCTAGCTTGGCCTCCTGTCATCACTGGGCTCTCCACAGCCCTGTCTGTGTGCCCTCCCTGGCACTGGGCTCTCCACAACCCTGTTGTTGCTGCATCCACTGGCACTGGGGTCTGCTCACCCCCTTGGTCACTATGCCCCCGGTGCTGGGGTCTCCACACTGTAGTGTGCCCCAATGAGGCTGCTTCCTCCCACAATAGCCTCAGAGCAGTCCGCTGGTTTAAAGAGCAACAGAAATCACAAGCCTTTGGACTATAACAGAATATGAACAGGGCAGGGTGCACTGTCCCTTCAAAAGAGGCCAGCTTCTCCCCAAGCGTTAAGTACCTTGTAGCCCAGGGTACCCAATGATCTCCTGGAGTCCCATTAGTCCTGCATGTAGCAGATCAGGCGCCCACTACATCTCTGACCAGTTCTTTTCTGCAGGCTCCTTCCCCTAGCTGCTGGCAGAGAATGAACTCCTGCTGGTCTCAGCCCTGGGGTTTATATGTGCCTAGGGCCCTGCCTTGTTCCGGTCGGCTGACCAGGTGCAGGAGCAGGCTAATTCCCTCATTAGTAACCTGCAGCTATGAGGTTTCTGTCTGGCTCCTAAGGCCCTCTCCCTAGACAGCTTCTGCTCTTAAAGGAGCAGGCACCTTAGTGCCCTGCAACATACACCTACAGTTAGGTTTCTCTTGCCGCACCCCCTCTCCCTCCGCAGCTTGACCCAGAGGGTTTCAAGCCATTCTTCTTTGGAGTTGATGTCAGCCACCAAGGAGGTGCACTGCTCTTTCACATACAGAGCAACACCTCCACCTTTCTTCCCTACCCAGTCCCTTCCATGTAGGGCATAGCCTTCCATGGCTACGCCCCAGTCATGTGAGGAGTCCCACCAGGTCTCTGTGACCCCTACTAGATCATTTCACAGTTTCATACTTACTAGGATTGGAAGGGACCTATTAGATCATTGAGTCTGACCCCCTGCTCTGAGCAGAAGAGTGCTGGGGTCAGACGGCCCCAGCCAGGTATCTGTCCAATTTCCTTTTGAAATTTCCAAGGAAGGGGACAACACCGACTCCCTTGGAAGCCAATTCCATATTTTGGTGACCCTCATTGTAAAGAACTTTTCCCTGGTGTGCAGCCTGAATTTGCTCTCTTTTAATTTGTGTCCATTGTTTCTAGTTAACGTGACCGGTGCCTTGGTAAACATCATATCCCCTACTTCCTGCCAATTCCCCCTGATGAGTTTGTAGGCAGCCACAAGATCACCTCTCAGCCTCCTCTTGTGGAGGCTAAAGAGGGTCAGGTCTCTCAATCGGTTCACATAGGGTTAATTTGTAGGCCTTTAACCAGATGGGTGGCCCCCCTCTGAACCCTTTCCAGGTTATCCACATCCCTCATGAAGTCCAGCAACCAAAGCTGGACACAGTACTCCAGCTGCAGCCTGACCAATGCCGTATCACTGCCCTAGACCTGTTTGTGATGCACCTACTTATGCAAAAGAAAGTGTGGTTAGCTTTACTTATTACCGCATCACATTGATGACTCATGTTCACTTTGGAGTCATTTATGACTGAGGTCCCTTTACACAGTGGTGCTGCTTAGAACGGTCCCTCCCAGACTGTAGGAGTGCTGACGATTCTTCTTCCCCAGGTGCAACACATGACACTTATCCTTGTTAAACTTCATCCTAGTCTGTTCTGCCCACCTCCCCAGCCTGTCCAAATCCATTTGGAGTTGCTTCCTGCCCCCTAGTATGCCTATCTCCCCTCACAGTTTTGCATTGTCAGCAAACTTGGACAGGGTGTTTACTACTCCAAGTCACTAATGAAAATATTGAATAGTACTGGTACCAGGACAGAGCCTGAGAGACTCCGCTGCCTACACATCACCAGGTAGAAACTGACCAGTCCACCACCATTCTCTGTGTGTATCGCATAAGCCAATTGTCCACCCACCGGACTGTGTGATAATCTACATTGCAGTTTTTTATAGTTTATTTATAAGAATTGGGTGCGACACTCTGTCAAAGGCCTTTTTAAAGTCTAGGTAAACAACATCTACCTTTGTTCCCCCTCCTCCAAGCATTTTGTGACCCAGTCGTAAAATGAAACTAGGTTGGTCAGGCAGGATCTGCCTGCTATGAACCCATGCCGATTGACCCTTAGCAGAGTTACTTTACCTGCTGGTCCCCCACAAATGTGATCTTTAACTATTTTCTCAAAGGTCTTGCCAAGAACAGAGGTGAGGCTAACCGGCCTATAGGGACCTGGTTCCTCCTTCCTCCCCTTCTTGAAAATAGTGACCACATTGGCCCTTTTCCAATCCTCTGAGACTTGTCCTGAGTGCCATGGGTGCTCAAAAAATTGTGCCAGTGGGGCTGCTATGACTCCAGCTAATTCCCTAAGTACTCTAGGGTGAAGATCATCAGGGCCTGTTGATGTAAATACATTCAGCCTTTCCAGATGCCCCCTTACTCAGTCTGCATGAACTGCTGGTGGGTTGGTATCTATTCTGGGCTTGTCTAAAGTCTAAGGGGATGCGTATTTTATTAAAGTCCAGGAACATGGATGCAAATAATTCATTTAGAATCTTTGCTTTAGTCATCTTATCTGTTATCAGTCGTCCTTGTTCATCCTGAAGTGGCCCCAAGCTATCCTGCATCCTTTTTGCTGCCCATGTACTTAAAAAAATGACTTTTTGTTATCTGTAACTTTTGTCAGCAGCCTAAGCTACATCTCCACTTTGGCTCTCCCCACTGGTTCCCTGCCAGCTTGAGCCAAGAAGATGAACTCCTCCTTGGTGACTGTCCCCTGCTTCCACAGCCTATAGGCCTCTTTTTTCCAACCAACAGTGGTGAAAGAGCAGGTTAGGGACTATTTAGACAAGCTGGATGTGTACAGCTCCATGGGGCCAGATGGGATGCACCCAAAGATGTTGAGGGAGTTGGCTGATGTGACTGCAGAACTTCTGGGCATCATCTTTGAAAACACATGTCTATCAGGAGAGGTCCTAGATGATTGGAAGAGGGCAAACATAGTGCTCACATTTAAGAAAGAGAAGAGGGAGGATCCAGGAAACTACAGACTAGTCAGCTCACCTCAGTCCCTGGAAAAATCATGGGGCAGATCCTCAAGGAATCCATTCCTAAGCATTTGGTGAAATGACTGTTCCTAATCACCTTCTTCTCCAAAGCTAAGTCATGTCTGACTAACCTGATTGCCTTTTATGGCGAGATGACTGGTTCTGCAGATGCAGGGAGACTAACAGATGTGGTATATAGGCATACCTTGGATTTACAACACAATTGGTTCTGGAAAACCGTGTTTTAAATCTAAGCGTTGTAACTTGGAACTAATTTTCCCATTGGAAACAATGTTATAAATGGGAGATTGATTTGTAAAATAAGGCCTGATGCACCATTTTCACCAAAAATAACCCAGAATTTTGTACTCAATCAATTCTAGTCAAGTAATATAGCTACATTAGTGTATTTATATTGTAAATAGCAATCATATTGATTGCAAAGGACTTCTTGGAGGTGACTTTGCTAGACTTTTTGAAGGGCGCTTGGCTGGAGTCTTCTCAGGAATCTTAGCTGCAGGTTTTTCTGGAGTCTTGGCTGCTTTCTTAAAGAAAGTGTCCAAGGAAATTTGGACAGATGTTTTCCAGGGAGATGGGTGACACAGCAAACTTGTTTGCTGACGTAGTGACGTGTCAGATCGAGTGTTGTAAAGTCAAAACTGATGTCAGAAAGTTAAAACGGTGTCAATTAATAAGAGTTGTAAGTGTGAAAAGTTGTACCTCGAAATGTTGCAAGTCAAGGATTGCCTGTACTTTGATTTTAGCAAGGCTTTTGATATGGTCTTCCACAACATTTTTGCAGGCAAGCTAAGGCATAATGGAGCTATGTTTGGATGGACTGTAAGGTAGATAGAAAACTGGCTGCAGCAGCAGGGTCAGAGGACAGTAATCAATGGCTCAGTGTGTAGTTGGCAGCTGATACCAAGTGGAGTGCCCCAGGGATCAGTCCTGGGGCTGGTTTTGTTCAATATGTTCATCAACCTGGAAGATGGTATAGAATGCATCCTCAGCAAGTATGCAGATGATACCAAGCTGTGGGAAGTAGTAGGTATGCTGGAGAGTAGGGCTAGGATTCAGAGTGACCTAGACAAATTGGAGGATTGGGCAAAAAGGAATCTCATGAGGCTCACCAAGGACAAGTGCAAAGTCCTACACTTAGGGTGGAACAATCCTATGCACCGGTACAGGCTGGGGACCAACTGGCTAGGCAACAGCTCTGCAGAAAAGGACCTGAAGGTTATAATGGACAATACACTGAATATGAGCCAGCAGTGTACCCTTGTTGCCAAGAAGGCTAACAGCATACTGGGCTGCACTGGTAGGAATGTTGCCAGCAGGGAAAGGAAGCAATTATTCCACTCTATTCTGCACTGGTGAGGCCACATCTGGAGTACTGTGTTCAAACTGGAGAGTCTAGCGGAGGGCAACATAAACAGTGAGGGGGCAGGGGTACATGACTTATGGAGGAGAGGCTGTGGAAACTGTGCTTACTCAGTTTAGACGAGATAAATCTGAGAGGGAATTTAATAGCAGCCTTTAACTACCTGAAGTGAGGGTGGGAAACAGGATGAAGCTAAAATGTTCTCAGTGGTGGCAGATGACAACACAAGGAGTATCAGTCTCAAGTTGCAACAAGGGAAGTTTAGGTTAGATATTAGGAAGAATTTTCTCACTAGGAGGGTAGTAAAACACTGGAACAGGTTACCCAGAGAGTTGGTGAAATTTCCATCCTTGGAGGTTTTTAAGACTTGGCTAGACAAAGCCTTGCCTGGGGTGATCTAGCTGGGGATGGTCCAGCTTTGAGCAGGACCTAGTTGAGGGGGTTGCACTAGATGACCTCTTCAGGTCCTTCCCAACCCTTGTTTTCTATGATTCTATAACTCTGTATCATGACTAGAAAGCTGTGGCCAGCTACCCAGTCAGAAACCAAGCTGGGTAACTTACGTACAGATTACTCTTTAGAGTGGACTTACTCAGTGGTGTCAAACATATGGCCTGCAAGCCAGATCCAGCCTGTGGAACCATTCCAGCCAGCATGCGACCAAGAGTTGGAAGCTGTGGCCAGCAGAGCATGGCCTGCCATAGAATGTAGGGTCCCTGAACCCGAATGGACATGGCCACTGGCAGCCCTTGCCTGGCCCACTGCCACCCAACCTCCAGCCCATGCTGCTACTCAATTCCCTGACCCACTCTGCTATTTGATTGGCTGACCAACTCTGCTGCCAGCCCCTGAATCTGCATTGCTGCCTGAACATGGACCTGCACCACTGGACTGGACTTGGACCCATCACAACTGCTGCTGGCTTCATGGATCTGACCCAGGAGGGGCCTGTGCAGTCCAGATCTACCCTGGGACCTAGTTCATACAGTTAGTGCAGCTTGGCCATGTTGTCAGACTGAAAACAGAGGAGGTAAAAGCCATGTTACTTTTTCATTAAAGTGGATTAGAACTCATTCTATCTTAGTCACGCAACTAGAAAATATTGCAGTGTTTTATGTTTTCAGTTTTATTGTTTTTCTCCTGCAGTTTGAAATCAATTAGGATAGCAAATTGCAAACATCATTACCCATAAATTCATACACCACTAAACTGTTTGAAGCCTTCCATAAACGTTTATGATTTGGCTGTAAATCATGAACAGAATGCAGCTTCCATTCGTTTGGTATTGTATACTCTTTGTGAAAGTATGACAGCATTGAAGTTAAAGATGCAGATGCAGCTCATGCAGTTATGTCCATGCTAGTTTTAAAGCAGCTCAGTATGTGACATTTTGTGTAAATTCAGTCACTTAATTTGTATGTACCCAAATCATTTGCATCTAAATATAAAACTTCAAATCTATGGTCAACATACCTGGCTCCAAGCAGTAGGAAGGATAGGACCTGTGAACTGTACACAGATAGGCAGCTACTGTGGGGCAGATGGCTGGAAGATTTGAAGTTTGCTGGGTGGATACATGGGTTAGATAACACTGGAGGACATTTGGGAGTAGCTGGTAGAAGTTAGAGGAGTTAGAGTAAGGCAGTGGAGAAGCAATTGGATGGTTGATGCTTGATCAGTAGAAAGGATGTGGTCTTGGTCATGTGAAGATGCAAGAAAGTGGATGCTGAGTTGTATGAGGAAAAAAAAAAGAAAGTATTTGAACAGGCTAGGGTGCGGGGAAATGCCAGATTTGAGTAGGTGATGAATTCCTGAAAAGGCCAAATTTGTGGGAACCCTGTGGTCTGACTTTGTAGTGCTGCTGCCCCACTTGTCACCCCATTCTTTCTGTTCCTTTCTTGCTACCATTCAAAGGAGGAGCAGCAAAGGAAGAGGCACAAACCTTCCAGCTCAGAAGGTGTGAAAAAACATCCTAGCTAAAAAACAGATCTACAGATAAATATTTGCTGCCTTCCTACAGCTTAGCTGAATGTAAGAAAACTCAGGTGAATTGCAGAAATGCTTGAGTAGTCTATAAAATGTAGCCCCAGTAGTCCTGCGTTTGCTTGGGGTAAGGAAGCTACCCAAACATCGAGAGAAAAGTGTGCAGTTGGCTCAGAAGCACCTCCATATTAAAACATACTACATTCAGTTTGAGCATGCTAAATTGAGAAGGAAGTAGGCCCAGGTAAGCTATTGGCATCCTCAAACACCACTAAAGCTGACTTTGGAGAATGGAAAGAGAGAACGTGAGGTAACTAAGGAGGCAGGCTTAATTTAATAAAAAACTTGGACTTACTTTTGAGAGATATGGGGGACAACTTGTTTCTACAATGAGGTCAAAAAAAGACAAGATAACTAACTGTGCCTATTGGCTCAATGAGGTCTTTGATTCCCCGATATGCTATACAAACAATTTATTTGATTTATTGCCTTGGTAAATTATCTTTCAAAATCCTCCACAAACCCATTAAATGATCAGCCACTTTCAGACCAAGAGAGATACCATATTTTTTCTGTTTCTTTTTGTATTCTGAAAAACTGAAATCAAGACAGAAGACAATTTTTTTTAATTATCTTATTTTCATGCTGCACAGCATTTCCCTAGACATCCTTTAAAAAAGTCATTGTGCTCCAGAAGCATTTGAGTGACAAAACCATCTCACTCCTGCTGCGTTATTCTAACATTTCGTTTTCTATTTTCCTACCTTAGGCTGGGCCTAAAATACTACAAAATGACATCTGTTTGTGCAATGAAATTTTAAAGACAACTTCTGACATTTGAGAAATGAGCAACATGTACACCAAATACATTTATCCTTAGATTTTACATCATACAATGAAATAGTTCTTGAACGTTAAATAAATGCCCAAGTGTGCTGTAATGCAGCTTATAAATTGATTTCTATAATGATTTGCACTTATTGCACCCTCCATCCAAGAACCATAATAGGCATTACAAACATTAAAGCAATGGTTCTCAACTGGGGTTTTCTTACTATGGCTCCAGAAACAGTATAGGCCAAAGAATGCCCCGAGTAAATGGGTATCTGATTGTTTGGTCTGGGGAGTAAAAAGGCAGTCACTCATGATATATAGCCACCTCACTCCTTGTGTGCAGTTGGCTACAGAAACTAACATGCATCTCCACTATGTTAGTGCAATGGGCCTACTCTACTCCAAAACAGACCAACTCAGGAAGGAAATCGCCATATACTACAACAACTTAGAGACAGAAATCCATGCATGTTCCCTGACAATATGCAGTGGATACAAAGAGACTACAAAAAACTTTCTACAGCATTCATCCTACACAAAAAGAAGAAATGGAACAAATTACTCCAAGAACAAGCCCCCCAGCCACAAAACAACCATCAGAGGAACAGCACCAACACCTTTCAATATTCTAACCTCAGGCTTGATAAAACTGAAAGCAGCAACCAACCCACAAATATTATCATCTCTCCACACACACACGCTTACCAAAACTGAAACATCTGTCCTTTCTAAAGGTCTAAATTTCTGTCCAGAAAAATACCCTAATAAAATACTTCAATGTGGAAAACTGGAAGAATTCTTCGACGCCTGCGCCTCAAAGGTTATTTTCACAACCAAATTGAACCCACTCCCAACAACAACTCATCCTCTGACAACATTCAGGAAAGGATCAATGCCAACAAGCCCAAAAAAATATCAGATTGGACACCTCACAGTGGACGAAACCCTAACCTTGACTGCTACGTTGGCTGCTTCAGGGAAAGAATGAACAATGAAATAATCAGCAACACACGCCACCACAACAACCTCTCTCTACCAGAGAAAAAGGCCATAGACTCTCTAAGATGTAACCAGCAAATAGTAATAAAACCAGCAGATAAAGGAGGAGCCATAGTCATCCTAAGCCATGAGGATTACATAAAGGAAGCCAACAGACAGCTTTCTGACGCCACCTACTACAAACTACAAGAAAATCCTACTCCCCTTTTCACCAAAAAAACTCAACAATACCATCAAATCTTTTCCATCAAGACTACAAGAAAAACTACAGACCTTGATCCCCCCGCTACCTGACCCGGGGACTTTCTACATGCTCCCTAAAATCCACAAACAAGGGAACCCTGGCAGACCTGTCATATCCAACCATGGGACCCTAACTGAGGAAATATCAGGTTTTCCCGATTCAATCCTAAAACGGCTTGTCACCCACACAGCAAGTTTTGTACAAGACACTACAGACTTTCTACGGACACTTAAAAACCATAGACCACCTTCCCAGCAACACACTCCTAGCCACCATGGATGTTACCAGCCTATATACCAACATCCCGCACCAGGATGGCATCCAAGCCTGCCTTACATAGCTACAGAAACAAGATTATAACTCAGAATACAGATCCAAAGATATTACTGACCTTATACACTTCATCCTCACACACAACAATTTCATTTTTAATAACCAACACTTCCTCCAGATGACCGGAACAGCTATGGGCACTAAAATGGCCCCGCAGTATGCCAACCTTTTTATGAGTCACCTGGAAGAAGACTTCCTCAAGAACTGCACCATCAAACCCTTGCTATACTTAAGATACATCGATGATATCTTCATCATTTGGACTGAAAACCTGCAATCTCCGATTGAGTTCCATCAGAAATTCAACAGTCACCATCCCTCCATCCGACTTCCTCTAGAATACTCCAGCACCAACATCTCCTTTTTAGACACGATGATCAGTATCCAGAAGGGTAAAATACAGACCACAGTATACAAGAAACCCACAGACAAACATACATATCTGCACAGAACCAGCAATCACCCCAAACACACCAAAAAAGCTGTGATACACAGCCAAGCCCTCAGATACCACTTCATTTGTACTGAAAAGAACACCTGGGATCGCCACCTCACCACTCTTAAAAAGGCTTTCACCCAACAAGGACACTCCTCCAGAGAGGCAGATTGCACGTTTGAAAGAGCCATCCGGACACCACGTGAAGAACTGCTGCAGTACAGAAGAAAACCCCCCACAAATCGCACACCGCTGGTTATGACGTATCACCTCTCCCTTGAACCTATACGAAAAATCCTCAAAAAAACTGCAACTCATACTAGAAAGAGACCCTATTCTTAAAAAGATCTTCCCAGAGCCACCCATCCTAGCCTTCAAACAAGCACCGAACCTCGCCAACCTCATCACCAGGAGCAAACTTCCT